>OY829471.1:32117615-32587538 GCA_963691745.1 Ditula angustiorana | reverse complement strand
GAACCGGCGGCCCCCAGAGCCCCCGTGTGCAAAATTTCATCCCGATCGGACAAAAAAAAAATTTTGGATCCGCCATCTTGAATTTTTTTAACTCCATCAAATTTCCCCCCCTCCGCCTGAGTGACATTGGTCGAGCACCCCCCCCCTCTATCTCTAATGGTGTTTGAGATATTCCCGTTTAAAGTTTGTATGGCGGCCATCTTGTTTCGGCCATTTTGAAAAATTTTCGACCGGCTCACCCATTGGCTGACAGTTCTCTGCGACTTTGGTTTTGGAACTTTTCTCTGGGACTCTTACTTTCCGAGATCCACACCTCACATCAAGTCCCTTTCCACGTTCAGGTCGGTTTCGTATTTTTCCTCTGGTCGCTGGAGCAACCTCTACGTGGATGTAGTTTCAGTTTTTCCCCCACCCCTTCTCAACTCTTCAAAACTGCATGTCAATGACCAAGTGAGTCAGTGGTAATCGAGCTTTATATATAGTAACTAGATGTCGCGTGGGGGCCGCGGGCCCCACGGGGCCCGCGGAGGGTGTCGTGCTCTCAGGTCTGTGGGGGCCCAACTTCACATTCAGTCGTAAGGCTGGCATCGAGACGAATCGAAAGAGTAACAACACGAGGGGTCTAGCATTTTCGGTTTCCGAGATAGAGCCCAGAGAAAGTAGGGCTGCCTTAGGAGGGGGGAGGAAGGGGGGGGGGATGAATTCCAACTTCACACTGCAGCTCGCCCTGCGGGCTCGCAAGTTACTCGGGAGAACTGCCTCAGAAGGGACGCTACGGCGCACGCGGCCCGTATCGCGGAGCTCGCCCTTCGGGCTCGCTGGGGGGGGGGAGGGTATTCCAACTTGCTGTCCTGCCCTCAGGTCTGGAGGCCCAACTTCACATCCAGTCGTAAGGATGGCATCGAGACGAATCGAAAGAGTACCAACACGAGGGGTCTAGCATTTTCGATTTCCGAGATAGAGCCCAGAGAAAGTAGGGCTGCCTTAGGAGGGGGGAGGAAGGGGGAGGATGAGTTACAACTTCACACTGCAGCTCGCCCTCCGGGCTCGCAAGTGACTCGAGAGTATTTCGCGTCCAGTGGACGCTTCGGCGCACGCGCCTACGCGGAGCTCGCCCTTCGGGCTCGCTGGGAGGGGGGGGGGGGGGTAAAAATTCCAACTTCAACACCCCAGCTCGCCCTTCGGCTCGCAAGCGACTCGAGAGCACCGATGGGACGCTCCGGCGCAAGCGCCTGCGCGGAGCTCGCCCTGCGGGCTCGCTTTCAAAACTCCCTTGTATGGCGGCCATCTTGGAAAATGGCGGAATCGGAAAACTTTTCCCCGGAATCGGAACCAGCGGCCCCCAGAGCCCCCGGGTGCAAAATTTCACCCCAATCAGACAAAAAAAAATTTCGGCCGCCATTTTGGATCCGCCATCTTGAATTTTTTTCAACTCCATCAAATTTCCCCCCTCCCCCTGAGTGACATTTGGCCGAGCACCCCCCCCACTAAATCGTACGGTTTTCGAGATATTCCCGTTTAAAGTTTGTATGGCGGCCATCTTGTTTCGGCCATTTTGAAAAAAAATCGACCATCTCACCCATTGGCCGGCAGTTCCCTATTGTTTTTGTTTTGGAACTTGGCCGTACCTATCACGGTTTCCGAGATCCGCCCCCCACCCTAGGTCCTTTTCCACATTCATGTCGGTTTCGTATTTTTCCTCTACTCGTAGGAGCACCCTCTACGTGGATGTAGTTCCAGTTTTACCCCACCCCTTCTCAACTCTCCAAAACAGCATGTCAATGACTATGTCAGTCAGTGGTAATTAAAGCTTTATATATAGTAACTAGATGTCGCGTGGGGGGCCGCGGGCCCCGCGGGGCCCGCGGAGGGTGTCGTGCCCCTCAGGTCTGGGGGCCCCAACTTCACATTCAGTCGTAAGGATGGCTTCGAGACGAATCGAAAGAGTACCAACACGAGGGTCTAGCATTTTCGGTTTCCGAGATAGAGCCCAGAGAAAGTAGGGCTGCCTTAGGAGGGGGGAGGAAGGGGGGGATGAGTTCCAACTTCACACTGCAGCTCGCCCTCCGGGCTCGCAAGTGACTCGGGAGTATTTCGCGTCCGGTGGACGCTTCGGCGCACGCGCCTACGCGGAGCTCGCCCTTCGGGCTCCCTGGGAGGGGGGGGGGGGTAAAAGTTCCAACTTCACACCCCAGCTCGCCCTTCGGGCTCGCAAGCGACTCGAGAGCACCGATGGGACGCTCCGGCGCAAGCGCCTACGCGGAGCTCGCCCTGCGGGCTCGCTTTCAAAACTCCCTTGTATGGCGGCCATCTTGGAAAATGGCGGAATCGAAAAACTTTTCCCGGAATCGGAACCGGCGGCCCCCAGAGCCCCCGGGTGCAAAATTTCATCCGGATCGGACAAAAAAAAATTTTCGGCCGCCATTTTGGATCCGCCATCTTGAATTTTTTTCAACTCCACCAAATTTCCCCCCCTCTCCCTGAGTGACATTTGGTCGAGCACCCCCCCTCTATCTCTAATGGTGCTCGAGATATTCCCGTTTAAAGTTTGTATGGCGGCCATCTTGTTTCGGCCATTTTGAAAAACTACGAACCGGCTCACCCATTGGCCGGCAGTTCTCTGCGACTTTGGTTTTGGAACTTTTCTCTAGGACTCATACTTGCCGAGATCCGCTCCCCACCCAGGTCTGTTTCCACGTCCAGGTCGGTTTCGTATTTTTTTCTGCTCATCAAAACGCCCTCTACCTGGATTTTGTTCTAGTTTTACCCCACCCCTTCACATCTCTCCAAAAAAGCATGTCAATGCTTGTAAAAACTCCGTTGTATGGCGGCCATCTTGGAAAATGGCGGAATCAAAAAACTTTTCCCGGAATCGAAACCAGCGGCCCCCAGAGCCCCCGGGTGCAAAATTTCACCCCGATCGGGACAAAAAAAAATTTCGGCCGCCATTTTAGATCCGCCATCTTGAATTTTTTTCAACTCCATCAAATTTCCCCCCTCCCCCTGAGTGACATTTGGTCGAGCACCCCCCCCACTAAGTCGTACGGTTTTCGAGATATTCCCGTTTTAAAGTTTGATGGCGGCCATCTTGTTTCGACCATTTTGAAAAAAATTTGACCGGCTCACCCATTGGCCGGCAGTTCCCTACGACTTTTGGTTTTGGAACTTGGCCGTACCTGTTATGGTTTCCGAGATCTACACCTCACATCAAGTCCATTTCCACGTTCAGGTCGGTTTCGTATTTTTCCTCTGCTCGTTGGAGCGACCTCTACGTGGATGTAGTTTCAGTTTTTCCCCACCCCTTCACATCTCTCCAAAACAGCATGTCAATGACCCAGGTGAGTGAGTGGTAATCGAGCTTTATATATAGCAACTAGATGTCACGTGGGGGGCCGCGGGCCCCACGGGGCCCGCGGAGGGTGTCGCGCTATTGGTCTGTCTATCAAGCTTCACATTAAGTCGTAAGGATGGCATCGAGACGAATCGAAAGAGTACCAACACGAGGGGTCTAGCATTTTTGGTTTCCGTGATAGAGCCAAACGAAGGTCGGGCTGCCTTAGGAGGGGGGAGGAAGGAGGGGGATGAGTTCCAACTTCACAATGCAGCTCGCCCTGCGGGCTCGCAAGTTACTCGGGAGAACTGCCTCAGAAGGGACGCTACGGCGCACGCGCCTACGCGGAGCTCGCCCTCCGGGCTCGCTGGGGAGCGGGGGGGGGGGGGGTGATTCCGACTTGCTGTCGTGCCTTCAGATCTGGGGCCCAACTTCACTCTCAGTCGTAAGGATGGCATCGAGACGAATCGAAAGAGTACCAACACGATGGGTCTAGCATTTTTGGTTCCCGAGATAGAGCCAAGAGAAAGTCGGGCTGCCTTAGGAGGGGGGGAGGAAGGGGGGGATGAGTTCAAACTTCACACTGCAGCTCGCCCTGCGGGCTCGCAAGTTACTCGGGAGAACTGCCTCAGAAGGGACGCTTCGGCGCACGCGCCTACGCGGAGCTCGCCCTTCGGGCTCGCTGGGGGGGGGGGTGACTCCAACTTGCTGTCTTGCTCTCAGGTCTGGGGCCCAACTTCACACTCAGTCGTAAGGATGGCATCGAGACGAATCGAAAGAGTACCAACAAGAGGGGTCTAGCATTTTCGGTTTCCGAGATAGAGCCCAGAGAAAGTAGGGCTGCCTTAGGATGGGGGAGGAAGGGGGGGGGGATGAATTCCAACTTCACACTGCAGCTCGCCCTCCGGGCTCGCAAGTGACTCGAGAGTATTTCGCGTCCAGTGGACGCTTCGGCGCACGCGCCTACGCGGAGCTCGCCCTTCGGGCTCGCTGGGGAGGGGGGGGGGGCGGTATTCCAACTTGCTGTCGTGCCCTCAGGTCTAGGGGCCCAACTTCACATACGGTCGTAAAGATGGCATCGAGACGAATCGAAAGAGTACCAACACCAGGGGTCTAGCATTTTCGGTTTCCGAGATAGAGCCCAGAGAAAGTAGGGCTGCCTTAGGAGGGGGGAGGAAGAGGGGGGATGAGTTTCAACTTCACACTGCAGCTCGCCCTCCGGGCTCGCAAGTGACTCGAGAGTATATCGCGTCCAGTGGACGCTTCGGCGCACGCGCCTACGCGGAGCTTGCCCTGCGGGCTCGCTTTCAAAACTCCCTTGTATGGCGGCCATCTTGGAAAATGGCGGAATCGAAAAACTTTTCCCGGAATCGGAACCAGCGGCCCCCAGAGCCCCCGGGTGCAAAATTTCATCCCGATCAGAGAAAAAAAAATTTCGGCCGCCATTTTGGATCCGCCATCTTGAATTTTTTCTAACTCCATCAAATTTCCCCCCTCCCCGTGAGTGACATTTGGTCGAGCACCCCCCCACTAAGTCGTACGGTTTTCGAGATATTCCCGTTTAAAGTTTGTATGGCGGCCATCTTGTTTCGGCCATTTTGAAAAAAATTTGACCGGCTTACCCATCGGCCGGCAGTTCCCTATGACTTTTGTTTTGGAACTTGGCCGTACCTATCACGGTTTCCGAGATCCGCACCTCACATCAAGTCCCTTTCCACGTTCAGGTCGGTTTCGTATTTTTTGTCTACTCGTTGGAGCACCCTCTATGCGATAGTAGCTCCAGTTTATCCCCACCCCTTCACATCTCTCCAAAACAGCATGTCAATGACCAAGTGAGTGAGTGAGTGAGTGAGTGAGTGAGTGAGTGAGTGAGTGGTAATTAAGCTTTATATATAGTAACTAGATGTCGCGTGGGGGCGCGGGCCCCACGGGGCCCGCGGAGGGTGTCGTGCTGCAGCTCTGGGGGCCCAACTTCACATTCAGTCGTAAGGCTGGCATCGAGACGAATCGAAAGAGTACCAACACGAGGGGTCTAGCATTTTCGGTTCCGAGATAGAGCCCAGAGAAGGTAGGGCTGCCTTAGGAGGGGGGAGGAAGGGGGGGATGAGTTCCAACTTCACACTGCAGCTCGCCCTCCAGGCTCGCAAGTGACTCGAGAGTATTTCGCGTCCAGTGGACGCTTCGGCGCACGCGCCTACGCGGAGCTCGCCCTTCGGGCTCGCTGGGAGGGGGGGGATAAGAATTCCAACTTCACACCCCAGCTCGCCCTTCGGGCTCGCAAGCGACTCAAGAGCACCGATGGGACGCTCCGGCGCGAGCGCCTACGCGGAGCTCGCCCTGCGGGCTCGCTTTCAAAACTCCCTTGTATGGCGGCCATCTTGGAAAATGGCGGAATCGAAAAACTTTTCCCGGAATCGGAACCAGCGGCCCCCAGAGCCCCCGGGTGCAAAATTTCATCTCGATCGGACAAAAAATAATTTCGGCCGCCATTTTGGATCCGCCATCTTGAATTTTTTTCAACACCATCAAATGTCCCCCCTCGCCCTGAGTTACATTTGGTCGAGCACCCTCCCTCTATCTCTAATGGTGCTCGAGATATTCCCGTTTAAAGTTTGTATGGCGGCCATCTTGTTTCGGCCATTTTGAAAAAATTTCGACCGGCTCACCCATCGGCCGGCAGTTACCTACGACTTTTGTTTTGGAACTTGGCCGTACCTATCACGGTTTCCGAGATCCGCAGCTCACATCGAGTCCCTTTCCACGTTCAGGTCGGTTTCGTATTTTTCCTCTACTCGTTGGAGCACCCTCTATGCGATAGTAGCTCCAGTTTTGTCCCACCCCTTCACATCTCTCCAAAACAGCATGTCAATGACTATGTCAGTGAGTGAGTGAGTGGTAATCGAGCTTTATATATAGTAACTAGATGTCGCGTGGGGGCCGCGGGCCCCACGGGGCCCGCGGAGGGTGTCGTACTATTGGTCTGTCTATCAAGCTTCACATTAAGTCGTAAGGATGGCATCGAGACGAATCGAAAGAGTACCAACACGAGGGGTCTAGCATTTTTGGTTCCCGAGATAGAGCCTAGAGGAAGTTGGGCTGCCTTAGAAGGGGGGAGGAAGGGGGGGATGAGTTCCAACTTCACACTGCAGCTCGCCCTGCGGGCTCGCAAGTTACTCGGGAGAACTGCCTCAGAAGGGACGCTACGGCGCACGCGCCTGCGCGGAGCTCGCCCTTCGGGCTCGCTGGGGAGTGGGGGGGGGGGGTATTCCAACTTGCTGTCGTGCTCTCAGGTCTGGGGGCCCAACTTCACATTCAGTCGTAAGGATGGCATCGAGACGAATCGAAAGAGTACCAACACGAGGGGTCTAGCATTTTTGGTTTCCGAGATAGAGCCCAGAGAAAGTCGGGCTGCCTGAGGAGGGGGGAGGAAGGGGGTAGATGAGTTCAAACTTCATACTGCAGCTCGCCCTCCGGGCTCGCAAGTGACTCGAGAGTATTTCGCGTCCAGTGGACGCTTCGGCGCACGCGCCTACGCGGAGCTCGCCCTTCGGGCTCGCTGGGAGGGGGGGGGGGGGAATTCCAACTTCACACCCCAGCTCGCCCTTCGGGCTCGCAAGCGACTCGAGACCACCGATGGGACGCTCCGGCGCAAGCGCCTACGCGGAGCTCGCCCTGCGGGCTCGCTTTCAAAACTCCCTTGTATGGCGGCCATCTTGGAAAATGGCGGAATCGAAAAACTTTTCTCGGAATCGGAACCGGCGGCCCCCAGAGCCCCCCCGTGCAAAATTTCATCCCGATCGGACAAAAAAAAATTTCGGCCGCCATTTTGGATCCGCCATCTTGAATTTTTTTCAACTCCATCAATTTTCCCCCCTCCCCCTGAGTGACATTTGGTCGAGCACCCCCCCACTAAGTCGTACGGTTTTCGAGATATTCCCGTTTAAAGTTTGTATGGCGGCCATCTTGTTTCGGCCATTTTGAAAAATTTTGTCTGGCTCACCCATTGGCCGGCAGTTCTCAGCGACTTTAGTTTTGGAACTTTTCTCTAGGCCTCATACTTGCCGAGATCCGCCCCCTACTCCAGGTCTATTTCCACGTCCAGGTCGGTTTCATATTTTTTTCTGCTCATCGAAACGCCCTCTATCTGGATTTAGTTCTAGTTTTACCCCACCCCTTCATATCTCTCCAAAAAAGCATTTCAATGCTTGTAAAACTCCCTTGTATGGCGGCCATCTTGGAAAATGGCGGAATCAGAAAACTTTTCCCGGAATCGGAACCAGTGGCCCTCAGAGCCCCCGGATGCAAAATTTCATGCCGATCGGACAAAAAAAATTTCGGCCGCCATTTTGGATCCGCCATCTTGAATTTTTTCCAACTCCACCAAATTTCCCCCCTTCGCCTGAGTGACATTTGGTCGAGCACCCCCCCTCTATCTCTAATGGTGTTTGAGATATTCCCGTTTAAAGTTTGTATGGCGGCCATCTTGTTTCGGCCATTTTGAAAAAAATTCGACCGGCTCACCCATTGGCCGGCGGTTCCCTATGACTTTTGTTTTGGAACTTGGCCGTACCTATCACGGTTTCCGAGATCCGCACCTCACATCGAGTCCCTTTCCACGTCCAGGTCGGTTCCGTATTTTTTGTCTACTCGTTGGAGCACCCTCTATACAAAAGTGTTTCCAGTTGTCCCCCACCCCTTCACATCTCTCCAAAACAGCATGTCAATGACCCAGTCAGTGAGTGAGTGAGTCAGTGGTAATCGAGCTTTATATATAGTAACTAGATGTCGCGTGGGGGCCGCGGGCCCCACGGGGCCCGCGGAGGGTGTCGTGCTACAGATCTGGGGGTCCAACTTCACATTCAGTCGTAAGGATGGCATCGAGACGAATCGAAAGAGTACCAACACGAGGGGTCTAGCATTTTCGGTTTCCGAGATAGAGCCCAGAGAAAGTAGGGCTGCCTTAGGAGGGGGGAGGAAGGGGGGGGATGAGTTCCAACTTCACACTGCAGCTCGCCCTCCGGGCTCGCAAGTGACTCGAGAGTATTTCGCGTCCAGTGGACGCTTCGGCGCACGCGCCTAGGCGGAGCTCGCCCTTCGGGCTCGCTGGGAGGGGGGGTGGGGGGGGGTAAAAATTCCAACTTAACAACCCAGCTCGCCCTTCGGTCTCGCAAGTGACTCGAGAGCACCGGTGGGACGCTCCGGCGCAAGCGCCTACGCGGAGCTCGCCCTGCGGGCTCGCTTTCAAAACTCCCTTGTATGGCGGCCATCTTGGAAAATGGCGGAATCGAAAAACTTTTCCCGGAATCGGAACCAGCGGCCCCCAGAGCCCCCGGGTGCAAAGTTTCATCCCGATTGGACAAAAAAAAATTTCGGCCGCCATTTTGGATCCGCCATCTTGAATTTTTTTCAACTCCATCAAATTTCCCCCCTCCCCCTGAGTGACATTTGGTCGAGCACCTTCCCCCTATCTCTGATGGTTTTCGAGATATTCCCGTTTAAAGTTTGTATGGCGGCCATCTTGTTTCGGCCATTTTGAAAAAAATTCGACCGGCTTCACCCATCGGCCGGCGGTTCCCTACGACTTTTGTTTTGGAACTTGGCCGTACCTATCATGGTTTCCGAGATCCGCACCTCACATCGAGTCCCTTTCCACGTTCAGGTCGGTTTCGTATTTTTTGTCTACTCGTTGGAGCATCCTCTATACGATGGTATATCCAGTTGGTCCCCACCCCTTCACATCTCTCCAAAACAGCATGTCAATGACCCAGTGAGTGAGTGAGTGAGTGAGTGAGTGGTAATTAAGCTATATATATAGTAACTAGATGTCGCGTGGGGGCCGCGGGCCCCGCGGGGCCCGCGGAGGGTCTCGTTCTATTGGTCTGTCTATCAAGCTTCACATTAAGTCGTAAGGATGGCATCGAGACGAATCGAAAGAGTACCAACACGAGGGGTCCAGCATTTTTGGTTTCCGTGATAGAGCCAAACGAAGGTCGGGCTGCCTTAGGAGGGGGGGAGGAAGAGGGGGGGATGAGTTTCAACTTCACACTGCAGCTCGCCCTCCGGGCTCGCAAGTGACTCGAGAGTATTTCGCGTCCAGTGGACGCTTCGGCGCACGCGCCTACGCGGAGCTCGCCCTTTGGGCTCGCTGGGAGGGGGAGGGGGGGGGGGGGGGGGTTAAAAATTCCAACTTCAAACCCCAGCTCGCCCTTCGGGCTCGCAAGCGACTCGAGAGCACCGATGGGACGCTCCGGCGCAAGCGCCTACGCGGAGCTCGCCCTGCGGGCTCGCTTTCAAAACTCCCTTGTATGGCGGCCATCTTGGAAAATGGCGGAATCGAAAAACTTTTCCCGGAATCGGAACCAACGGCCCCCAGAGCCCCCGGGTGCAAAATTTGATCCCGATCGGACAAAAAAAAAATTTCGTCCGCCATTTTGGATCCGCCATCTTGAATTTTTTTCAACTCCATCAATTTTCCTCCCTCTCCCTGAGTGACATTTGGTCGAGCACCCCCCCTCTATCTCTAATGGTGCTCGAGATATTCCCGTTTAAAGTATGTATGGCGGCCATCTTGTTTCGGCCATTTTGAAAAATTTTTACAGGCTCACCCATCGGCCAGCAGTTCTCTACGACTTTGGTTTTGGAACTTTTCTCTAGGACTCTTATTTTTCGAGATCCGCACCTCACCCCAGGTTCGTTTCCACGTTCAGGTCAGTTTTGTACATTTTTTCTGCTTGTTGGAGCGCCCTCTATACGAAGGTATACCCAGCTGGTCCCCACCCCTTCACATTTCTCCAAAACAGCATGTCAATGCTTGTAAAACTCCCTTGTATGGCGGCCATCTTGGAAAATGGCGGGAATCGAAAAACTTTTCCCGGAATCGGAACCAGCGTCCCCCAGAGCCCCCGGGTGCAAAATTTCATCCCGATCGGACAAAAAAAAAATTCGGCCGCCATTTTGGATCCGCCATCTTGAATTTTTTTCAACTCCATCAAATTTCACCTCTCCCCTTGAGTGACATTTGGTCGAGCACCCTCCCTCTATCTCTAATGGTGCTCGAGATATTCCCGTTTAAAGTTTGTATGGCGGCCATCTTGTTTCGGCCATTTTGAAAAAATTTCGACCGGTTCACCCATCGGCCGGCAGTTCCCTATAACTTTTGTTTTGGAACTTGGCCGTACCTATCACGGTTTCCGAGATCCGCACCTCACATCGAGTCCCTTTCCACGTTCAGGTCGGTTTCGTATTTTTCCTCTGCTCGTTGGAGCACCCTCTATACAAAAGTGTTTCCAGTTCTTCCCCACCCCTTCACATCTCTCCAAAAAAGCATGTCAATGACCCAGTCAGTCAGTGAGTGAGTGGTAATCGAGCTTTATATATAGTAATAATAATAAAACTAGATGTCGCGTGGGGGCCGCGGGCCCCACGGGGCCCGCGGAGGGTGTCGTGCTATAGCCGTGGGGGCCCAACTTCACATTCAGTCGTAAGGATGGCATCGCACACCTGCGCTCTCAAGGAGGAAACCTTTTTAGCAGCTCCAGAACAATTAAAATATTCTGGTGCTTTAGCTGGGGTGAAAAAAGAAAACAAATGTTGATAACACTTTAAATTAATTATTTATTAAATACCAAATCATACAATTTACAAATCGATGTGTACTTACTTACAAAAAGCAAGAGACTTGGGGACAATACCGGACACTGAAGAAAAAACAGCAGAGCACATACAGAAAGAATTGGAAGAACAAGAAAGGGTGCAAGCAGAGACGGACCCACCGACAAAAATACAAGTGTCATACAAAGGCTTTCACTTTATGCTTTATTTGTACGTTGACATAAAGCAACTTGAAGTTAACAATATACCCGTAGGAAATACGACATTAAAAGTAATGAAACAGCCCGACACATATAATTTGACATTGGGCGAAAACGATGATAGCAATCTGTGGCAGCAAATTAATAGAGACCTATATGTATTAAATCCAGACGAAAAGTCTTTAGTATATAACGCCATTAGATACCATTTTTACACAGAAAGACACGGGAGACTGTAAAGTTAGGTTTAGGTTATTTTTTTTTTTTCGTTCGCAAACCTTCCACCGACACTTTTGGGGTAGTCGGTTACTTGGTCCTGGTTATGTCCGGGAGGGGGGTACGGTGTATATAATAATAATAATCCTTCTTTTAAGAGGTTAGGTTAGGTTAGGTTAGGTTAGGTTAGGTTTAGGTTAGGTTGAGGTCAAATTTCCCAGAAAATTGTTTGTTTACATTCAGTTTTTTGGAAAATTTCGATAGAGGGAGTGTTGATAAAAATTTTTAGTTTTGGTTTTCCGTCTCGCTAGGAAATTTCCTAAAATTTAGTCTTTGTTTGGTCAAATTAGCTTCACTGGTTTGGCTAAAACTAATTTTTTAACTTCGGGCCGCTTTGCCCCTATGGTGATGCGGTCATTTTTCAAAATTTCACATTAGAATTTGCTAACTTTTACTATTCAAAGCTTAATAACTTTTTTTCTCTTAACTTTAGTTTCAGTTTTTTGCATTAATAAGTCACGTTTTAACTAGCCCTAGCCATCAGCGAAGGTTTCGTAACGATCGGACGTTCCAGTCCGAAGTTATTTATAACTTGTGAGTTGCCTGCACTTTTACCATAGGCGCTCGAATTACCTTTAAGTTGGTAATTTAAAAAAAAATTCTTACTGTCTACCCCTTAAGGGTTGCGGTCGTGGTTCTTTTGCTGTCTTACAGTAAGCCCTTAAGGCTGTCTTAAGACACTTCAAGCGCCACTGTAACTTTTATAGTTTTGAGGGAACTTTACGATTAACAAAGTACATTTGGTAATCGAAAAATCGCACCGATTCCCAAATTCCCCCAATAGGAGGGAACAATTGTGGGAAAGGGCTGTGGTGTGTCCGGAATAGGCTTTTTCGTTATTAGAAGGGGGTAGGGTGTTCTTTAGGCCCACCGAAGCCTACTTGTATCGAAGTCTGTCTTCTCTGAGGGGGGGAAACACTAATTTCAAGGGTCAATAATAAAACATTGACCTTTTATTGACCTATTCTTATTCGGACTTGGTTTCTTTCTTGGAAAACCACCCCGTAAAGGGGTGGTTGTTATTGCGTCATCCTAAAGAGGTAGCCGAACTCTTCGACTAAAATGTCTGAGCCGGCTAATCCGAGCGTTGTTGAGGGGGATTCGGACTCGGACTACGTGGATGTAGTTGAAGTCCAGGAAGGGGTTTCAAACCCTACAAAGAGGGCTCACGAGGACCAGGACGATGATCCCAAGCCCGAAAGAGGGGCCAAAATAAATACGACGCGTAGAGGGCGCGTAGTTTCGACCAAGGGCTCACACGCGGGACTGTCTACTGCGAAGGTCCAACTACGGGCCCTTGATAGAAGGGCAATCGAGGATGCCACAAAGGCGGACCCCACCTACCGGCCAAATCTACCAGTGCTGAGATCCCAAAGCCAGAGGAAAGGAAAGTGGATAGAGGGCAAGGTCGGAGCGGACGGCCAAAGTGCTCCTACCAGAGAGCGTAGCCCAATAGAAAAGGGAGGGTTGTACCTGGATGGGGACGAGCACATCGAGAACGCACGCAAGGCCGCTCAAGTCATAATTGACGAGGCAGGCAAGTCAGGCAATATCAGCGGTAAGGTGTGGGGTCGCATGAACCTGGCCTGCGGGGACATATTGAAGGCCATGGACTATTTACAGTCAAGGAGGGAGGACGACGAGATCCGCATATTGAAAGCGGACAATAAGCGTATGAAGGAGCAACTTGCCCTCCTTCAAACAGAGACGAAGGCGCTCCGTACCGCCTACTTGGAGCGGAAAGACCAGCCCCCTGTGGCCGCCCCGCTGCCGACCCCCGCAGGTATAACAAGGGCCCTTGAGGACCTTAAGAGGGACCTCTTCGTATCCCTCGGGAAAATGATGAACGTTAGGCTGGGAGAAATTGAGAAAAGACTCCCTGCTGAGCCAATCCTCCGTCCCCCGCTGGCCGCGGATCGCAGAAGGATTGCGGAGCCTGAGTCTTCAAGTCAGCCTTTGCAGCAGGCAACAAAGAGGACCACGACTGGGAGCCGCCCTGCCACCCAGCCCGAGACCTCGGAGCCGCAGCGCCCGACAGTCAAACCGCGCGCGGTGAATGCTGCTAAGTCTGCTCCTGTCCCTGTTCCAAGAGTGCAGGCTAACAAGCCACCTCGAAGTCAGGACACGGAGCAGACCAAGGAGAGGCCCAGCACCTCGGCCCAGAAGACTGCACCAACTGCTCAGCCGGCCTGGGTGGAGGTTGTCAAAAAGGGCAAGGGAAAGAAGACTTCCCCCCCTGCGACAACACAGACGGTGAAACCGGCGCCTGGGCCAAAAAAACTAACGGCACCAAAGACTGCCGCGGTGGTGGTGAGCCTCAAGCCAGGCGCTGAAACAAGCTACACTTCGGTAATGACAAAGGCAATGACGTCCTTCAAATTGGCCGAAGTGGAGCTGGAGTACGTACGGGTACGCAAAACCGCCACGGGCGCTCGCATCATTGAGGTCCCTGGCGCCAATAATGGAAGGGCAGCCGATAATTTGGCCCTTAAAATTGAGGGGTTAATTGGAGATGTGGCCACTGTATACCGGCCTGTAAAAATGGCAGGCCTCCGAATAACCGGCCTTGACGAGTCGGTGACCCCCGAAATTATTAAGGAGGCCGTTGCCGCAAAAGGAGGGTGCCCAGAGGGGCAAGTGAAAGTGGGCTCTATTAGGACACTGCCCAATGGAACCGGGACAGTTCTCGTGCAGTGTCCGGTTACTACGGCCAACGCCCTTATTGCAGCCGGACGCCTGCTTGTGGGATGGTCCTCGGCCCAAATCAGGGCGCTGGAGCCGGCACCGATGCGATGCTACCGATGCATGGGCACCGGGCACACCAGAGCGCTTTGCCCGTCACCGGTGGATAGAGGGGATTTGTGCTTCAGGTGCAGCAGACCGGGGCATCGCTCGGCTGACTGTAAAGCGGATCCCTGGTGCTCGGTGTGCCACCATGCAAAACGCCCTGCCGGCCACGTAATGGGTGGACAATCCTGCGCCCCCCCCTCACGTCAAGGGGCGAGAGACCCCTGTCAAGGCTCCCGAAGCCCCTAAAGAGAAACCAAACCGAGAGGGACAAAGTATGGATGTCTGAATGCCAGCACGCCTACATCTAGACATCCTACAATGCAACATCAACCACTCTGCCCGCGCTCAAGACCTGCTAATGCAGGTTATGGCAGAGTGGGAGATAAGTTTAGCGGTAGTGGCAGAGCCATACTTTGTCCCTCCCCAGCCAAACTGGGTCGGGGCCACTGACGGACGGGTGGCAATGTTCGTTCCCTCGACTGGGGGCTTCCCTCCCCTCTCCAATATCGAAGGCGGACCGGGGTATATAGCGGCAAAGTGGGGGGACACCGTAGTAATCGCGGTGTACTTCTCCCCGAACCTGCCGTTGTTCGCCTTCGAACAGTTCCTCCAAGGGCTGGGGAGGGTAGTCGCTAACGCGGCACCGGCTCAAGTAATGGTGTTGGGAGACCTCAATGCCAAGAGCGCGGCCTGGGGCTCCCAATACACAGACCCCAAAGGGGCAACCCTAAGGGACTGGGTGATGGCGTCGGGACTGGAGGTGCTCAACCAGGGCGACGCTAATACCTGCGTGCGGCGGCAAGGGGGGTCCATCGTGGACGTCTCGTTCGCGAGCCCTGCCATTGCGGCGCGTATAACAGACTGGCGAGTCCTGGAGGACGTAGAGACTCTCTCTGATCACCTATACATTAGGATGAGGGTCTCCCCGACGACACGAGCCCCACCGCCCAACACAGGGGAACAGAGAACTCGAGCACGGGGATTTCCCAAATGGGTCATCTCAAAATTAGATCGGGAGATGGCCGAGGAGGCAGCCTTGGCGGAGGTGTGGGGCAGCTCTCCGCCGGCATCTATAGGCGTCGAGGAACGGGCAGCTCGGTTCCGTGTCGCACTAACGGCGGTGTGCGATGCGGCTATGCCGCGGGCCAAAAAGTTCCCGTTAAAAAAGCAGGTGTACTGGTGGACAGAAGAGATCGCGGCCCTCCGAGCCACCAGCAACCGAGCCCGGCGCGCCTTTACTCACTGCAGGAGGAGGGCACATACCCCGCAAGAAGAGGAGCTCCTGCACATGGCCCTCAAAGAGGCCAAGGGGGCCCTCCAGCTGGCAATCTCAAAGGCCAAGGACGAAGCACATGCCGAGTTCTTGGCCACGCTCGATAGGGATCCATGGGGACGGCCATATAAAATTGTTCGCAATAACATGCGACACGCCCCCCCCCATGGATTCCCTTGAGCCGGAGCTCCTCAAAAGGGTGGAGGAGGGACTTTTCCCTGAAGCTCTGGGTTTCGACCCCCCGAGCATGTCAAGTCCCGCGGCAGAGGAAGATAGTCCCGAAGAAATTCCACAAATTGAGGACGTGGAATTGATTCGGGCTATAAATCGACTGCGATCATGCCGGAAGGCTCCAGGACCAGACGGGGTCCCGGGAAGGGTCCTACCCATTGCCCTAAAGCATCTGGGGGAGAGGCTGAAAGACCTTTTTAACGACTGTCTGAAGGAGGGCCGATTTCCAAAATGCTGGAAGGAAGGACGGTTGTGTCTGCTGCGAAAGGAGGGTCGACCGCCGGACTCTCCTTCCGGCTACCGCCCCATCGTCTTGCTGGACGAGGTCGGGAAGATGCTGGAGCGAATCCTGGCTTCCCGCATCGTCCGGCATTTGGAGGGAACAGGCCCGAACATCAGCGACCGGCAGTTCGGGTTCCGGGCGGGACGGTCCACCATCGGCGCGCTACAGTCTCTAAGAGACTTCAGCAAGCTTGCGGCTGGAAAAAGGGAGGGGGTAGTAGCGGTGTCCTTGGACATAGCCAACGCGTTCGGTACCCTCCCTTATGGTGTTATCAAGGAGGCACTCCGGTATCACGGAGTGCCTCCTTATCTGAGACGGATCGTGGACGAACGGTCACCGAACGGGTAGTGCTCTACGAAGAAAAGGAAGGTCGACGGATTGCCCGATCTATGACCTGCGGCGTGCCACAGGGGTCCGTCCTGGGACCCCTATTGTGGAACGTAGGTTACGATTGGGTAATACGAGGGTTGCAACTTCCCCGGATGACCACCATCTGTTATGTGGACGACACGATGGTGGCAGTCCGGGGAGATGATATGCGAGAGGTGTTTAGACGGGCTGCAGTGGCAACTGAAATGACGATCGCTCGGATCAGAATGCTGGGACTGAGCGTGGCCCTCTCGAAGACAGAGGCTATTGTCTTCGGGGGGTACGGGTGGCGGCCACCCGCCGGCGCGACGCTCCCGATCGATGGAGAAGCGGTCCAGGTAAAGGCCCATATCAAATACCTGGGCCTTGTACTGGACCGCAAGTGGGATTTTGTGGAGCATTTCGTAAGACTTGCTCCCCGGATCGTGGGTGCCGCGTCGGCCTTGGGCCGATTGCTGCCGAATGTGGGCGGGCCAAAGGCTCCGTGCCGGCGCCTGTTCGCAGGCGTCGTGCGAAGTATGGCCCTCTATGGAGCCCCAATCTGGGCTGACAGGTTGTCAGCCCGGAACAAGGCCCTCCTTCGAAGGCCACAAAGAGTCGTGGCCCAGCGCATAATACGGGCGTACATGACGATCTCGCATGCGGCGGCATGTCTCCTCGCTTGCACTCCCCCCTGGGAACTGGACGCCCAGGTGCAGGCGGAGACGCACAAAATGAGGGAAGAGGCCCGGGCACGAGGGGAGCGCCCGGCCCCAGAAGAGATGGCTCACGCCTGCCGGATGGTGGAGCGCCGCATGCGGGACCGCTGGAAAAGCAGTCTGGAGGGGTCCCCCTATGGAACCCGCACTATAGGGGCCCTCCTCCCGTCGCTCGACTGCTGGCTGGAGAGAGCTCAAGGTGAGCTGACGTACCGTATGGTGCAGGTGATGTCCGGACATGGCTGTCTGGGGCATTACCTGCACAACATCGGGCGGGAGTTGAGCCCGATGTGTCACGAGTGCGGCGACCCGGATGACACTGCCCAGCACACGCTGGAGGTGTGCATCCGTTGGGTTGCTGAACGCCGCACTATGGCTACAACAATTGGCCAGACGGATCTCTCGCTGCGCAGCGTGGTTGAGGCCATGCTGGGCAGCGACAGGGCCTGGGAGGCAGTGGCTTCCTTTTGCGAGATCGTGATCTCCCAAAAGGAAGCCGCGGAGCGGGAGCGCGAAGACTCAGCCGACGCGCACCCGCTCCGGCGTAGACGACGGGGAACTAGGAGAGCCAATTTCGCTCGCCTGGTTCCCCGGTGAGGCTTGCGAGTAGGGGATGGGCGCTCTCCTACTCGCCGCAGGCGAAGCCTCACACGTTTGGGGGGAAGGCCTGGCGTTACCGGCCTTCCCCTCCTTTGGCGCGAGGGAGCCCCGGCGAACTAACCGGGGCGCTCCCGGTGGGCGTCGTAGCGGATAGTAATCTTTGGATCCCACGACGCCCCGTAATACCGGTCGAGCGGGTAACGCCGAGGAGGGTTTTAGTTCGGGTATGCCCCCCTATTTGGGGGGTGAGTCCCACATATCCCCTGGTCGCCCCAGGCCAGGGGAAGCAATAAAGCTTTCCCTCCTCGAAAAAAAAAAAAAAAAAAAAGGTTTAGGTTAGGTTAGGTTAATTTTCGGGAAAAATAGTGTGTCCACATTCGGTTTTTCACGAAAATTACGTTGAGGGAGTTTCGATAAAATTTTTTGACTTTGCATTTCTTGTTCCTTTTTCAATTCTCTAAATTTTGGTCTTTTTTTGGTTCTTCTAGCATCTCTGGTTTAGCTAATATTAATTTTTTGAACTTAGGCCGTTTTACCCTTCTGGTGATGCGGTCACAATTTTAGAAATTTTTTCATAATTTGCTAACTTTTACTTTTCAAACTTTAATAACTTTTTTATTTTTAACGTTAGTTATTTATTTCATAATATACCACGTCTTGATAAACCCTAGCCATCAGCGAAGGTTTCATAACAATCAGACGCTCCGTTCTGGAGATACAAAAAAGTAGTGAGTTGCTCGTAGTTTGGGCATAGGCGCAAAAACTACCAAACTTAACTTGGTAAAACTTTATAAAATTCGGGTAGCCAACCCCTTCAGGGTTGTGGCTGATATTGTTGCGGGGCTGTCTGAAGGGTTCTTTGGACTATCTAAAGCACCCTCGAGCGCCACCGTAGCTATTATAGTTTTTCGGGAATTTAAATTTTTCTGACCGTGGGTTGGTAACAGATTCCCATAGTCTTCCGAAAAGTGAGGTGCAACACTGGGCAAAATTAGGTTTGACCTTTTTGTCATTGGAAGGTGGCTAGGGGCCCAATTAGCCCTGCCGGACCCTCCCAAAGGTGAACAAACCCTGTCCTCTGAGGGAAACCCCACTTTTTGTGGATTATTTTCTTTTGGGAAAACCACCCCATAAAGGGGTGGTTTTTAAATAATAATTATGAAGGGTCAGTCGAACTCCTCGGCTGAAACTTCTCGGTCGGCTAATCCGAGTGTCGGGGGTGGGGACTCGGACTCGGAATACGAGGATGTTATCGAGGCAATGGAAGGTGTATCCGGGCCCACTAAAAGGGCCCACGAGGATACTCCTGACGATGCCCAACCAGAGAGGGGACCCAAATTGAATACTGCACGCAGGGGTCGCGTCAGCGCCAAGGGTTCCTACTCGGGAATCGAAGCCGCCAAGGCGAAATTGCGGGCTCTTGCGGATGAAGATTTCGAGAGGGAGCTTGAAGGCGAAGCCAATGCTGACTCGTCCTACCGTCTGCAGTACCCAGCGCTGCGACCGCGAAAGAGCAGGAAGGCTAAAGAGACCCAGAGCGGGGAGGCTACCCCTAAGGCTAAATCTAGGGAACGTAGTCCGATTGCAACCGGCGGGGCCCCTCTGAATGACGATTCGTGCATCGAGACCGCCCGCAGGGCGGCAAAGGTTGTACTAGAGGAGGCCGGCAAATCCGGGAATTTAAGCGGGAGAGTATGGGGCCGCATGAAGAAGGCCTGCAGGGAGATCCTAGAGGCTATGGACTCCCTCCAAACCAGGCCCGAACAGGACGAACTCCGCGCTCTAAAAGCGGACAACAAGCGAATGAGGGAACAGCTGGCTCTTCTCCAGGGGGAAACCAAGGCCCTCCGCACGGCTTTTTCGGAGAGAAAGGCACAAACTCCAGTGGCCCCACCCCATCAAGCCACTGCAGAACTGACGGAGGTCCTAGCCGATCTCAGGCGTGACTTGTTTGTTTCCTTAGGGGAAATGATCAACGTCCGCCTGGGAGAGATGGAAAAGAGGCTCCCCGCTGTACCCATTCTTCGTCCTCCACTGGCGGCGGATCGTATAAGGGACGTGGAGGCAACTGAAGCCCCAAGCCAGTCGGGGCATCATGTACCTAAGCCGGCCAAGAAAAAGGCTGCGACGACCAGTCGCCCTGCCGGCCAAGTCGAGACCCCAATGCCGCAGAGCCCGACGGCTAAGCCGCGCACGGCCCCTGCTGCCAAGCCTGCCCCTGCCCCTGCCCCTAGGGCACAGACTAGCGCTAAATCCCCTCTGAGGAACGACAAGGGGCAAAATGCGACCCGTGTGGAGGCACCAACTACCCAGTCGGCATGGGTAGAAGTGGTCAAAAAGAAGGGGAAGGCCAAAAAAGCCCCACCCCCTGCGGCCACTCAGAAAGGAAAATCGGCACCAGGGCCGAAAAAGCTTGCGACACCAAAGACCGCTGCAGTGGTGGTGTCCTTGAAGCCGGGAGCCGAGGCTACCTACGCCTCGGCCATGACCAAGGCGATGACATCTTTTAAGCTGGCCGAGGTCGGGTTAGAACACGTGCGAGTGAGGAACACTGCCACGGGCGCCCGCATCATCGAGGTCCCTGGCTTGAACAACGAGAGACTGGCAGATGACCTCGCTGCAAAAATGGGGGAGGTAATCGGAGACGTAGCCACCGTTTACCGGCCAGTAAAGATGGCCGGTGTTCGCATCACAGGCCTTGATGAGTCTGCGACACCGGATATTGTAAAGGCCGCCGTTGCGGCAAAAGGAGGGTGCCCAGAAGGGCAAATCAAAGTGGGCTCCATCAGGACGCTGCCAAACGGAACCGGTTCTGTCCTGGTTCAGTGCCCCATCGCAGCCGTTAACGCCCTCATAACAACGGGAAGGCTTCTGGTGGGCTGGTCGTCTGCCCAAGTACGGGCATTGGAACCGACGCCGATGAGGTGCTACCGCTGCATGGGCAACGGGCACACCAGGGCCTTGTGCCCGTCACCGATAGACAGGGGCACCCTCTGCTTCAGGTGCAGCAAGCCGGGGCACCGATCGGCGGAATGCACTGCAGTCCCCTGGTGTTCGGTGTGTCATCACGCCAAGCTCCCGGCCGGTCATGTGATGGGGGGGCAAGCTTGCTCGCCCCCTAACATCAAGGGACGTGAGGCTCCTGCCAAGACCCAGGAAGCCCGCCCAGAGAAACCAAACCGAGAGGGACAAAGTATGGACGTCTAAATGCCAGCACACCCGCATCTAGACATTCTGCAGTGCAATATCAACCACTCGGCCCAGGACCTGCTTATGCAAGTCATGGCCGAGTGGGGGATGTGCTTGGCGGTAGTGGCGGAGCCATACTTTGTCCCTCCCCAACAAAACTGGGTCGGGGCCACCGACGGACGTGTCGCGATGGTGGTACCTACCACTGGGGACTTCCCTCCCCTGGCCAAAATCGAGGGCGGACCGGGGTTTATAGCGGCCAAATGGGGGGACACCGTAGCGATTGCGGTATACTTTTCCCCGAATCAGCCGCTGTTCGCCTTCGAGCAGTTTCTACAGAGGCTGGGGAGGGTCGTCGCAAGAGCGGCACCGGCACAGGTTCTGGTCCTTGGGGACCTTAATGCCAAAAGCGCGGCTTGGGGCTCCCCCTACACAGACCCAAAAGGAGCGACCCTTAGAGACTGGGTGGCGGCGTCGGGTTTGGAAGTGCTGAACCAGGGCAACGCCAACACCTGCGTGCGACGGCAGGGGGGGTCCATCGTAGACGTCACGTTTGCGACCCCTGCCATAGCTGCACGTGTCTCAGACTGGCGTGTCTTGGAAGACGTAGAGACCCTCTCCGACCACTTATACATTCGGATGAGGGTCTCCCCGACAGTACGGGCCCCGCCACCCGGCACGGGGGGACGTAGAGGGGGAGGATTCCCAAAATGGGTTTTGTCCAAATGGGACAGGGAGATGGCCGAAGAGGCTGCTCTGGCGGAAGTGTGGGGTAGCCCCCCACCCGTCTCCATAGGGGTCGAGGAGCGAGCAGTCCGGTTCCGCGAGGCGTTAACGGCAATATGCGACGCGGCAATGCCCCGGGTGAGGAAGCAACCGGCCAGGAAACAGGTGTACTGGTGGTCGGAGGAGATTGCGGCCCTCCGTTCCACCAGCAACCGCGCTCGGCGGGCGTACACCCATTGCCGGCGTAGGGTACACGCTCAAGAGGAGGAAGAGCTCCTTTATGGGGCTCTAAGAGAGGCAAAGGCGGCTCTCCAAACGGCGATTGCCAAGGCCAAGGACGAAGCACACGCTGAGTTTTTGGCCACGCTGGACAGGGATCCATGGGGGGGAAGAGATTCCTCAAATCGAGGATGTGGAGTTAATTCGGGCCATAAATCGCCTCCGGTCATGCAAGAAGGCTCCAGGACCGGACGGGGTCCCGGGAAGAGTTCTTCCCATTGCGCTCAAGCACCTCGGAGGCCGACTAAAGGACATTTTTGACGACTGCCTCAGGGAAGGACGGTTTCCGAGGTGCTGGAAAGAGGGTCGGCTCTGCCTGTTGCGGAAAGAAGGCCGCCCGCCTGATTCCCCGTCGGGCTACCGCCCCATTGTCTTGCTGGATGAGGTCGGGAAGATGCTGGAGCGGATCCTGGCCTCCCGCATAGTGCGACACCTCGACAACACGGGCCCGAACATCAGTGACCGGCAGTTCGGGTTCCGAATGGGGCGGTCAACGATCGGTGCGCTGCAGTCCCTAAAGGACTTTTGCGACTACGCAGCAGAAAGGGGGGGAGGGCGTTGTGGCGGTGTCCTTGGACATCGCCAACGCTTTCGGGACCCTGCCCTATGAGGTCATTAAGGAGGCACTTCGATATCACGAAGTGCCTCCTTATCTGAGGAGAATCGTGGAGCACTACCTCACTGAAAGGGTAGTGCTCTACGAAGAGAGGGAAGGGAGGCGTGTCGCCCGACCTATGGCCTGTGGTGTTCCACAGGGGTCCGTATTAGGGCCCCTATTATGGAACATCGGGTATGATTGGGCGATCCGTGGTGTTCTGCTTCCCCGGATGGCTACAATTTGCTACGCGGACGACACAATGGTGGCCGTCCGGGGTAGCGATATGCGGGAAGTTTTTAGGAGGGCGACGGTAGCAGCAGAACTGGCCGTCGGCCGAATAAGATTGCTCGGCTTGAGTGTGGCCCTGACTAAGACCGAGGCGATAGTCTTTGGAGGGCCGGGGGTGGCGGCCGCCTGCAAATGCGACGCTCACGATCGACGGAGAAGCGGTCCAAGTCAAGGCCCATATAAAATACCTGGGCCTGGTACTGGATCGCAAGTGGGACTTCGGGGAGCACTTTGCAAGACTCGCCCCCCGGATCGTGAGTGCCGCTTCGGCCTTGGGCCGTCTGCTGCCAAATGTGGGGGGGCCAAAGGCCCCGTGTCGGCGTCTGTTCGCAGGCGTCGTACGTAGCATGGCCTTGTATGGGGCTCCAATCTGGGCTGACAGGCTGTCGGCCCGGAATAAAGCCCTCCTCCGCAGGCCACAACGAGTGGTGGCCCAACGTATCATACGGGCATATATGACGGTGGCACATGCTGCGGCGTGCCTTCTGGCCTGTACTCCGCCCTAGGAACTTGACGCCCAGATACATGCGGAGTCCCATAAAATGAGGGAGGAGGCACGGGCGCGAGGAGAGCGACCGGCCCCGGAAGAAGTGGCCCACGCCCGCCGGATGGTAGAGCGCCGCATGAGGGACCGGTGGAAGAGCGACCTGGAGGACGCCCCCTATGGAACTCGCACTATAGGGGCACTCCTCCCGTCGCTCGACCTCTGGTTGGAGAGGGCTCATGGCGAGCTAACGTACAGGATGGTGCAGGTGGTGACTGGAGGTGTTTTGGTCACTACCTGCACAACATCGGGAGGGAGCCAAGTCCGATATGTCATGAGTGTGGCGACTCGGACGACACGGCCCAGCACACGCTAGAGGAATGCGTACGCTGGGCTCCCGCCGGTCACCGTGGGAGTTGAGGAGCGAGCAGCCCGCTTTCGTGTCGCACTTACGACGGTGTGCGACGCGGCAATGCCGCGGGCAAGAAAGCTCCCGGCCAAAAAGCAGGTGTACTGGTGGTCGGAGGAAATTGCGGCCCTCCGTTCCGCCAGCAACCGTGCTCGGCGGGCGTACACGCATTGTCGGCGCAGGGTGCACTCTCCAGAGGAGGAGGAGCTCCTTCACGGGAACCTAAAAGAGGCGAAGGGAGCCCTGCAAGCATCGATCTCGAAGGCCAAGGACGAGGCACACGCCGAGTTCCTGGCCACGCTGGACAGGGACCCATGGGGGCGGCCATATAAGATCGTTCGCAATAAAATGCACCACGCTCCCCCCATGGACTCCCTGGAGCCGGAGCTTCTGAAAAGGGTGGTGGAGGGCCTCTTCCTGGCGGCATCGGAATTTGTGCCTCCAAGCATGTCTGGACCGGAGGAGGTATTAGAGGGCCCAGAAGTCATCCCACCTGTGGAAGATGTGGAGATGATCAGGGCTATAGACCGACTCCGGTCTTGCAAGAAGGCCCCAGGACCAGACGGGGTACCAGGTCGGGTCCTGCCAATCGCCCTGAAACACATGGGTGGAAGGCTCAAGGACCAGTTCGATGACTGCCTCCAAGAGGGTCAATTTCCAAAATGCTGGAAAGAAGGGCGGCTGTGTCTGCTGCGGAAGGAGGGTCGCCCGCCGGACTCTCCCTCTGGTTACCGCCCCATCGTCTTGCTGGACGAGGTCGGGAAAATGCTAGAACGTATTCTGGCCTCCCGAATCGTCCGGCACCTGGAGGGAACGGGCCCGAACATTAGTGACCGTCAGTTCGGGTTCCGCGTGGGGCGGTCCACCATCGGAGCGCTGAAGTCACTAAGAGACTTCAGTGAGCTTGCGGCGGGAAAAGGGGAAGGGGTAGTGGCGGTGTCCTTGGACATCGCCAACGCGTTCGGCACCCTCCCATATGGGGTTATAAAGGAGGCACTCCGATATCACGGAGTGCCTCAATACCTAAGGCGGATTGTGGAGCACTACCTCACTGAGCGGGTAGTGCTCTACGAACAGAAGGAAGGCCGACGGTTGTCCCAGCCCATGGCCTGCGGCGTTCCACAGGGGTCTGTTCTAGGACCCCTGCTGTGGAACGTCGGATATGACTGGGCTATACGAGGGACGCAACTTCCCCGGATGACCACCATCTGCTACGCGGATGACACGATGGTGGCAGTCCGGGGAACAGACATGCGAGAGGTCCTCCGACGGGCTACCGTAGCGACGGAGCTGATAGTTGGTCGAATCCGATCGCTCGGACTTAGCGTGGCTCTCTCTAAGACCGAGGCCATTATTTTTGGAGGGCCTGGGTGGCGGCCGCCTGCGGATGCGACGCTCACAATCGACGGGGAAGCGGTCCAAGTGAAGGCCCATATCAAATATTTGGGCCTGGTACTGGACCGCAAATGGGACTTCGGGGAGCATTTCGCAAGACTCGCTCCCCGGATCGTGGGCGCCGCTTCGGCCTTGGGCCGTCTGCTGCCAAACGTGGGGGGGCCGAAGGCCCCGTGTCGGCGCCTATTCGCAGGCGTCGTACGCAGCATGGCCCTCTATGGAGCCCCTATCTGGGCCGAAACAAGGCCCTCCTCCGCAGGCCGCAGCGAGTTGTGGCTCAAAGGATCATACGGGCATACATGACGGTGGCACATGCGGCAGCGTGCCTTTTAGCGTGCACTCCGCCATGGGAGCTCGACGCCCAGGTCCACGCGGAGTCGCACAAGTTGAGGGAGGAGGCACGGGCGCGAGGAGAGCGCCAGGCCCCCGAAGAAGTGGCGCACGCTCGCCGAATGGTGGAGCGCCGCATGCGGGACCGCTGGAAGAGCGACTTGGAGGACGCCCCCTATGGAACCCGAACCATAGGGGCACTCCTCCCGTCGCTCGACCTCTGGCTGGAGAGGGCGCACGGCGAGTTGACTTATAGGATGGTGCAGGTGGTGACTGGACATGGGTGTTTTGGTCACTACCTGCACAACATCGGGCGGGAACCAAGCCCTATCTGTCATGAGTGCGGCGACTCGGACGACACGGCCCAGCATACGCTAGAGGAATGCACACGCTGGGCTTCCGAGCGTCGCGCCATGACAGCGGCAACGGGACGGATGGACCTCTCACTGCACGGCGTGCTAGCGGCCGCGCTGAGCAGCGACAGGTCATGGGAGGCAGTGGCTTCCTTTTGCGAGATCGTGATCTCCCAAAAGGAAGCCGCGGAGCGGGAGCGCGAAGACTCAGTCAATGCGCACCCGCTCCGGCGTAGACGACGGGGAACTAGGAGAGCTAATTTCGCTCGCCTGGTTCCCCGGTGAGGCTTGCGGGTAGGGGATGGGAGCTCCCCTACTCGCCGCAGGCTAAGCCTCACGTGTCTGGGGGGAAGGCTCGGCGTTACCGGCCTTCCCCTCCTTTTGGCGCGAGGGAGCCCCGGAGAACTAACCGGGGCGCTCCCGGTGGGCGTCGTAGTGGATAGAATCCCTGGATCCCACGACGCCCCGTAATACCGGTTGAGCGGGTAACGCCGAGGAGGTTTTTAGTTCGGGTATGCCCCCCTATTTGGGGGGAGAGTCCCACATAACCCCTGGTCGCCCCAGGCCAGGGGTAGCGATAAAGCTTTTCCTACTCGTTAAAAAAAAAAAAAAAAAGGTTAGGTTAGGTTAGGTTAGGTTAGGTTAGGTTGAGGTAAAATTTCGAGGAAAATTGGATGTTCACGTTTGGTTTTTCACGGAATTTTAAGCGAGGGTTTGTCTGAGAGACTTGCGGTTTTGTGTTTTGAATTCGTCGTTAATTGCTTTAAATATTTGCCTTCTGCACCATCCCTGTAGCTTCAGTAGTTTCCAAGATAGTTATTTTCGAACGTCTGCATCGACTTAGTGCGGTCGACGTTCGGAAATAATTTTTAGATTTTGCTAACTTTTACTTTTTATCGTAAACTTTTGCTTTTCCCCCCTTAATACCTTTGTCCCCCCTTAACGTAGTTTAGATTTTTTGGGCTCTTCTAGCCGCGTCTGACGAGTACTACTCGCAAGTTTTTGTTTGGTTACGATCGGACCTTCTGTCCGGGAGTTACCAAAAACTTGTGAGTTGCTCGTCGCATTTGCTAAGGCGCAGTAAATTACCAACCATAAGTTGGTAATTCTTGTTTTTTGTCCTTTGTCTGCAAAGTCCCTTAAGGACTTTGCATTCTTTCTTTTCGGCCTTATAGAGGCTCGGAAGACGCGTTTTACGACGCGTCGGCCCCCTCTATAAGTCCCATAGGGACCTCTCAGCAAAAGGAGGAAAAGTGCCGATTTTTTAGGGATAAGTTTGTAACTTATCCCATACAAATCGGTACTTCAACTCTTGTCGGCAACCTGCCGAAAATTTGTTATAACTTTTTTACGGGTTGACTTTTTGAGGATTTTTCAACGCATTCGGGGAGTTCGTTTGTTGTGCTAAATTCTTTGCCTCAACGGTGCTCTTCTAGCACCGTTAGTTTCGGAGGCCCGAATTTTTGAAATTCGGCTGGAATTCCACTCTGGAATTCCAGTTAACACAACTCGCCCGAAATTTTTGAAAAATTTTCAAAAATTACTTGGGCTTTCTTTTTAGAAAGTTTTTCTTATCTGTAATTTGCGCGGCTAGTTGTACTAGCGATCCCCTTGAAATTTGTGTCTCCCGGACATTCCGTTCGGGAGTAATAAATTTTTAAGTGGATTGCTTAATGGGTGCATCAGGCGCTACAAATTACTTTTTCCGGGGTAGAATTTTCATTCGAAAATTCGATACCGGAAAAGGGTGGGGAGAGGGTCTGATTGGACGACGGGGGTGTGTGGGTCAACTAAAGGGCCACCTTTTGGTACCCTGCGCACTTCTCTGAGGACATTAGTTCTTGAGATATTTGAGGTCGAGTGTTGAATTCGGGGGTCCCGGCCCGCTTAAAAAAGTTCGGGCTTGACCGGTTCAAACCTCGGAGTCTCGTATCTCGAGAACTACAAGTCGTAGAGACGTGGGGAAAACTCCCAGAAGGGGAAGTTGGCCATCGCCGGCCACTTAAAAGCCTGTCTTGGGGATTTTTGTTGGGGAAAACAAAACTCGAATCTTTCGAGTTGGGTTCTTGTTTTTGTTTGTGTTTTTGTTTTGTTTTGTCTTGTGTTCCGTGTTGTCTTCCAACCAAGTTGGGTTGACTTTCGTGTACAAAGAGCCCCATAAAGGGGTAATTTTTGGATTTGTTTTTACCAAAAGCGGTAAATATGTCGATAGCGTCGGAAGTTCCGGCTTCTAGCCGGGCAACTACCGATTCCGAGGGGGAGTTCCAGGACATCTGGGACGACCTGGATCTCGTGTCAAAGCCGGGCAAACGGGGGCACGAAAGTGACCGTGAGGACGGTGAAAATGAGGGTGTCAGAGGGCCCAAGTTAAACACGGCTCGCCGTTCCGGCATGGGCCGTGTCCCTGGGGCCAAAGGCTCTTATGCGGGGGTCTCGAGGGCTAAGGCTCACCTAAAGAGCCTCGAGGACGATGCCTTTGTGGCAGAGGCGGAGGCGGACTCGGCGTACCGGCTAGAGTTCCCGGTCCTGAGGTCTCAGACACGGAGGGCTGAGTTTAAAGTCACCGCAAAATCCCAGGAGAGCCCCGGTGGAGAGGGAAGAGACCGTAGCCTGGTCCTCACATTAGTCGAGAGCCCTATCGAGGTCGCCCGAAGGGCTGCCCAAGTAGTGCTCACTGAAGCGGGCAAGTCTGGAAACCTGAGCGGCAAGGTGTGGGGCCGCATGAAGCGGGCTTGCGGGGAGATCCTCGAGGCGATGGACTCCTTGCAAGAAAAGCCAGAAGAGGATGAAATACGGGTGTTAAAAGCTGATAATAAACGTATGCGGGAGCAGTTGGCTCTCCTACAAGCCGAAAACAAGGCCCTCCGCAAGGCCTTCTCGGAAAGGGGCCCACAAGAGGAAATTTCCAAGGCGCCTACCACGGCGGACCTAGCCGAGGTCATTGCGGAGCTGAAGAGGGACCTATTTGTCTCCTTAGGGGACATGATTAACGTCCGCCTGGAGGAGATGGCCAAGAGGCTCCCCGCTGAGCCGATCTTGCGTCCGCCGCTTGCGGCCGATCGCAGGAGGGAGGAGCAAGGACCAAAGCCTGTGGCGGCCCCAAAGAAAGGAGGCGGTGGCGGTACGGTTTCCGCGAGTCAGCCGACGGGAAGCGGCAGCGGTGCAGCTCCTGTGAACCAGCCGAAGGCCCCTAAGAAGGCCCCCCAGCAGCAGGCACGCCAGGGTCCCCAACCCCAGCCGACTGCTGCACCCCGCAAGCGGGCTGCGGCCCCAGTCCCCCTCCCAAGGAGGGAAGAGGGAAATGTGGAGGGGCGGTCCCGCGCCCCCTCTCAGGGCGTCCCACCTCCTGCACAGGGCTCTTGGACCGAGGTGGTCAAAAAGGGCAAGCCTAAAAAGGTTACCCCGCCAGCCCAGCCCAAGAAGTCGGCAAAGCCGGAATCAGGGCCTAAACTCCCCACCCCGAAGACGGCGGCAGTGGTCCTGGCACTTAAGCCAGAGGCCAAAGTATCTTATGCCACCATGATGGCGACGGCTATAGGCGCGCTCAGCCTCGCCGAAGTTGGACTCGAGCACGTGCGGGTCCGGAAAACCGCGACAGGGGCGCGAATAATTGAGGTCCCTGGAGCGGACAGTGGCAGGGCCGCCGACGACCTGGCCAAAAAACTCGAGGGCATTGTGGGGGAGGTAGCCTCTGTCAGCCGACCAGTAAAAATGGCGGGAGTGAGGGTCTCTGGTCTAGACGAGTCCGTCACACCGGAGGCCATCAAAGCGGCGATCGTGGCAAAGACAAAGTGCCTAGAGGAGCACCTCAAGGTAGGGCTGATCCGGGCACTTCCCAACGGAACGGGGTCGGTTTTGGTGCAGTGCCCTGTCACTGCAGCCAACGCCTTGAAAGCGGACGGCAAACTACTGGTGGGGTGGTCCTTGGCTCGGGTGGTGACCCTTGAGCCGACACCAATGAGGTGCTTCAAGTGTATGGGGACGGGGCACACAAGGGCACTGTGCCCATCACCGATAGACAGAGGGACCCTGTGCTTCCGGTGTAGTAAGCCGGGACACCGAGCAGACGAATGTGAGGCAGCCTGCTTCTGCGCAGTATGTCACCACGCTAAGCTCCCGGCCGGACACGTGATGGGGGGAAACTCGTGCTCCCCCCCATACACTAGAGGACTAGCGACCCCCGCCAAGACCACGGGGCCTACTAATCCGCGGACCGCCGGCCCAAGGGCTGGTACAGAGGGACAAATCATGGATGTCTAAATGCCAGCACACCGGCACTTAGACATCCTCCAGATGAACGCCAACCACTCCGCCCGTGCTCAAGACCTGCTCATGCAGGTCATAGCCGAGTGGGGTATCGGGTTGGCGATCGTGGCGGAGCCATATTTTGTTCCTCCCCAGCCCAATTGGCTAGGGTCGACGGATGGGCGGGTGGCCATGACGGTCCCGACGTCGGGGAACTTCCCCCCCCTGACGCGGGTCGAAAGTGGCGAAGGCTACGTGGCGGCCAAGTGGGAAGGTACTGTCATAATTGCGGTATACTTCTCCCCAAACCGCCCACTGCGGGAATTCGAGCAGTTCCTGGGGACTCTCGGAGGGACAGCGAGGCGAGCGGCTCCGGCTCAAGTGGTGATTTTAGGGGATCTGACCGCCAAAAGCGGGGCGTGGGGATCCCCCACCACGGACCCCAAGGTCGTAGTCTTGGGAGATTGGGTGGCGGCGATGGGGATGGTGGTCCTAAACCGGGGCGACGTCAACACGTGTGTGCGGCAGCAGGGGGGGTCTATCGTGGATGTATCATTCGCGACCCCTGCTATCGCCGCGCGCATCACGGACTGGCGCGTCCTGGAGGACGTGGAGACCCTCTCCGACCACCTGTACATTCGGATGAGGGTCTCCCATCAGCCGCCGGCCCCAACACTGGGACCGAGGGGCCAAAGAGGAGCCGAGTTCCCGAGGTGGGTTTTGTCTAAACTCGACACCGAGATGGCGGAGGAGGCGGGCATGGTGGCGGCTTGGTGCGATCCCCCGCCGGCCAGTATCGGGGTCGAAGAGCGGGCTGCAAGGTTCCGCGAGACGCTGACGGAAGTTTGCGATGCGGCGATGCCCCGCGCAAGGAGGATGCAGGCCAAGAAAAGCGTATACTGGTGGTCGGAGGAGATTGCGGCCCTTCGAACTGCCAGTAACCGTGCCCGACGCGCTTTCGGCCACTGCCGGCGAAGGAGGGGTCAAGTTCCGGGGGAGGAGGAACGTCTCTACGAAGCCCTCAAAACTGCGAAAGAGGCCCTCAAGCTAGCAATAGCTAAAGCGAAGGATGAAGCTCATGCGGAGTTCCTCGAATCGCTGGACAGGGATCCTTGGGGCAGGCCGTACCGTCTCGTGCGGCAAAAGATGAAACACGCCCCCCCAATGGATTCCCTGGAGCCGGAGCTGCTAGCTAGAGTGGTGGAGGGCCTCTTCCCGCCTGCGCCGGACGTCACCCCTCCTGTAATGGTGGGCCCCACGGAGGAGCCGGAGGGACCCTTTGACGCTCCGTCCATAACGGACGTTGAGCTGATAAGGGTCATCCACCGCCTAAGGGGGTGTAAGAAAGCACCTGGCCCGGACGGGGTACCAGGTAAGGTTTTGCCGAGGGCCCTCAAACATCTGGGGGAACGCCTCAGGGACCTCTATGAGGACTGCCTGAGGGAGGGGCGGTTCCCCCGGGTTTGGAAAGAGGGGCGGCTGTGCCTCCTCCGGAAAGAGGGACGTCCGCCGGACTCCCCCTCTGCCTACCGCCCTATAGTCCTGTTGGACGAAGTCGGGAAGATGCTAGAGCGCATAATCGCCTCCCGCATTTCCCGACACCTCGCGGAGGCCGGTCCGAACATCTCGGATCGGCAGTTCGGGTTCCGCGAGGAAAGGTCCACAACAGACGCGCTGGGGGCCCTGAGGGGGTTCGTCGAGGACGCTGAGGGGAGAGGGGAGGGGGTCGTGGCGATATCCCTCGATATTGCCAACGCTTTCGGTTCCCTCCCATATGGGGTCATAAAAGAGGCACTCCGGTACCATGGAGTGCCTCCATACTTGAGGGCCATCGTGGGGCACTACCTGGAGGAAAGGGTGGTGCTCTACAACGGGCAAGAAGGCAGACGATTCGCCAGGAACATGGCGTGCGGGGTTCCGCAGGGGTCCGTACTTGGGCCCCTCCTGTGGAACCTCGGGTTCGATTGGGCCATCCGAGGGACACAGCTGCCCCGGATGACCACCATCTGCTATGCGGATGATACGATGGTGGCCGTTCGGGGAAAAGAAAAGGCAGAGACGTTGCGCAGGGTCTCGGTGGCGGCGCAGCTGGTAGTGGACCGCATCTCGGCGCTGGGGCTGAAGGTGGCGGTGTCCAAAACGGACGCCATCGTCTTCGCCAAAGGAGGGGGAGAATGGCGGGTCCCTGCTGGGGCCGCTATCGAAATTGGGGGGGAAATGGTCCAGTTGAAGCCCCATATAAAATACTTGGGGCTCATCCTGGACCAAAAATGGAACTTCTCGGAGCATTTCGCCCAGCTGGCCCCCCGAATAGTCGGAGCGGCCTCAGCGCTAGGACGGTTATTGCCGAACGTGGGTGGCCCGTCCATTAAGTGCCGGAAACTTTTCGCCGGGGTCCTCCGCAGCATGGCCCTTTACGGAGCCCCAATCTGGGCGGATAAGCTGTCCGCCAGAAACAAGGCCATGCTGCGGAGACCACAGAGGGTGGTGGCCCTGCGCATATGCAGGGCCTATATGACGGTCTCATTCATGGCGGCGTGCGTTCTCGCAGGCACGCCGCCATGGGAGCTGGACGCAGAGGTCCAGGCTGAGACATACAAGCGAAGGAAGGAGGCTCGGGCCAGAGGAGAGCGCCCAGCCCCTGAGGAGCTGACTCACGCCAGACGGATGGTTGAGAGACGTCTGAGGGACCGGTGGAAAAGCGACCTGGAGGACTCCCCCTATGGAACCCGCACCATAGGGGCGCTCCTCCCGTCGCTGGACCACTGGTTAGAGCGGGAACATGGCGTGATTACATATCGGCTAACGCAGGTAATGTCCGGACACGGGTGCTTCGGACATTACCTGCAGAGAATAGGGCGGGAGCCGTCGTCGCGCTGTCACGAGTGCGGCGACGGCGACGACACGGCCCAGCACACACTGGAGGGGTGTGTGCGATGGGACGCCGAACGACGTGACATGTCGTCGGCGATCGGACGGACGGACCTCTCGCTGCACAGCATAGTGGCGGCTATGCTGGGCAGCGACAGGTCCTGGGATGCGGTGGCTTCCTTCTGTGAGACGGTAGTCTCACAAAAGGAAGCGGCGGAGAGGGAGCGCGAAGACTCGGTCGATGCGCTCCCGCTCCGGCGTAGACGACGGGGAGTTAGGAGAGCGAATTATGCTCGCCTGGCTCCCCGGTGAGGCTTGCGGGTAGGGGATGGGTGCTCCCCTACTCGCCGCAGGCTAAGCCTCACATGTCTGGGGGGAAGGCTCGGCGTTACCGGCCTTCCCCTCCTTTGGCGCGAGGGAGCCCCGGATAACTAACCGGGGCGCTCCCGGTGGGCGTCGTGGATGGAGTCTCTGGTTCCCACGACGCCCCGTAATACCGGTCGAGCGGGTAACGCCGAGGAGGTTTTTAGTTAGGGTATGCCCCCCTATTTGGGGGGAGAGTCCCACATAACCCCTGGTCGCCCCAGGCCAGGGGTAGCGATAAAGCTTTTCCTCCTTAGTAAAAAAAAAAAAAAAAAGGTTAGGTTAGGTTAGGTTAAATTTCCTTTCCCCCTACTACGGGGGTCAAAGTGCGACGAGCACGCATGTCCCACCCTAAGGCAGAAACACCGAGGGGGACCCCCCAACATTACAAAACGCTCTGTCTCGCTCTGACATAACCCAAACAACCGAGCCGACCACCCCAAAAGTGTCGGTGAAAGGCTTCGCGGAGCTCGTCGGTGAGGTGGCGTGGCGGGGGGTGGCTCGTTGGTGAGGTGGCGGAGGGTTTGGTATCTTGGAGGGGGTAGAGGGGGGGAAACATAACCAAATAACCGACTACCTCCATAAGTGTCGGTGAAAGGTTCAGAAAAAAAAAATAACCTAAACCTAACCAAATGTGAACCCTATGTGCAAAAACCGTTAAAACCGTTAAACCGTTAAAACCGTTAAAACCGTTACAACCGTTACAACCGTTAAGGTCATTGACATTTAAAGGTCACGAGGGGTGCATAATTTATGCACGTTACGAAAGGTCAGACGCCAGGTGGTATAATTAAGAGTGGGGGTATATAAAGGGCGGTGCGCGCTGGCGGGAGCATCAGTAATGTACGGGCGCTTGACGTATTACTATCATATAATATCGAGCGCGGAAGGCGTGGGACGTTGGCTAGAAGCAAGAACACTACACTGCGATGAACAGCTGCAAGAGGACCCTGCCAGAATCACCGGAATCGCCGCCGCCGGCGAGCCAGAAGTTCCCGAGTTCGTCTGGGGAGACAGCCAGGAGCTCGCCACCCTCAGCCCGGAGGCTCAAGCTGGAGGAGCAAAAAATTATTGCGACGCACTTGCTGACGGACGCGCACGAGGCAATTCAGACGTCGTACGGGCACCTAATTACAGCTTTCGCAAGAGCCCTTGGAAGCTATTCAGTAAAGAGTACCAACACGAGGGGTCTAGCATTTTTGGTTTCCGAGATAGAGCCCAGAGAAAGTAGGGCTGCCTTAGGAGGGGGAGGAAGGGGGGGGATGAGTTCCAACTACACACTGCAGCTCGCCCTCCGGGCTCGCAAGTGACTCGAGAGTATTTCGCGTCCAGTGGACGCTTCGGCGCACGCGCCTACGCGGAGCTCGCCCTTCGGGCTCGCTGGGAGGGGGGGGGGGGTAAAATTTCCAACTTCGCACCCCAGCTCGCCCTTCGGGCTCGCAAGCGACTCGAGAGCACCGATGGGACGCTCCGGCGCAAGCGCCTACGCGGAGCTCGCCCTGCGGGCTCGCTTTCAAAACTCCCTTGTATGGCGGCCATCTTGGAAAATGACGGAATCGAAAAACTTTTTCCAAAAACGGAACCAGCGGCCCCCAGAGCCCCCGGGTGCAAAATTTCAACCCGATCGGACAAAAAAAAATTTCGGCCGCCATTTTGGATCCGCCATCTTGAATTTTTTTCAACTCCACCGAATTTCCCCCCTCCCTCTGAGTGACATTTGGTCGAGCAACCCCCCATTAAGTCGTACGGTTTTCGAGATATTCCCGTTTAAAGTTTGTTAGGCGGCCATCTTGTTTCGGTCATTTTGAAAATTTTTCGACCGGCTCACCCATCGGGCGGCAGTTCCCTATGACTTTTGTTTTGGAACTTGGCCGTACCTATCACGGTTTCCGAGATCCGCACCTCACATCGAGTCTCTTTCCACGTTCAGGTCGGTTTCGTATTTTTCCTCTACTCGTTGGAGCACCCTCTATGCGACAGGTCTTCCAGTTTATCCCCACCCCTTCACATCTCTCCAAAAAAGCATGTCAATGACCCAGTGAGTCAGTGAGTGGTAATCGAGCTATATATATAGTAACTAGATGTCGCGTGGGGGCCGCGGGCCCCACGGGGCCCGCGGAGAGTGTCGTGCTATTGGTCTGTCTATCAAGCTTCACATTCAGTCGTAAGGATGGCATCGAGACGAATCGAAAGAGTACCAACACGAGGGTTCTAACATTTTCGGTTTCCGAGATAGAGCCTAGAGAAAGTAGGGCTACCTTAGGAGTGGGGAGGAAGGGGGGGGGGGATGAATTCCAACTTCACACTGCAGCTCGCCCTCCGGGCTCGCAAGTGACTCGAGAGTATTTCGCGTCCAGTGGACGCTTCGGCGCACGCGCCTACGCGGAGCTCGCCCTTCGGGCTCGCTGGGAGGAGGGGGGGGGGTAAAAATTCCAACTTCACACCCCAGCTCGCCCTTCGGGCTCGCAAGCGACTCGACAGCACCGATGGGACGCTCCGGCGCAAGCGCCTACGCGGAGCTCGCCCTGCGGGCTCGCTTTCATAACTCCCTTGTATGGCGGCCATCTTGGAAAATGGCGGAATCAAAAAACTTTTTCCAAAAACGGAACCGGCGGCCCCCAGAGCCCCCGGGTGCAAAATTTCATCCCGATCGGACAAAAAAAAAATTCGGCCGCCATTTTGGATCCGCCATCTTGAATTTTTTTCAACTCCATCAAATTTCCCCCCTCCCCCTGAGTGACATTTGGTCGAGCACCCCCCCACTAAGTCGTACGGTTTTCGAGATATTCCCGTTTAAAGTTTGTATGGCGGCCATCTTGTTTCGGCCATTTTGAAAAAATTTCGACCGGCTCACCCATCGGCCGGCAGTTCCCTGTGACTTTTGTTTTGGAACTTGGCCGTACCTATCACGGTTTCCGAGATCCGCACCTCACATCAAGTCCCTTTCCACGTTCAGGTCGGTTTCGTATTTTTCCTCTGGTCGCTGGAGCACCCTCTATACGAAAGTAGCTCCAGTTTTTCCCCACCCCTTCACATCTCTCCAAAACAGCATGTCAATGACTATGTCAGTGAGTGAGTGGTAATCGAGCTTTATATATAGTAACTAGATGTCGCGTGGGGGCCGCGGGCCCCACGGGGCCCGCGGAGGGTGTCGTGCTATTGGTCTGTCTATCAAGCTTCACATTAAGTCGTAAGGATGCCATCGAGACGAATCGAAAGAGTACCAACACGAGGGGTCTAGCATTTTTGGTTTCCGAGATAGAGCCCAGAGAAAGTAGGGCTGCCTTAGGAGGGGGGAGGAAGGGGGGGTGGATGAGTTCCAACTTCACACTGCAGCTCGCCCTCCGGGCTCGCAAGTGACTCGAGAGCATTTCGCGTCCAGTGGACGCTTCGGCGCACGCGCCTACGCGGAGCTCGCCCTTCGGGCTCGCTGGGAGGGGGGGGGGGGGGGGCAATTCCAACTTCACACCCCAGCTCGCCCTTCGGGCTCGCAAGCGACTCGAGAGCACCGATGGGACGCTCCGGCGCAAGCGCCTACGCGGAGCTCGCCCTGCGGGCTCGCTTTCAAAACTCCCTTGTATGACGGCCATCTTGGAAAATGGCGGAATCGAAAAACTTTTCCCGGAATCGGAACCGGCGGCCCCCAGAGCCCCCGGGTGCAAAATTTCATCCCGATCGGACAAAAAAAATTTCGGCCGCCATTTTGGATCCGCCATCTTGAATTTTTTTCAACTCCACCAAATTTCCCCCCTCCCCCTGAGTTACATTTGGTCGAGCACCCTCCCTCTATCTCTGATGGTTTTCGAGATTTTCCCGTTTAAAGTTTGTATGGCGGCCATCTTGTTTCGGCCATTTTGAAAAAAATTCGACCGGCTCACCCATCGGCCGGCAGTTCCCTGTGACTTTTGTTTTGGAACTTGGCCGTACCTATCACGGTTTCCGAGATCCGCACCTCACATCAAGTCCCTTTCCACGTTCAGGTCGGTTTCGTATTTTTCCTCTGGTTGCTGGAGCAACCTCTACGTGGATGTAGTTTCAGTTTTTCCCCACCCCTTCTCAACTCTTCAAAACTGCATGTCAATGACCAAGTGAGTGAGTGAGTGAGTGAGTGAGTGAGTGGTAATTGAGCTTTATATATAGTAACTAGATGTCGCGTGGGGGCCGCGGGCCCCACGGGGCCCGCGGAGGGTGTCGTGCTATTGGTCTGTCTATCAAGCTTCACATTAAGTCGTAAGGATGGCATCGAGACGAATCGAAAGAGTACCAACACGAGGGGTCTAGCATTTTCGGTTTCCGAGATAGAGCCCAGAGAAAGTAGGGCTGCTTTAGGAGGGGGGAGGAAGGGGGGGGATGAGTTCCAACTTTACACTGCAGCTCGTCCTCCGGGCTCGCAACTCGAGCTGACTCGAGAGTATTTTGCGTCCAGTGGACGCTTCGGCGCACGCGCCTACGCGGAGCTCTCCCTTCGGGCTCGCTGGCAGGGGGGGGGAGGTAAAAATTCCAACTTCACACCACAGCTCGCCCTTCGGGCTCGCAAGCGACTCGAGAGGAACGATGGGACGCTCCGGCGCAAGCGCCTACGCGGAGCTCGCCCTGCGGGCTCGCTTTCAAAACTCCCTTGTATGGCGGCCATCTTGGAAAATGGCGGAATCGAAAAACTTTTCCCGGAATCGGAACCAGCGGCCCCCAGAGCCCCCCCGTGCAAAATTTCATCCCGATCGGACAAAAAAAATTTTCGGCCGCCATTTTGGATCCGCCATCTTGAATTTTTTTCAACTCCATCAAATTTCCCCCCTCCCCCTGAGTGACATTTGGTCGAGCACCCCCCCTCTATCTCTAATGGTGTTTGAGATATTCCCATTTAAAGTTTGTATGGCGGCCATCTTGTTTCGGCCATTTTGAAAAAATTTCGACCGGCTCACCCATCGGCCGGCAGTTCCCTACGACTTTTGTTTTGGAACTTGGCCGTACCTATCACGGTTTCCGAGATCCGCACCTCACATCGAGTCCCTTTCCACGTTCAGGTCGGTTTCGTATTTTTCCTCTGGTTGCTGGAGCAACCTCTACGTGGATGTAGTTTCAGTTTTTCCCCACCCCTTCTCAACTCTTCAAAACTGCATGTCAATGACCAAGTGAGTCAGTGGTAATCGAGCTTTATATATAGTAACTAGACTAGATATCGCGTGGGGGCCGCGGGCCCCACGGGGCCCGCGGAGGGTGTCGTGCCCTCAGGTCTGGGGTCCCAACTTCACATTCAGTCGTAAAGATGGCATCGAGACGAATCGAAAGAGTACCAACACGAGGGGTCTAGCACTTTTGGTTTCCGAGATAGAGCCCAGAGAAAGTAGGGCTGCCTTAGGAGGGGGGAGGAAGGGGGAGGATGAGTTCCAACTTCACACTGCAGCTCGCCCTGCGGGCTCGCAAGTGACTCGGGAGAACTGCCTCCGAAGGGACGCTACGGCGCACGCGCCTACGCGGAGCTCGCCCTTCGGGCTCGCTGGGAGGGGGGGGGAGTATTCCAGCTTGCTGTCGTGCCCTCAGGTCTGGGGGCCCAACTTCACATACAGTCGTAAAGATGGCATCGAGACGAATCGAAAGAGTACCAACACGAGGGTTCTAGCATTTTCGGTTTCCGAGATAGAGCCCAGTGAAAGTAGGGCTGCCTTAGGAGGGGGGAGGGAGGGGGGGGATGGGTTCCAACTTCACACTGCAGCTCGCCCTCCGGGCTCGCTAGTGACTCGACAGTATTTCGCATCCAGTGGACGCTTCGGCGCACGCGCCTACGCGGAGCTCGCCCTTCGGGCTCGCTGGGTGTGGGGGGGGTAAAAATTCCAACTTCACACCCCAACTCGCCCTTCGGGCTCGCAAGCGACTCGGGAGCGCTGATGGGACGCTCCGGCGCAAGCGCCTACGCGGAGCTCGCCCTGCGGGCTCGCTTTCAAAACTCCCTTGTATGGCGGCCATCTTGGAAAATGGCGGAATCGAAAAACTTTTCCCGGAATCGGAACCAGCGGCTCCCAGAGCCTGCGGGTGCAAAATTTCAACCCTATCGGACAAAAAAAATTCGGCCGCCATTTTGGATCCGCCATCTTGAATTTTTTTCAACTCCACCAAATTTCCCCCCTCCCCCTGAGTGACATTTGGTCGAGCACCCCCCCTCTATCTCTAATGGTGCTCGAGATATTCCCGTTTAAAGTTTGTATGGCGGCCATCTTGTTTCGGCCATTTTGAAAAATTTTCAACCGGCACACCCATTGGCCGGCAGTTCTCTGCGACTTTGGTTTTGGAACTTTTTCCTAGGACTCTTTTTATTTTGGAACTTGGCCGTACCTATCAAGGTTTCCGAGATCCGCACCTCACATCAAATCCCTTTCCACGTTCAGGTCGGTTTCGTATTTTTCCTCTACTCGTTGGAGCACCCTCTATACAAAAGTGTTTCCAGTTTATCCCTACCCCTTCACATCTCTCCAAAAAAGCATGTCAATGACCCAGTGAGTCAGTGAGTGGTAATCGAGCTATATATATAGTAACGAGCTTTATATATAGTAATAACTAGATCTCGCGTGGGGGCCGCGGGCCCCACGGGGCCCGCGGAGGGTGTTGTTCTTTACATCTGTCCATCAAGCTTCATATTAAGTCGTAAGGATGGCATCGAGACGAATCGAAAGAGTACCAACACGAGGGGTCTAGCATTTTTGGTTTCCGAGATAGAGCCAAGAGACAGTCGGGCTGCCTTAGGAGGGGGGAGGAAGGGGGGGGAAGAGTTCCAACTTCACACTGCAGCGCGCCCTCCGGGCTCGCAAGTGACTCGAGAGTATTTCGCGTCCAGTGGACGCTTCGGCGCACGCGCCTACGCGGAGCTCACCCTTCGGGCTCGCTGGGGGGGGGAAAGGGATTAAAATTCCAACTTCACACCCCAGCTCGCCCTTCGGGCTCGCAAGCGACTCGAGAGCACCGGTGGGACGCTCCGGCGCAAGCGCCTACGCGGAGCTCGCCCTACGGGCTCGCTTTCAAAACTCCCTTGTATGGCGGCCATCTTGGAAAATGATGGAATCAAAAAACTTTTCCCGGAATCGGAACCAGCGGCCCCCAGAGCCCCCGGGTGCAAAATTTCAACCCGATCAGGCAAAAAAAAAATTCGGCCGCCATTTTGGATCCGCCATCTTGAATTTTTTTCAACTCCACCAAATTTCCCCCCTCCCGCTGAGTGACATTTGGTCGAGCACCCCCCCACTAAGTCGTACGGTTTTCGAGATATTCCCGTTTAAAGTTTGTATGGCGGCCATCTTGTTTCAGCCATTTTGAAAAATTTTCGACCGGTTCACCCATCGGCCGGCAGTTCCCTACGACTTTTGTTTCGGAACTTGGCCGTACCTATCAAGGTTTCCGAGATCCGCACCTCACATCGAGTCCCTTTCCACGTTCAGGTCGGTTTCGTACAGGAGCACCCTCTATACAAAAGGGTTTCCAGTTTTACCCCACCCCTTCTCAACTCTTCAAAACAGCATGTCAATGACCCAGTCAGTGAGTGAGTGAGTGAGTGGTAATCGAGCTTTATATATAGTAACTAGATGTCGCGTGGGGGCCGCGGGCCCCACGGGGCCCGCGGAGGGTGTCGTGCCCTCGCGTCGGGGGGCCCAACTTCACATTTAGTCGTGAGGATAGCATCGAGACGAATCGAAAGAGTAGCAACACGAGGGGTCTAGCACTTTTGGTTTCCGAGATAGAGCCCAGAGAAAGTAGGGCTGCCTTAAGAGGGGGGAGGAAGGGGGGGGGATGAGTTCCAATTTCACACTGCAGCTCGCCCTCTGGGCTCGCAAGTGACTCGAGAGCATTTCGCGTCCAGTGGACGCTTCGGCGCACGCGCCTACGCGGAGCTCGCCCTTCGGGCTCGCTGGGAGGGGGGGGGGGGGGGGGTGTAAAAATTCAAACTTCACACCCCAGCTCGCCCTTCGGGCTCGCAAGTGACTCGACAGCACCGATGGGACGCTCCGGCGCAAGCGCCTACGCGGAGCTCGCCCTGCGGGCGCGCTTTCAAAACTCCCTTGTATGGCGGCTGTCCAAGCATATGAATCCTTCAATGAGGGATAATTTAAATGCCTTGCGGATTGGCGCCAAAATGCCAACTTGCTTCACACCGCGTTGACGGTGGCGCCGCGCGTGTCAAAAGAAAAAACTTCGGCTCGGAACATCGGCGGTTATGGCGACTGCGCTCTCGCGCTCCTGTAAAAATTGGTGTAATACTGTGCCTTCTGGACTTAAATTGCTAGAACTTTGATAGAAACATTCCTAGTGATTCCAGTGAGCAGTGTGAGTGAAGTGAACGGATTATTACCCATTAAAGGACAATGTCTCGGTGATTTACGTCGGCGGCTGGCCAGCACGCGGCGAATTGGACATCGGATTTGCACCCGCACCAGTACATGGTATGAAAAATTGTCTTTTATTGGGGAATCATATGCCTGGACCATGGGGCACTCTATTCTGTACGGATAATAACGCCAGTGACCTACCTTTCCTAAAATACAGTCCTCTTTCTTTGCTCTGAGACCTAGCTATCGGAAAATATGGTAACTCCAACATATTTTTTGGTCCATCGACCCTGGATTTCATGTCCTATCTGTCTTGAATAGCATTCCATACATACATTTTAAGCGGCGTTGTTATAACAATTAAGTTTTTCGGTCATTTTTACCTAACTATTGAGTATCGGTTCGGTTCGACTGCCCTCGGTTCATATTATACCTAAATTCATACTTAAGCGTAATAAAGTGTGTAAATATTACGTGTATTTTGCAAACTAGGAATATTTTCGGAAAATAAGTAATTCGGTCGGTTAATTTGTTAAGGTTAGGTACCTACCTATCTATCTGTACATTCGGTCTGTGGTTGAATTGTAATTCAAAATGGCGAAAGCAAGTGAAGTCAAATTTAAAATCGAATGCGAGTGGTTTGAGCAATCGTTTGCCATGAGCAACTCAAGTGAATACTCATCAGGGGTATTATCGGCTCGGCTCAGAAAATTAGAAGATCATTATGAAAGATTATCGGCTGTTTACGAGAATCTCTTGAATATTGTAACGGATGAAAAAATGACGGCAAGCTATGATACTCGTTATAAAACCGCCACTATCCAGTATAATGAGCTGGATGCGATTTTGGCTAAATTTCCAAATTCAGACGGCTCCTACGCGACTACGGAAAGTGCCGTACACTCGCGCCTGCCCGTATTGGACTTGGATAATTTCGACGGAAACGTGTTTGAATGGTACAGTTTCATAAGTTTGTATAACTCTTTAGTCCTGTCCAGAAAAGATCTTTCAAAAACAGAAAAGTACCATTACTTGTTTTCACATGTTCATAAGGAACCGCGCACGCTTATAGAGCATTTGCCAATGACAAATGATTCGTTAGATATCGCGTTAGAAATATTAAAATCTCGGTATGAAAACAAACGAATGATTATTGACCGGCATCTTTCGCGGTTGATTAATTTACCCTCTGTATCGGACAGTCAAAACCTGCGCATAAACATGTTGAACCCACTGTTAGCGTCAGTTAGGTCGCTTAAAAATCTAGGACTCTCGATCGAAGACTACTTTCTAGTCTATATGTGCATGTCTAAATTGTCATTAGAATTAAAAACACGGTTTGAACAAAAGTACGGCGGCGTTAAAAACGATCTACCTACATTTGACAATTTCATCACCTTCTTACAAAACGAATGTCATTTCGTTGAAACGAGCAACCACTCGGCGGCCGCGGCAAACGCAGAGACGGCTTCGGCAAACTTCGGTCAACCTCGGAAAACCAACTTCACACCGCGCGAGTTTAATAGGCCGTGCGACAAATTAAGGTGCGCGTTGTGCAACAATCAATCACATAAGATTGCGGATTGTTACAAGTTTCAGAGTATGTCACGTGATGATAGACGCGGATTTATTAAATCTAAAAATCTGTGTTTTAGATGTTTCGGTGCCCACTCGGCCATTTCTTGCAAACGTAATGTACCATGTACGTACTGCAATCATAACGGTCATAATAAAATGATTTGTACATTTGCTAATCCTCGAAATGATAACAATTGTTTAAAGAATGTCGGTAAATTTGAAACGCCTTCTTATAAAAAACCAAGTCATGTTTCGGTAGGTGCAATTGATCATGGTTCGGATCGACAAACTAATAATGGTCGTGAGCGTGATGTTGATTTCAATCGGAACGAAAATCGCGGCACCTGTTTCGAGCGAACGTACAGTAGCGATCGCACGAGCCGCGCTGTGGAACCGGTGCCGCCACCTGGCGAGCACCGCGCGCCTCACGCCCAATAGCAACTACAGCAGAACAGTAATGCCGTTTCACTAACTACACCTAAAGTTGTAGAAAATGTATCGTTACCTACGGTCATTGTTTATGTTCGGTCAGCTTGCGGTGATTACGTCCCCGCTCGCGCCTTATTAGATTCCGGTTCTCAAATTACTATCATACGAAATGATTTTGCGAATTCACTTTGTTTGAAGCGGCATAACTGTTCTATACCTATTGTCGGTGTTGGCGGCAATAGTACAAAGCTAAGTGACCAAATGGTTATTATTAATTTCAAGTCAAAACTTGACTCGGATTCTTTTCTTGCGGTGTCGGCGGTGGTCATGAAAACGCCTACTACTTATGTTTCTAAACGGTTTACATCATTCAATGAATGTAAAATAAAGTTATCGGACAGTAACTTTGCACATTTAGTAAAGACGGATATTATTTTTGGATGTGACATTTTGGGCGAAATTCTAGGCAGCGGAAAAATAAACCTGCGGTCGGACGGTCCGTACGCCTTGGACACTATTTGTGATTACGCCTTATTCGGTCCGGTTAAAGATGGTATTAATTCGGTATCGGTGTCAGATAAAAATTCGGTTTCGGTATCTGACCATAATTCGGTTTCGGTATCTGATTATAATTCGGTTTCGGTATCTGATAAAAATTCGGTTTCGGTTTCGGTATCCAACTCATTGAATAAGAGTTCTGTTTTAAATGTCACGGGTTCTCCTCATATCTCGGGGAACAATCTTTCGATTTCGGCGAAAGATAAAATTACGGATTTGGCAACTTCGGATGTTATGATTTTTTCGGGAAGTTCACTAATAGAAACAGTAGAACGGTTCTGGGCGACAGAAGAGCCTCCTTCGGTTAATATTTTAAAAAATCCAATGGATGTCGAGTGTGAAAACTTGTTTATAGAAACTACTACTCGCGGTTCGGACGGAAAATATACGGTGCGGTTACCACTTATACCTACTCATGCTCGACTAGGCGATTCCAGACAAATGGCTTATCGGCGATTACAGTCACTAGAAAGACGATTTCAAATGCAACCGGAATTTAAAACTAAATATGTCGAATTCATAAATGAATATATCGAACTCGGACATATGCAAAGATCGGATTTTCGGAATTACAATAATGAACATTATTTTTTGGCACATCACGGTGTTTTCAAAAAATCGGGAGATACTTCAAAAATACGAGTTGTTTTTGACGGTAGCGGAAAAACATCAAACGGTATTGCTTTAAATGACTGTCTGTACGCGGGTGAAAAGCTGCAAAGTGACATAACTAAAATAATTTTGAATTTTCGGCATCCGGTTTTTGTATTTACTACGGACGTACGTATGATGTTTAGGCAGACTTGGATTCATCCAGACGATCGGCGATATCAGTTAATTCTCTGGAGAGAGAGTAGTTCGGCTCCGGTTACTGTCTACGAATTGACCACCAATACTTATGGTCTTAAATCTAGTCCATTTGTGGCGATTCGGTGCTTACTTCAATTGGCGGATGATGAAGGTGACCGATTCCCTAGGGCTGCTAAATTAATACGTCACAATAGCTACGTAGACGATCTCAACGGCGGTGCAGACACTCTAGAGGAAGCTATTGAGATCAGAAACGAACTGATAACCATAATGCACACAGCAGGTTACGACTTGCGAAAGTGGTCCTCTAATGACCCTAGAATATTACAGGACTTGCCTAAGGAGCATTGTGAAATGCCTACAAATTTCGATAAAGATGACAAATTCGGTTGCGTTAAAGTTTTAGGTGTACAGTGGGACCCTAAATCGGACAACTTTACATATACTGTAAACTTACCATCGGACGAACGCGTTACTCGCCGCGTTATCTTAGCGTCTACGGCTAGGTTATTTGATCCGCTCGGATGGATCTGTCCGGTAGTCTTTCGGGCTAAATTACTACTTCAATCTTTGCTCAGCAGTGGTGATGTTAAACCAATTGAATGGGACGCCCCTGCACCTGATGATCTTGTTCAGAAATGGCAAGAATTTCTCTCGGACATACGTAATCTAGCTAATCTTTCAATACCACGGTGTATTAAATCGGACGGTAATAAAAATAACAAATATTCCTTACACGGTTTTTGTGATGGTTCATCTTTTGGGTTCGGTAGCGTAATATATTTACGGACTGAAGATGAAAACAAAAAAGTAACGATTCGGATTCTTATGGCTAAGTCCCGCGTGGCCCCGTTAAAGAAAAAATTTACTATACCTCATCTTGAACTCGAAGGTGCTTGCCTTTTGGTAACACTGCTTGACCACGTTTACGACACGTTAGTCAACGACTTGTCAATGACGATAGACAATATTTACGGATGGTGCGATAGCACAATCGTTTTGGCGTGGATCAACACACCACCACATAAACTTAAAGTCTTTGAAGGAAATCGGGTTTCTAGAATCATTTCCTCCACTGTGCCTATCACATGGAGACATGTACCTACGGAGCAAAATTGTGCAGACGCTGCATCCCGCGGTACCTCGGCTGTGGAATTGTTAACACATCCACTCTGGTGGCAACCTACTTGGTTAAGTCTTCCTCCTAACACCTGGCCTCATTCAGGGCCAGAATTTCCTGACACTTTCCTTCCTGGCTTAAAGTCTAATAAAGTAACGGCAAATGTTACAACTTCGGATACGCAATCGGATAGGAATTTTGATCTACATGAGAGATATAGTTCTTATGATAAACTGGTTAACGTCACGGGTTTTATTTTACGGTTTATTCACAATTGCAGAAATCCAAATTCACGGAAATTAGATAAAAATCTTTCAGTAATTGAGCGTCGAAATGCGGTAACGCTATTGATTCGTACGGTACAGCAAAATACATTCAGTGAAGAAATAGAAGCTCTTCAAGCAAACACAAAAATTAAATCGGCTTTAAAGAAACTTAACTTATTCATGGACGCGGACAATCTAATTAGAGTAGGCGGTAGAATCAAATACTCTAACTTACCTTACAATGCCAGACACCCAATTTTGCTCCCGGGGAAGGGTAGGCTTGTACAATTAATTGCGGAACACTTTCACAAAACCTATTGTCATGTCGGTGCTAATGCATTGGAAGCAATTTTGTCCCGTAACTACTGGATTTTATCCGCGAGACGTTTAACACGTTCGGTTACCTTTAAATGTGTACAATGTTATAAAACTCGTCCTCATTTGGTACAACCATTCATGTCAGATTTACCACGTGATCGGGTTAAAGAACTGCGGCCCTTCCAGAGCGTAGGGACGGACTTTGCTGGTCCTTTTTTTATAAAATCCAGCTCACTTAGAAACTCACGGATTGAGAAATGTTATCTGTGCGTTTTTGTGTGCCTCGTTACCAAAGCGGTACATTTAGAAGTAGTTTCTGGATTATCGATAGAAGCGTTCGTTGACACATTTACTAGATTTGTATCAAGACGTGGTTTGCCCACGCTTGTGAGATCGGATTGCGGCACAAATTTTACCGGAACAGACAAATACTTAAAGGATGTATACGTGTATATTCGTGAAAACAGTTCGGAGATCAGTAGGGAACTAGCTAAATACAATGTCACTTGGTTATTTAACCCTCCAAGTAGTCCCAATATGGGCGGACTTTTTGAGGCTGCTGTAAAGACGGCTAAAATGCATATGTCAAGAGTACTCGGAGAACAAAAGTTGACTTTTGAGCAACTCACTACCTTCTTTACTCGCGTAGAAGCAGTTATGAATTCGCGACCCTTGACTCCACTGAGCTCGGATCCTAATGATTTAGAAGTTTTAACGCCCGGACATTTTCTGATCGGTGCGCCGCTAGTTTCCCTGCCTGAGTATAACTATGATGAAGTTAAAGTCAGTACATTGAATAGATTTCAATTACTTCAACGTCTCTCGCAACATTTTTGGATAAGATGGCGAAACGAATATTTGCACACTTTACAATTACGGCACAAGTGGAATGACCAAACCACACCCCCTAAAGTTAACGACTTAGTTTTGATTAAAGAAGATAACTGTCCTCCTTTGGAATGGAAGCGCGGAAGAATAATAAGTTTAATGCCCGGTAAAGACGGGGTTGTCAGAGTAGTAAAAGTTAGGACTCGAAATAATGTTTTAGTCAGACCCGTTTCTAAACTTAGTAAACTTCCACTTGATGATTAGGTCAACCAAGTTACACCTTGGTTTGGGGGGGGAGTGTATGTCCAAGCATATGAATCCTTCAATGAGGGATAATTTAAATGCCTTGCGGATTGGCGCCAAAATGCCAACTTGCTTCACACCGCGTTGACGGTGGCGCCGCGCGTGTCAAAAGAAAAAACTTCGGCTCGGAACATCGGCGGTTATGGCGACTGCGCTCTCGCGCTCCTGTAAAAATTGGTGTAATACTGTGCCTTCTGGACTTAAATTGCTAGAACTTTGATAGAAACATTCCTAGTGATTCCAGTGAGCAGTGTGAGTGAAGTGAACGGATTATTACCCATTAAAGGACAATGTCTCGGTGATTTACGTCGGCGGCTGGCCAGCACGCGGCGAATTGGACATCGGATTTGCACCCGCACCAGTACATGGTATGAAAAATTGTCTTTTATTGGGGAATCATATGCCTGGACCATGGGGCACTCTATTCTGTACGGATAATAACGCCAGTGACCTACCTTTCCTAAAATACAGTCCTCTTTCTTTGCTCTGAGACCTAGCTATCGGAAAATATGGTAACTCCAACAGCGGCCATCTTAATAAAATGGCGGAATCGAAAAACTTTTCCCGGAATCGGAACCAGCGGACCCCAGAGCCCCCGGGTGCAAAGTTTCACCCCGATCGGACAAAAAAAAATTTCGGCCGCCATTTTGGATCCGCCATCTTGAATTTTTTTCAACTCCATCAAATTTCCCCCCTCCCCCTAAGTGACATTTGGTCGAGCACCCCCCCACTAAGTCGTACGGTTTTCGAGATATTCCCGTTTAAAGTTTGTATGGCGGCCATCTTGTTTCGGCCATTTTGAAAAAAATTCGACCGGCTCACCCATCGGCCGGCAGTTCCCTACGACTTTTGTTTCGGAACTTGGCCGTACCTATCAAGGTTTCCGAGATCCGCACCTCACATCGAGTCCCTTTCCACGTTCAGGTCGGTTTCGTATTTTTTGTCTACTCGTTGGAGCACTCTCTATGCGATAGTAGCTCCAGTTAATCCCCACCCCTTCACATCTCTCCAAAACAGCATGTCAATGACCCAGTCAGTGAGTGAGTGAGTGGTAATCGAGCTTTATATATAGTAACTAGATGTCGCGTGGGGGCCGCGGGCCCCACGGGGCCCGCGGAGGGTGTCGTACCCTCAGATCTGAGGGCCCAACTTCACATTCAGTCGTGAGGATGGCATCGAGACGAATCGAAAGAGTACCAACACGAGCGGTCTAGCATTTTTGGTTTCCGAGATAGAGCCCAGAGAAAGTCGGGCTGCCTTAGGAGGGGGGAGGAAGGGGGGGATGAGTTCCAACTTCACACTGCAGCTCGCCCTGCGGGCTCGCAAGTTACTCGGGAGAACTGCCTCAGAAGGGACGCTACGGCGCACGCGCCTACGCGGAGCTCGCCCTTCGGGCTCGCTGGGGGGAGGGGGGGGGATATTCCAACTTGCTGTCGTGCCCTCAGGTCTGGGGGCCCAACTTCACATACAGTCGTAAAGATGGCATCGAGACGAATCGAAAGAGTACCAACACGAGGGGTCTAGCATTTTCGGTTTCTGAGATAGATCCAAGAGAAAGTAGGGCTGCCTTAGGAGGGGGGAGGAAGGGGGGGATGAGTTCCAACTTCACACTGCAGCTCGCCCTGCGGGCTCGCAAGTTACTCGGGAGAACTGCCTCAGAAGGGACGCTACGGCGCACGCGCCTACGCGGAGCTCGCCCTTCGGGCTCGCTGGGAGAGGGGGGGGGGGGGTAATAATTCCAACTTCACACCACAGCTCGCCCTTCGGGCTCGCAAGCGACTTGGGAGCACCGATGGGACGCTCCGGCGCAAGCGCCTACGCGGAGCTCGCCCTGCGGGCTCGCTTTCAAAACTCCCTTGTATGGCGGCCATCTTGGAAAATGGCGGAATCGAAAAACTTTTCCCGGAATCGGAACCAGCGGCCCCCAGAGCCCCCGGGTGCAAAGTTTCATCCCGATCGGAAAAAAAAAATTTCGGCCGCCATTTTGGATCCGCCATCTTGAATTTTTTTCAACTCCATCAAATTTCTCCCCTCCCCCTGAGTGACATTTGGTCGAGCACCCCCCCTCTATCTCTGATGGTTTTCGAGATATTCCCGTTTAAAGTTTGTATGGCGGCCATCTTGTTTCGGCCATTTTGAAAAAAATTTGACAGGCTCACCCATCGGCCGGCGGTCCCCTATGACTTTTGTTTTGGAACTTGGCCGTACCTATCACGGTTTCCGAGATCCGCACCTCACATCGAGTCCCTTTCCACGTTCAGGTCGGTTTCGTATTTTTCCTCTACTCGTTGGAGCACCCTCTATGCGATAGTAGCTCCAGTTTTTTCCCACCCCTTCACATCTCTCCAAAACAGCATGTCAATGACTATGTCAGTGAGTGAGTGGTAATCGAGCTTTATATATAGTAACTAGATGTCGCGTGGGGGCCGCGGGCCCCACGGGGCCCGCGGAGGGTGTCGTACTATTGGTCTGTCTATCAAGCTTCACATTAAGTCGTAAAGATGGCATCGAGACGAATCGAAAGAGTACCAACACGAGGAGTTTAGCATTTTTGGTTTCCGTGATAGAGCCAAACGAAGGTCGGGCTGCCTTAGGAGGGGGGAGGAAGGGGGGGATGAGTTCCAACTTCACACTGCAGCTCGCCCTGCGGGCTCGCAAGTTACTCGGGAGAACTGCCTCAGAAGGGACGCTACGGCGCACGCGCCTACGCGGAGCTCGCCCTTCGGGCTCGCTGGGAGTGGGGGGGGGGGGTAAAAATTCCAACTTCACACCCCAGCTCGCCCTTCGGGCTCGCAAGCGACTCGAGAGAACCGATGGGACGCTCCGGCGCAAGCGCCTACGCGGAGCTCGCCCTGCGGGCTCGCTTTCAAAACTCCCTTGTATGGCGGCCATCTTGGAAAACGGCGGAATCGGAAAAATTTTCCCGGAATCGGAATCAGCGGACCCCAGAGCCCCCGGGTGCAAAATTTCACCCTGATCGGACAAAAAAAATTCGGCCGCCATTTTGGATCCGCCATCTTGAATTTTTTTCCCCCCCTCCCCCTGAGTGACATTTGGTCGAGCACCCCCCCTCTATCTCTAATGGTGCTTGAGATATTCCCGTTTAAAGTTTGTATGGCGGCCATCTTGTTTCAGCCATTTTGAAAAAATTTCGACCGGCTCACCCATCGGCCGGCAGTTCCCTATGACTTTTGTTTTGGAACTTGGCCGTACCTATCACGGTTTCCGAGATCTGCACCTCACATCAAGTCCCTTTCCACGTCCAGGTCGGTTTCGTATTTTTTGTCTACTCGTTGGAGCACCCTCTATGCGGCAGGTCTTCCAGTTTATCCCCACCCCTTCACATCTCTCCAAAACAGCATGTCAATGACCCAGTCAGTGAGTGAGTGAATCAGTGGTAATCGAGCTTTATATATAGTAACTAGATGTCGCGTGGGGGTCGCGGGCCCCACGGGGCCCGCGGAGGGTGTCGTGCTATTGGTCTGTCTATCAAGCTTCACATTAAGTCGTAAGGATGGCATCGAGACGAATCGAAAGAGTACCAACACGAGGGGTCTAGCATTTTCGGTTTCCGAGATAGAACCCAGAGAAAGTAGGGCTGCCTTAGGAGGGGGGAGGAAGGGGGGGGATGAGTTCCAACTTCACACTGCAGCTCGCCCTCCGGGCTCGCAAGTGACTCGGGAGAACTGCCTAAGAAGGGACGCTACGGCGCACGCGCCTACGCGGAGCTCGCCCTTCGGGCTCGCTGGGGGGTGGGGGGGGGGGGGGTATTCCGACTTGCTTTCGTGCCCTCAGGTCTGGGGGCCCAACTTCACATACACTCGTAAAGATGGCATCGAGACGAATCGAAAGAGTACCAACACGAGGGGTCTAGCATTTTCGGTTTCCGAGATAGAACCAAGAAAAAGTCGGGCTGCCTTAGGAGGGGGGAGGAAGGGGGGGGGGATGAGTTCCAACTTCACACTGCAGCTCGCCCTCCGGGCTCGCAAGTGACTCGAGAGTATTTCGCGTCCGGTGGACGCTTCGGCGCACGCGCCTACGCGGAGCTCGCCCTTCGGGCTCGCTGGGAGGGGGGGGGGGGGTAGAAATTCCAACTTCACACCACAGCTCGCCCTTCGGGCTCGCAAGCGACTCGGGAGCACCGATGGGACGCTCCGGCGCAAGCGCCTACGCGGAGCTCGCCCTGCGGGCTCGCTTTCAAAACTCCCTTGTATGGCGGCCATCTTGGAAAATGGCGGAATCGAAAAACTTTTCCCGGAATCGGAACCAGCGGCCCCCAGAGCCCCCGGGTGCAAAATTTCATCCCGATTGGACAAAAAAGAATTTCGGCCGCCATTTTGGATCCGCCATCTTGAATTTTTTTCAACTCCATCAAATTTCCCCCCTCCCCCTGAGTGACATTTGGTCGAGCACCCCCCCTGTATCTCTAACGGTGCTCGAGATATTCCCGTTTAAAGTTTGTATGGCGGCCATCTTGTTTCGGCCATTTTGAAAAATTTTCGACCGGCGCACCCATTGGCCGGCAGTTCTTTGCGACTTTGGTTTTGGAACTTTTCTCTAGGACTCTTACTTTCCGAGATCCGCCCCCCACTCCAGGTTCGTTTTTACGTTCAGGTCGGTTTTGTACATTTTCTCTGCTTGTTGGAGCGCTTTCTATACGAAAATATATCCAGTTGGTCCCCACCTCTTCACATCTCTCCAAAACAGCATGTGAATGCTTGTAAAATTCCCTTGTATGGCGGCCATTTTGCAAAATAGCGGAATCGAAAAACTTTTCCCGGAATCGGAACCAGCGGCCCCCAGAGCCCCCGGGTGCAAAATTTCATCCCAATCGGACAAAAAAAAATTTCGGCCGCCATTTTGGATCCGCCATCTTGTTTTTTTTTCAACTCCACCAAATTTCCCCCCTCCCCCTGAGTGACATTTGGTCGAGCACCCCCCCTCTATCTCTGATGGTTTTCGAGATTTTCCCGTTTAAAGTTTGTATGGCGGCCATCTTGTTTCGGCCATTTTGAAAAAAATTCTACCGGCTCACCCATCGGCCGGCGGTCCCCTATGACTTTTGTTTTGGAACTTGGCCGTACCTATCACGGTTTCCGAGATCCGCACCTCACATCAAGTCCCTTTCCACGTTCAGGTCGGTTTCGTATTTTTTGTCTACTCGTTGGAGCACCCTCTATACAAAAGTGTTTCCAGTTGCTCCCCACCCCTTCACATCTCTCCAAAAAAGCATGTCAATGACCCAGTCAGTGAGTGAGTGAGTGAGTGGTAATTAAGCTTTATATATAGTAACTAGATGTCGCGTGGGGGCCGCGGGCCCCACGGGGCCCGCGGAGGGTGTCGTGCTATTGGTCTGTCTATCAAGCTTCACATTAAGTCGTAAGGATGGCATCGATACGAATCGAACGAGTACCAACACGAGGGGTCTAGCATTTTTGGTTTCCGAGATAGAGCACAGAGAAAGTCGGGCTGCCTTAGGAGGGGGGAGGAAGGGGGGGATGAGTTCCAACTTCACACTGTAGCTCGCCCTGCGGGCTCGCAAGTTACTCGGGAGAACTGCCTCAGAAGGGACGCTACGGCGCACGCGCCTACGCGGAGCTCGCCCTTCGGGCTCGCTGGGGTAGGGGGGGGGGGGGTGCTATTCTATCTTGCTGTCGTGCCTTCAGTCTGGGGGCCCAACTTCACATTAAGTCGTAGAGATGGCATCGAGACGAATCGAAAGAGTACCAACATGAGGGGTCTAGCATTTTCGGTTTCCGAGATAGAGCCCAGAGAAAGTAGGGCTGCCTTAGGAGGGGGGAGGAAGGGGGGGGATGAGTTCCGACTTCACACTGCAGCTCGCCCTCCGGGCTCGCAAGTGACTCGAGAGTATTTCGCGTCCAGTGGACGCTTCGGCGCACGCGCCTACGCGGAGCTCGCCCTTCGGGCTCGCTGGGAGTGGGGGGGGGGGGGTAAAAATTCCAACTTCACACCCCAGCTCGCCCTTCGGGCTCGCAAGCGACTCGAGAGAACCGATGGGACGCTCCGGCGCAAGCGCCTACGCGGAGCTCGCCCTGCGGGCTCGCTTTCTAAACTCCCTTGTATGGCGGCCATCTTGGAAAATGGCGGAATCGAAAAACTTTTCCCGGAATCAGAACCAGCGGCCCCCAGAGCCCCCCCGTGCAAAATTTCATCCCGATCGGACAAAAAAAAATTTCGGCCGCCATTTTGGATCCGCCATCTTGAATTTTTTTCAACTCCACCAAATTTCCCCTCTCCCCCTGAGTGACATTTGGTCGAGCACCCCCCCACTAAGTCGTACGGTTTTCGAGATATTCCCGTTTAAAGTTTGTATGGCGGCCATCTTGTTTCGGCCATTTTGAAAAAAAATCGACCGGCTCACCCATCGGCCGGCAGTTCCCTATGACTTTTGTTTTGGAACTTGGCCGTACCTATCACGGTTTCTGAGATCCGCACCTCACATCAAGTCCCTTTCTACGTTCAGATCGGTTTCGTATTTTTTGTCTACTCGTTGGAGCACCCTCTATACGATGGTATATCCAGTTGGTCCCCACCCCTTCACATCTCTCCTAAACAGCATGTCAATGACCCAGTGAGTGAGTGAGTGAGTGAGTGGTAATTAAGCTATATATATAGTAACTAGATGTCGCGTGGGGGCCGCGGGCCCCACGGGGCCCGCGGAGGGTGTCGTACCCTCAGGTTTGGGGGCCCAACTTCACATTAAGTCGTAAAGATGCAATCGAGACGAATCAAAAGAGTACCAACACGAGGGGTCTAGCATTTTCGGTTTCCGAGATAGAGCCGAGAAAAAGTAGGGCTGCCTTAGGAGGGGGGAGGAAGGGGGGGGATGAGTTCCAACTTCACACTGCAGCTCGCCCTCCGGGCTCGCAAGTGACTCGGGAGAACTGCCTAAGAAGGGACGCTACGGCGCACGCGCCTACGCGGAGCTCGCCCTTCGGGCTCGCTGGGGGGAGGGGGGGGGGGGTATTCCGCCTTGCTTTCGTGCCCTCAGGTCTGGGGGCCCAACTTCACATACAGTCGTAAAGACGGCATCGAGACGAATCGAAAGAGTACCAACACGAGGGGTCTAGCATTTTCGGTTTCCGAGATAGAACCAAGAAAAAGTCGGGCTGCCTTAGGAGGGGGGGAGGAAGGGGGGGGGATGAGTTCCAACTTCACACTGCAGCTCGCCCTCCGGGCTCGCAAGTAACTCGACAGTATTTCGCGTCCGGTGGACGCTTCGGCGCACGCGCCTACGCGGAGCTCGCCCTTCGGGCTCGCTGGGAGTGGGGGGGGGGAGGGTAAAAATTCCAACTTCACACCCCAGCTCGCCCTTCGGGCTCGCAAGCGACTCGACAGCACCGATGGGACGCTCCGGCGCAAGCGCCTACGCGGAGCTCGCCCTGCGGGCTCGCTTTCAAAATTCCCTTGTATGGCGGCCATCTTGAAAAATGGCGGAATCGGAAAACTTTTCCCGGAATCGGAACCAGCGGCCCCCAGAGCCCCCGGGTGCAAAATTTCATCCCGATCGGACCAAAAAAAATTTCGGCCGCCATTTTGGATCCGCCATCTTGAATTTTTTTCAACTCCACCAAATTTCCCCCCTCCCCTTGAGTGACATTTGGTCGAGCACCCTCCCACTAAGTCGAACGGTTTTCGAGATATTCCCGTTTAAAGTTTGTATGGCGGCCATCTTGTTTCGGCCATTTTGAAAAAAATTCGACCGGCTCACCCATCGGCCGGCGGTTCCCTATGACTTTTGTTTTGGAACTTGGCCGTACCTATCACGGTTTCCGAGATCCGCACCTCACATCGAGTCCCTTTCCACGTCCAGGTCGGTTTCGTATTTTTTGTCTACTCGTTGGAGCACCCTCTATGCGGCAGGTCTTCCAGTTTATCCCCACCCCTTCACATCTCTCCAAAACAGCATGTCAATGACCCAGTCAGTGAGTGAGTGAATCAGTGGTAATCGAGCTTTATATATAGTAACTAGATGTCGCGTGGGGGCCGCGGGCCCCACGGGGCCCGCGGAGGGTGTCGTGCTATTGGTCTGTCTATCAAGCTTCACATTAAGTCGTAAGGATGGCATCGATACGAATCGAACGAGTACCAACACGAGGGGTCTAGCATTTTTGGTTTCTGAGATAGAGCACAGAGAAAGTCGGGCTGCCTTAGGAGGGGGGAGGAAAGGGGGGATGAGTTCCAACTTCACACTGCAGCTCGCCCTGCGGGCTCGCAAGTTACTCGGGAGAACTGCCTCAGAAGGGACGCTACGGCGCACGCGCCTACGCGGAGCTCGCCCTTCGGGCTCGCTGGGGTAGGGGGGGGGGGGGGTGCTATTCTAACTTGCTGTCGTGCCTTCAGTCTGGGGGCCCAACTTCACATTAAGTCGTAGAGATGGCATCGAGACGAATCGAAAGAGTACCAACATGAGGGGTCTAGCATTTTCGGTTTCCGAGATAGAACCCAGAGAAAGTAGGGCTGCCTTAGGAGGGGGGAGGAAGGGGGGGGATGAGTTCCAACTTCACACTGCAGCTCGCCCTCCGGGCTCGCAAGTGACTCGATAGTATTTCGCGTCCAGTGGACGCTTCGGCGCACGCGCCTACGCGGAGCTCGCCCTTCGGGCTCGCTGTGAGGGAGGAGGGGGGGGGGGGTAAAAATGCCAACTTCACACCCCAGCTCGCCCTTCGGGCTCGCAAGCGACTCGAGAGCACCGATGGGACGCTCCGGCGCAAGCGCCTACGCGGAGCTCGCCCTGCGGGCTCGCTTTCAAAACTCCCTTGTATGGCGGCCATCTTGGAAAATGGCGGAATCGAAAAACTTTTCCCGGAATCGGAACCAGCGGCCTCCAGAGCCCCTGGGTGCAAAATTTCATCCCGATCGGACAAAAAAAAATTTCGGCCGCCATTTTGGATCCGCCATCTTGAATTTTTTTCAACTCCACCAAATTTCGCCCCTCTCCCTGAGTGACATTTGGTCGAGCACCCCCCCTCTATCTCTGATGCTTTTCGAGATTTTCACGTTTAAAGTTTGTATGGCGGCCATCTTGTTTCGGCCATTTTGAAAAAAATTCGACCGGCTCACCCATCGGCCGCCGGTTCCCTACGACTTTTGTTTTGGAACTTGGCCGTACCTATCACGGTTTCCGAGATCCGCACCTCACATCAAGTCCCTTTCCACGTTCAGGTCGGTTTCGTATTTTTTGTCTACTCGTTGGAGCACCCTCTATACGATGGTATATCCAGTTGGTCCCCACCCCTTCACATCTCTCCAAAACAGCATGTCAATGACCCAGTGAGTGAGTGAGTGAATGAGTGAGTCAGTGGTAATTAAGCTATATATATAGTAACTAGATGTCGCGTGGGGGCCGCGGGCCCCACGGGGCCCGCGGAGGGTGTCGTGCTATTGGTCTGTCTATCAAGCTTCACATTAAGTCGTAAAGATGGCATCGAAACGAATCGAAAGAGTACCAACACGAGGGGTCTAGCATTTTCGGTTTCCGAGATAGAGCCCAGAGAAAGTAGGGCTGCCTTAGGAGGGGGGAGGAAGGGGAGGGATGAGTTCCAACTTCACACTGCAGCTCGCCCTCCGGGCTCGCAAGTGACTCGAGAGCATTTCGCGTCCAGTGGACGCTTCGGCGCACGCGCCTACGCGGAGCTCGCCCTTCGGGCTCGCTGTGAGGGGGGGGGGGGTAAAAATTCCAACTTCACACCCCAGCTCGCTCTTCGGGCTCGCAAGCGACTCGAGAGCACCGATGGGACGCTCCGGCGCAAGCGCCTACGCGGAGCTCGCCCTGCGGGCTCGCTTTCAAAACTCCCTTGTATGGCGTCCATCTTGGAAAATGGCGGAATCGAAAAACTTTTCCCGGAATCGGAACCAGCGGCCCCCAGAGCCCCCGGTTGCAAAATTTCACCCCGATCGGACAAAAAAAAATTTCGGCCGCCATTTTGGATCCGCCATCTTGAATTTTTTCCAACTCCACCAAATTTCCCTCCTCCCCCTGAGTGACATTTGGTCGAGCACCCCCCCACTAAGTCGTACGGTTTTCGAGATATTCCCGTTTAAAGTTTGTATGGCGGCCATCTTGTTTCGGCCATTTTGAAAAAAATTCGACCGGCTTACCCATTGGCCGGCAGTTCCCTATGACTTTTGTTTTGGAACTTGGCCGTACCTATCACGGTTTCCGAGATCCGCACCTCGCATCGAGTCCCTTTCCACGTTCAGGTCGGTTTCGTATTTTTCCTCTACTCGTTGGAGCATCCTCTATACGATGGTATATCCAGTTTTACCCCACCCCTTCACATCTCTCCAAAACAGCATGTCAATGACTATGTCAGTGAGTGAGTGGTAATCGAGCTTTATATATAGTAACTAGATGTCGCGTGGGGGCCGCGGGCCCCGTGGGGCCCGCGGAGGGTGTCGTGCCCTCAGGTCTGGGGGCCCAACTTCACATTCAGTCGTAAGGATGGCATCGAGACGAATCGAAAGAGTACCAATACGAGGGGTCTAGCATTTTCGGTTTCCGAGATAGAGCCCAGAGAAAGTAGGGCTGCCTTAGGAGGGGGGAGGAAAGGGGGGTGAGTTCCAACTTCACACTGCAGCTCGCCCTGCGGGCTCGCAAGTTACTCGGGAGAACTGCCTCAGAAGGGACGCTACGGCGCACGCGCCTACGCGGAGCTACCCCTTCGGGTTCGCTGGGGAGGGGGGGGGGGGGGTCTAGCATTTTTGGTTTCCGAGATAGAGCCAAGAGAAAATCGGGCTGCCTTAGGAGGGGGGAGGATGGGGGGGATGAGTTCCAACTTCACACTGCAGCTCGCCCTCCGGGCTCGCAAGTAACTCGGGAGAACTGCCCCTCCGAAGGGACGCTACGGCGCACGCGCTTACGCGGAGCTCGCCCTTCGGGCTCGCTGGGGGGGGAGGGGGGAGGGGGGCTGGGGTATTCCAACTTGCTGTCCTGCCCTCAGGTCTGGAGGCCCAATTTCACATCCAGTCGTAAGGATGGCATCGAGACGAATCGAAAGAGTACCAACACGAGAGGTCTAGCATTATCGGTTTCCGAGATAGAGCCCAGAGAAAGTAGGGCTGCCTTAGGAGGGGGGAAGAAGAGGGGGGATGAGTTCCAACTTCACACTGCAGCTCGCCCTCTGGGCTCGCAAGTGACTCGAGAGTATTTCGCGTCCAGTGGACGCTTCGGCGCACGCGCCTACGCGGAGCTCGCCCTTCGGGCTCGCTGGGAGGGGGGGGGGGGTAAAAATTCCAACTTGACACCCCAGCTCGCCCTTCGGGCTCGCAAGCGACTCGAGAGCACCGATGGGACGCTCCGGGGCAAGCGCCTACGCGGAGCTCGCCCTGCGGGCTCGCTTTCAAAATTCCCTTGTATGGCGGCCATCTTGGAAAATGGCGGAATCGAAAAACTTTTCCCGTAATCGGAACCGGTGGCCCCCAGAGCCCCCGGGTGCAAAATTTCATCCCGATCGGACAAAAAAAAATTTCGGCCGCCATTTTAGATACGCCATCTTGAATTTTTTACAACTCCATCAAATTTCCCCCCTCTCCCTGAGTGACATCCGGTCGAGCACCCCCCCTCTATCTCTGATGGTGCCCAAAATATTCCCGTTTAAAGTTTGTATGGCGGCCATCTTGTTTCGGCCATTTTGAAAAAAATTCGACCAGTTCACCCATCGGCCGGCAGTTCCCTATGACTTTTGTTTTGGAACTTGGCCGTACCTATCACGGTTTCCGAGATCCGACCCCACATCGAGTCCCTCTCCACGTTCAGGTCGGTTTCGTATTTTTCCTCTACTCGTTGGAGCACTCTCTATACTAAACTGTTTCCAGTTGTTCCCCACCCCTTCACATCTCTCCAAAACAGCATGTCAATGACCCAGTCAGTGAGTGGTAATCGAGCTTTATATATAGTAACTAGATGTCGCGTGGGGGCCGCGGGCCCCACGGGGCCCGCGGAGGGTCTCGTTCTATTGGTCTGTCTATCAAGCTTCACATTAAGTCGTAAGGATAGCATCGAGACGAATCGAAAGAGTACCAACACGAGGGGTCTAGCATTTTTGGTTTCCGTGATAGAGCCAAACGAAGGTCGGGCTGCCTTAGGAGGGGGGAGGAAGAGGGGGGATGAGTTTCAACTTCACACTGCAGCTCGCCCTCCGGGCTCGCAAGTGACTCGAGAGTATTTCGCGTCCAGTGGACGCTTCGGCGCACGCGCCTACGCGGAGCTCGCCCTTCGGGCTCGCTGGGAGGGGGAGGGGGGGGGGGGGGGTAAAAATTCCAACTTCACACCCCAGCTCGCCCTTCGGGCTCGCAAGCGACTCGAGAGCACCGATGGGACGCTCCGGCGCAAGCGCCTACGCGGAGCTCGCCCTGCAGGCTCGCTTTCAAAACTCCCTTGTATGGCGGCCATCTTGGAAAATGGCAGAATCGAAAAACTTTTTCCGGAATAGGAATCAGCGGCCCCCAGAGCCCCCGGGTGCAAAATTTCAACCTGATCGGACAAAAAAAAATTTCGGCCGCCATTTTGGATCCGCCATCTTGAATTTTTTTCAACTCCACCAAATTTCCCCCCTCCCCCTGAGTGACATTTGGTCGAGCACCCTCCCTCTATCTCTGACGGTTTTCGAGATTTTCGCGTTTAAAGTTTGTATGGCGGCCATCTTGTTTCGGCCATTTTGAAAAAAATTCTACCGGCTCACCCATCGGCCGGCGGTTCCCTATGACTTTTGTTTTGGAACTTGGCCGTACCTATCACGGTTTCCGAGATCCGCACCTCACATCGAGTCCCTTTCCACGTTCAGGTCGGTTTCGTATTTTTTGTCTACTCGTTGGATCACCCTCTATGCGATAGTAGCTCCAGTTAATCCCCACCCCTTCACATCTCTCCAAAACAGCATGTCAATGACCCAGTCAGTGAGTGAGTGAGTGGTAATCGAGCTTTATATATAATAACTAGATGTCGCGTGGGGGCCGCGGGCCCCACGGGGCCCGCGGAGGGTGTCGTGCTATAGCTGTGGGGGCCCAACTTCACATTAAGTCGTAGAGATGGCATCGAGACGAATCGAAAGAGTACCAACACGAGGGGTCTAGCATTTTCGGTTTCCGAGATAGAGCCCAGAGAAAGTACGGCTGCCTTAGGAGGGGGGAGGAAGGGGGGGGGATGAGTTCCAACTTCACACTGCAGCTCGCCCTGCGGGCTCGCAAGTTACTCGGGAGAACTGCCTCAGAAGGGACGCTACGGCGCACGCGCCTACGCGGAGCTCGCCCTTCGGGCTCGCTGGGGAGGGGGGGGGGGGGGTGCTATTCTAACTTGCTGTCGTGCCTTCAGTCTGGGGGCCCAACTTCACATTAAGTCGTAGAGATGGCATCGAGACGAATCGAAAGAGTACCAACACGAGGGGTCTAGCATTTTCGGTTTCCGAGATAGAGCCCAGAGAAAGTAGGGCTGCCTTAGGAGGGGGGAGGAAGGGGGGGGATGAGTTCGAACTTCACACTGCAGCTCGCCCTCCGGGCTCGCAAGTGACTCGAGAGTATTTCGCGTCCAGTGGACGCTTCGGCGCACGCGCCTACGCGGAGCTCGCCCTTCGGGCTCGCTGGGAGGGGGGGGGGGATGTAAAAATTCTAACTTCACACCCCAGCTCGCCCTCCGGGCTCGCAAGTGACTCGAGAGCACCGATGGGACGCTCCGGCGCAAGCGCCTACGCGGAGCTCGCCCTGCGGGCTCGCTTTCAAAACTCCCCTGTATGGCGGCCATCTTGGAAAATGGCGGAATCGAAAAACTTTTCCCGGAAACGGAACCAGCGGCCCCCAGAGCCCCCGGGTGCAAAATTTCACCCCGATCGGACAAAAAAAAATTTCGGCCGCCATTTTGGATCCGCCATCTTGAATTTTTTTCAACTCCACCAAATTTCCCCCCTCCCCCTGAGTGACATTTGGTCGAGCACCCCCCCACTAAGTCGTACGGTTTTCGAGATATTCCCGTTTAAAATTTGTATGGCGGCCATCTTGTTTCGGCCATTTTGAAAAAAATTCGACCGGCTCACCCATGGGCCGGCGGTTCCCTACGACTTTTGTTTTGGAACTTGGCCGTACCTATCAAGGTTTCCGAGATCCGCACCTCACATCGAGTCCCTTTCAACGTTCAGGTCGGTTTCGTATTTTTTTTCTACTCGTTGGAGCACCCTCTATGCGATAGTAGCTCCAGTTAATCCCCACCCCTTCACATCTCTCCAAAACAGCATGTCAATGACCCAGTCAGTGAGTGAGTGAGTGGTAATCGAGCTTTATATATAGTAACTAGATGTCGCGTGGGGGCCGCGGGCCCCACGGGGATCGCGGAGGGTGTCGTGCTATTGGTCTGTCTATCAAGCTTCACATTAAGTCGTAAGGATGGCATCGATACGAATCGAAAGAGTACCAACACGAGGGGTCTAGCATTTTTGGTTTCCGAGATAGAGCACAGAGAAAGTCGGGCTGCCTTAGGAGGGGGGAGGAAGGGGGGGATGAGTTCCAACTTCACACTGCAGCTCGCCCTGCGGGCTCGCAAGTTACTCGGGAGAACTGCCTCAGAAGGGACGCTACGGCGCACGCGCCTACGCGGAGCTCGCCCTTCGGGCTCGCTGGGGAGGGGGTGGGGGGGTTCCAACTTGCTGTCGTGCCCTCAGGTCTGGGGGCCCAACTTCACATTCAGTCGTAAAGATGCAATCGAGACGAATCGAAATAGTACCAACACGAGGGGTCTAGCATTTTCGGTTTCCGAGATAGAGCCCAGAGAACGTAGGGCTGCCTTAGGAGGGGGGAGGAAGGGGGGGGATGAGTTTCAACTTTACACTGCAGCTCGCCCTCCGGGCTCGCAAGTGACTCCAGAGTGTTTCGCGTCCAGTGGACGCTTCGGCGCACGCGCCTACGCGGAGCTCGCCCTTCGGGCTCGCTGGGAGGGGGGCGGGGGGGGGGGTGGGGGGTAAAAATTCCAACTTCACACCCCAGCTCGCCCTTCGGGCTCGCAAGCGACTCGGGAGGACGAATGGGACGCTCCGGCGCAAGCGCCTACGCGGAGCTCGCCCTGCGGGCTCGCTTTCAAAATTCCCTTGTATGGCGGCCATCTTGGAAAATGGCGGAATCGAAAAACTTTTCCCGGAATCGGAACCAGCGGCCCCCAGAGCCCTCGGGTGCAAAATTTCATCCCGATCGGACAAAAAAAAATTTCGGCCGCCATTTTGGATCCGCCATCTTGAATTTTTTTCAACTCCACCAAATTTCCTCCCTCCCCCTGAGTGACATTTGGTCGAGCACCCCCCCACTAAGTCTGACGGTTTTCGAGATATTCGCGTTTAAAGTTTGTATGGCGGCCATCTTGTTTCGGCCATTTTGAAAAAATTTCGACAGGCTCACCCATCGGCCAGCGGTTCCCTATGACTTTTGTTTTGGAACTTGGCCGTACCTATTACGGTTTCCGAGATCCGCACCTCACATCGAGTCCCTTTCCACGTTCAGATCGGTTTCGTATTTTTTGTCTTCTCGTTGGAGCACCCTCTATACAAAAGTGTTTCCAGTTGCTCCCCACCCCTTCACATCTCTCCAAAAAAGCATGTCAATGACCCAGTCAGTCAGTGAGTGAGTGGTAATTAAGCTTTATATATAGTAACTAGATGTCGCGTGGGGGCCGCGGGCCCCACGGGGCCCGCGGAGGGTGTCGTACTATTGGTCTGTCTATCAAGCTTCACATTAAGTCGTAAAGATGGCATCGAGACGAATCGAAAGAGTACCAACACGAGGAGTTTAGCATTTTTGGTTTCCGTGATAGAGCCAAACGAAGGTCGGGCTGCCTTAGGAGAGGGGAGGAAGGAGGGGGATGAGTTCCAACTACACAATGCAGCTCGCCCTGCGGGCTCGCAAGTTACTCGGGAGAACTGCCTCAGAAGGGACGCTACGGCGCACGCGCCTACGCGGAGCTCGCCCTTCGGGCTCGCTGGGGGCTGGGGTATTCCAACTTGCTGTCCTGCCCTTAGGTCTGGAGGCCCAACTTCACATTAAGTCGTAGAGATGGCATCGAGACGAATCGAAAGAGTACCAACACGAGGGGTCTAGCATTTTCGGTTTCCGAGATAGAGCCCAGAGAAAGTAAAGCCGCCTTAGGAGGGGGGAGGAAGGGGGGGGGATGAGTTCCAACTTCACACTGCAGCTCGCCCTCCGGGCTCGCAAGTGACTCTAGAGTATTTCGCGTCCAGTGGACGCTTCGGCGCACGCGCCTGCGCGGAGCTCGCCCTTCGGGCTCGCTGGAAGGGGGGGGGGGGTAAAAATTCCAACTTAACAACCCAGCTCGCCCTTCGGGCTCGCAAGCGACTCGAAAGCACCGATGGGACGCTCCGGCGCAAGCGCCTACGCGGAGCTCGCCCTGCGGGCTCGCTTTCAAAACTCCCTTGTATGGCGGCCATCTTGGAAAATGGCGGAATCGAAAAACTTTTCCCGGAATCGGAACCAGCGGCCTCCAGAGCCCCTGGGTGCAAAATTTCATCCCGATCGGACAAAAAAAATTTCGGCCGCCATTTTGGATCCGCCATCTTGAATTTTTTTCAACTCCACCAAATTTCGCCCCTCTCCCTGAGTGACATTTGGTCGAGCACCCCCCCTCTATCTCTGATGCTTTTCGAGATTTTCACGTTTAAAGTTTGTATGGCGGCCATCTTGTTTCGGCCATTTTGAAAAAAATTCGACCGGCTCACCCATCGGCCGCCGGTTCCCTACGACTTTTGTTTTGGAACTTGGCCGTACCTATCACGGTTTCCGAGATCCGCACCTCACATCAAGTCCCTTTCCACGTTCAGGTCGGTTTCGTATTTTTTGTCTACTCGTTGGAGCACCCTCTATACGATGGTATATCCAGTTGGTCCCCACCCCTTCACATCTCTCCAAAACAGCATGTCAATGACCCAGTGAGTGAGTGAGTGAATGAGTGAGTCAGTGGTAATTAAGCTATATATATAGTAATAACTAGAAATAAAATAAAAAATAATAACTAGTCTAGATGTCGCGTGGAGGCCGCGGGCCCCAAGGGGCCCGCGGAGGGTGTCGTGCTACAGGTCTGGGGGCCCAACTTCACATTCAGTCGTAAGGATGGCATCAAGACGAACCGAAAGAGTACCAACACGAGGGGTATAGCATTTTTGGTTTCCGAGATAGAATCCAGAGAAAGTTGGGATGCTTTAGGTGGGGGGAGGAAGGGGGGGATGAGTTCCAATTTCACACTGCAGCTCGCCCACCGGGCTCGCAAGTGACTCGAGAGTATTTCGCGTCCAGTGGACGCTTCGGCGCTCGCGCAATACTACGCTTACTCCGAAGGGGGCCCTCACGTGGAATCCACAAGAGATGTGATTTACCAAATCACCAAACAGTTAGCGGACAAAAGTGATTGTGTAAATTACGCTATAGACAATACAAAATAAGTGTAAAAGTAGTTTTAAAATCTAAATTTGTTCCTTTTATCTTTTTTTACTCGATTGTTTGCGTTTTGTTTGTTTAATTGCTTTATAACTCGTACCGAACATTTTTCTTTGTATAGCGAACACCTTTTGTATTCTAAGCTTCCTTTCTAGTTATTTTTTTTTCCGACAAAGAGTCATTGTCTTTCATATTAGATAAGTAACACAAGTTCCAAGCGCCGATGTTCATAGTATAAATAGACCATAGCCTTGACTTTGAATAAAGTTTTAATGAATACCATGTTTCATTTTGATGCTTTATTCACAAATACACTTCCCTTGACGAAAATGTAGACTTAATTTATAACAATAAAAGAGTTTGTTTTATATTTAATTGTTTATTGAAAAAAAATAGACTTAAACATATTTCTTACAATTAGATCGTTACATAGAGAACTCTCAGTAAACAAATTTACCAAGTCACACATAGTTTTTCCTTTAATCTTAAAATACAGATAGACTAAACAATATTCCCCGCAGACCGAGGTAAAAGGATTTTGAAATGAGTTGTGGTTATAAACCCATCTCCTGGAATTTCTTTTCAAAAATAGCTTATGACTACCTGTAGGTTTTCGACCAAATGAGTCAAAATATTCACCAATGCCATTAATATCAATATGTATAGCTATCCAGTGAGACCCCGGTTTTGAGTCGGGATCTAAATTGCTTACAATATAAGAAGGTAAATTTACCCAAATAGGCAATCGGTTTGCAGCAAAAACATTTGATTTAAAACTGGAACTTATTTTATTCATACAGAGCTGTATTTAATTTGTATCCATGATAAATATAAATTTAGCTGCTTATTAATGATTCTGTTAACAACGTTTAAGATCAAATGATGTATCCCTATTAAAAAACAAAGTATTTATTAACTGTTATAATCCACAGTTACGTCACGATTCTTGTTTATTTCAATTACATTATCAAATTCTGCGTATACAATACAGTTAACAGTTTGACTAAGAGACGAATCAAAGCGAACTTCTGACCGTACACTTCCATGTCTGACGAGATTCCAATGTGACGTTGAACGAGCAGATAAATCAGGAGTCAAATCAAAACATAGCAAACAATATCCGTCTCCGTAGTCTGTTCTACTTATTGCGTTACCTTCGTTGTGAAAATGAATACCAGTCCCAGAAAATAAAGTGTGATATGGTGATGCTATTAAACCAGAGCTAAATGATGGTTGTAATGTTCTAGAAGGTATTTCATGACCGTCTACATACAAACTGAATGAATTCATATTAAAATGTTGAAAATTGAAAGGATTCAATGCTAAATTACCGTTAAACGATGAATTTAAGACAAAACCGACAATAGATCTTTTAGGAACTTGTCCAAGGAATATATTATCTAATGTTTTACCTTGCACACCTGCCGGTATTGTCAGGACCTTAACTTCCGCTCTTGTTATAGGATACTTTGCAGTAGTTGACGCTAGTACTTTTTGATGGGCTAACAAAACGCTAGGGTTGACTCTTGCTCTTCTCATAATAAGACTAGCATCCATTATTTGTACTTTAATTTTTTTATCTTGATGACAAATAAGATTAAATGTTTCTTTTGAACGCACTAACTTAACACGCATTTCTATGCCATTTATTAAAAATTTCTCTTGGTTGAACATGTCACCATGCAAGTGACCAATCATTTCAACTTGTCTACTTTCTCTCACAAATTCCATTCTTTTGTGAAACCCTTTGTTCGTTGCGTCAACGGCATCCATATGATGTGCAGTATCTTCGTAACACAACCCACAAGTTAGATGAGATTCTTTGGCTGCTGGACCATAGTTAAGAAGATTCTCCAAATAAGCACGATAGGCATATGTGTTGTTCGGAGGCGATATGAGTTTTTGATTTAAATATATGTTTAGTTGGTTGAAAAGGGAATGCAACCAATTGTTAACAGGCGAAACTTGGACATCTGCTTTTAAATTTGTGCCATCCTGATTCAATACTTTTGCATTGACATGCAGTAACGTATGTGACAAGTCAATATAGTCATCACCTGATCCGGGAACTTGAAATTCTATAGGGCCGTCGTCGTTTAAAGATGAGATTGGTTTGTAGTGAACCCACTGTCCACTTTCAATACTGGTTTAAGTTGACGGCAGGGCAAATATATCTAACTCAGATTTTGCACATTCACATGAATGATTATGTAAGAATGACATTATTTAATATGAAAATATATCTTCGACGTTATACTTTTTAATTTCTTTACTTCCTCTTCGTCGTGATGCTTTTAACGGAATGAGTCGTTCTCGTCTTTTAGTTGACATTTTATACACAGATCCTGACATTAGAGAATAAATTTTTTCATCAGCTTTTCTTTTTAAGTTAGCACTTGCATCTTTGAATCGAGACTTAATTGAACTCTCCATAGGACGTGAATTTACCATATCAGATAGCAGGCCGATCCCCGCATCTAATGTTTCTTTCCCTACAGCCCTAAAACCACTGGATAACAAAGGAATCACAGACCTAAATAGCCCACCCACAAAGCTTCCAATCCCATGACCTCGTTGAAATGGAACACCTTTATAGACAATTCCTACACCAGAGCCAGCTTGATGTAAATAATAATGTTCATATGGACAAGAGGCAGACGATCGTTTGTGAGTCATTTTATTCGTTGAAAATGTAGCTTCACACAAGAAGATCCAAATTGAAATGGTACTCTGGCCCCCACCTAAAATAACAGGTAGAAATGCACCACCCTTTTGAATGATGATAGTTTTTCTTAGTTTTTGTTTTCCCTTTGAAACTAGCTTGCGTAATATGTTATTGTGTTTATTTAATTTCGATTTTTCTTTTTTTGCTAAGGGAATTTTTCCTATTAGCACGTTATAAATACACTCGCAAATGATATTGATTTCATCATCATTACAAGCTTTGAGTAAAGCCGTGCGATATTGTGGTTTAAGTACTTGCAACGCTTCAAGTAAGTGTTTATATGTGCTCACACTCGAGTGCATCATTAAGAACTGACTAAAACTTGTTGTTTCCTGTTATATTTAAATCCTTTTTTAGGAATATAAACTGTGTAATATTTATCGAACGGAAATATTTTAGTTTTGAAACGACATAAGTCATCTGTATTTTGTTTCAGATCAATCATGAGATATCCATGGGCATCTTTAGTAGCATCTTTATAGGCCTCATCCACGAATTTTGAATTTTCAGGACAAACTTGTCGCGACAAGTATCGTATTTGAGTTTTATCTCTAGGATTTTTCAAATATACAATCTAACTTGTGTTTAGCGAGATGTCACGTTGACCTCGTCTCTGGTGAAATATATTTTGTGTTATATAAAACACGCTTAAGTTTCTGTGGTGGCTACCCTTCGTGAAAATGTCAACGATCCGTCCATCTGACTCCCTCATCAAATCATCGATAATAAGAAGTTTAGGTTGCTTCCCATCAAACATGTTAAAATCAGGTATTCCTTGACTATAATTAACATTTTCCAGATTGTACAAAGGTTGCATTTCATCATAACACCAAATAACTTGCGAAAAGTTTACATTGCATAGTACTTTGCAATCATTTAAAAAGTTTGTGACAAATTTTGATTTTCCGCACCCACTGGCACCAGCAACAATGGCCGTAAAAGGGTGACAAAAGTGAATCATTAAATAGATCTGTTATACGTGTTGAATCTAAAAGTACTAAAACACGAATGATTTTTTTTAAGTCCAAACAAGGTTATAAAGTTGTGTCACACCTGAATAACTTTTAAATAAAAACACATAAAATTTATCTAAACACTTTATTTAAAAACAAAAAGAGTAAATTACATCTTTCTGTAATCTTATTACTAGTCCATGCATAATACTACAAAGAAAAAACTTAAATTTATAAAAAATGTTTAAAAACATTCTGAAATTTGAAAATTATACATAAATTACAACTGTCTATTATCTTATTACCAGTCCATATTCAATAATTACAAAAAAAATTGTTACGAATTTAGGAACAATCGCAAGTACAGAAAAGTAATATTAACACTGAATGTCCTTTATTCTGTAGTGGCCCCACGCAAGCGTGTCAGTGGAATTTTCTAATAAATATCGTTTTGTATCACTGTGTGATAAAGATATTTTGTTTATTTTTTGTGTAAATAGGTATAACATGTTTTATAGACCTGAACCGCATCATTTCACACACCAAATTATCTTTTTTGAACAAACATGTTTTGTAATTGTCAATGTTAATTTTTTTAGTAATACATTTATTAACTCCTTTTGCTTTTGCTATAAATTCGTTTTGTACATCCATTGCATACATTTTTGATCGAAGGCCAATAAACTCTTTAAAAATTTTACCATTATTTTCATCTTTAAAAAAACCCAATTGCTTTTTATTTACTAATGGCAAACCGTATTGATTGTCAGGAGCATAATCAGAAGTATCAAAGTAAGATTCTAGATTTATTAGTATATCAGCGAAAAAGCTATCCGTAAATATTTGATATACCAAACTGTCCGTGTCCGTGTAAAGCAATTTCAGTTTATCTGGATATTTGGTTTTCATGAAGTCATAGTGAAAAAATGAAAATGAAAATGAAAAATTTATTTTGCAAGTAGGCCATATAGGCTCTTTTACATGTCTGAATCTACTAGCGCTTCGGAAAATGGAAGAATCTGCTGAGAAGAAACGCCGCAAGAAACTCAGCAGTTTATCTTTTTTTTTCTTCTCTTTTGAAAACAAGATTACAGAGCAATATACACAATCATAACAATAGTTCACATAAAGTGTGAAAAAAAAAAAGATAATAAATAGCACAGCAAGCTTTAAGCATATTGAACGAACTGGCACTAGTACAGATTGACCAAGAGATGTATAGGGTCCCCAGGTCAAAGAAATTAGAATCGGGATGTATGTGGTCCCTGATCAAATACTTAGTCTAAATAACTTAGAGATGTATAGTCTCTAAGGGTCAAAACAAATTAATTACCTTAATCTATGCTTAGCAGAGGTGTAAAACGCCTCCACGGTCAAATTGTACAATATTACTTGGAGATGTATAGTCTCCGAATGTCAAAAGAATATAAGAATAAAAATATTCATGTCAAAAAAAAAAAATTGGTGAAAATCCAACAAAATCAGTAATATAACAATAACAACTCAATACATGTCTATATTTAGTTATATATATAAATATAAATAAATAGACAACACGATGAAGTCTCCCACATCAAACCGCATTTAAGTACCTACATTTTAGGCTTTTTGAGAATTACATTAGTCTTTGCAGCATGAATAGTCCGGACCCCACAAACAGCACCCGATCACGAGTATGACGCGTATCTCAGCCATCGTCTCCCTCAACCATATTGCAGGGAAGGTGGCGACCCGATCAACGACGCCACCGTAAGCAATGCCCTTTAAGCGAGCATGACATACTCAAGCAGTACGACTACAAAAGAGAAATTGAATACGGCTCGTCTGGCGAGAAACATCACAATGTGCTCCAAAATAATAATTACACTTTAATAGGATGTCATACATAATTAATAGGAATAAAATTAAGTGATAAAAAAAAAAAGATTAATGCTTAGAAATGTCACAAACATACAATTATTTATTAAAGTCAAAGATATTTAAATTAAATAGTGAACAGCCGACATTTAAATTAAATATTCACGCCTTTAGAACTGGCCAAGTCAAATCGTCGCATATATATTCGTCGACTTTGTAATAAGCTTTTTTCAATAGCGTGTTTTTAATATACCTTTTGAATGCATTTAGAGGTAATTCCCATACATCCACAGGCACTTTATTATAGAACCTCACGCAGTTCCCTAGAAAGGATTTGCTAACTTTTTTTAGCGGAATTTGGGTACAAAAAGCTTATTTTTATTTCGTGTGTTGAAATGATGGACATCACACAGTTTCTTGAAGGAATTAAAGTTCCTATGCGTATATACAATTACATCATATATATATTGTGAAGCTACTGTAAGGATGTCTATTTCTTTAAAGCGTTCTCTCAGTGAATCACGAGAGCCAAGGTTGTAGATGGACCGAACTGCCCTCTTCTGCAGAACAAAAATGGTTTCAATGTCGGCTGCCTTACCCCAAATCAGAATGCCATAGGACATAAGGCTGTGAAAATAACTGAAATAAACGAGACGCGCAGTTTCCACGCTGGTGTACTGTCTGATTCTTCGTACGGCATATGCTGCAGAACTCAATTTATCAGCAAGATTCGAAATATGTGGACTCCATTGTAAATTTCGATTCAAAGTAAGTCCAAGGAAAACAGTTTCGTCTACTAAGTCTAGTCTCTCTCCATTTAAAGTAATCATTGTATCAACTTGTCTTACATTTGGTAGTGAAAATTTAACACATTTAGTTTTTGCAGCGTTCAGCAGAAGGTTGTTAGCTGTGAACCATTTTAAAACATCTATTAGGGTCTCATTGATGTGACTGTGGTCTTCTTGTTGCCTGTTAACTTTAAAAATTAGCGAGGTGTCATCAGCAAATAGAACTATGTCACACTTATTTCGTACTAGGCTAGGTAGGTCGTTTATATAGACCAGAAAGAGAAACGGTCCCAAAATCGATCCCTGTGGCACTCCAAGCTTCACCGGTGCTCCACGTGACTGCACTCTATTTACGACCACCTTCTGGATTCTCTGGCTAAGATAGGAAAAAACAAGATTCAGTGCCTCAGCTGAGAGCCCGTAGTGCCGTAGCTTGCGCAGGAGTGTCTCATGTTCCACACAATCAAACGCTTTGGAGAGATCGCAGAAGATGCCTATTGCATCCTGCGAATGTTCCCATGCATCGTAAATATGCTTCATGAGTGTTGCAGCTGCATCTGTGGTCGAACGCCCTCTTGTAAATCCGAATTGCTTGCTATGTAGTAATTTATTAATGTTAAAATGATGAAGCATTTGGTTGAGCATGATCTTCTCAAACACTTTACTTAGCACTGGAAGTATAGAAATCGGTCGAAAATTTCCAGGGTCGGATTTGCTGCCAGATTTAAATAAAGGAATAACCTTACTATACTTCATAAGGTCGGGAAACATACACTCGTCTACGCAGTTATTAAATGTAATGGCCAGATACGGTGCCACAATATGAATGACAGATTGGATAACTTTAACGGAAGTACCCCAAAGATCCTCAGTATTCTTAAGCTTCAAGGATTTAAATGTTTTGATGATCTCGTGTGGGTCGGTATAATGAAAATCAAAGTTTAGATTTCTTACATTAGCAACCTCGTTTAAGTAAGAACCAGCCCTCACACTACATGAATTCAGGCCACGAGTAGTAGTTGAAGCTATGTTCGAGAAAAAAAATTCAAAAGTGTCCGCCACATCTAAATCTGACGTCAGTATCTTATTGTTAAGTTTGAGTTTAAAATGGCCATCACGGGGCTTTGATTTACCTGTCTCTGAATTGATAACATTCCAAACTGCCTTGACTTTATTATCAGCAGATTTAACTTTATTACTTATATAGTCTGCCTTGGCGGCAGAACAAACCTTTTTAAATAATTTAGAATATTTTTTTACATAATCAATGAAACTAGCATCTTGGCTGTAGCTCTTCATTTCATACAACTCGTACAGTTTGGTCCTACTCTTATGTATTCCAACTGTGGCCTAATCACTAAATTTTGGTTTGTTTGAGCCGTTCTTGACAGTCAGAAATTCATACATTAAAGTTTTTGACAAATCTAATATACAAAATCCTAAATAAATAGGTTTGTTGTACAAGACTTTTGTTTTTTTCAACTGTACTGCAACTAAATTCTCCGAAAATATAGAAAGGCTGTGAAATTCAGGTCTTGCTATTAAAGATTGAACTCCTTGAGTTTTTCCGTGGTTTTGCCAGTGGTTAAGCAATTTAACATTCACTCTTTTATTTATATTTTCCATAGTTTTACCGAAAGCGGAATTGTTCATGAGTTTGAAGAAGTCTTTTTCAAATTCTGATCTGGCCAACGAACGCATGTGTGTATTTAAATCGATGTAAGTCTTTAACCATGCCTTTTGTTCAAACTTCTGTGAATTCTGTGAATTTTTAGCAAACGTAAACCAGATTTTAAACATTGTTTTAGATTTCGATAGTGAATCACATGGTTCGCTTTATTATTTAAATTAGGAATCAGCTTTTTTTCTTTGGTATCTCCTAAACAAACGTTTTCTGGACAGAATGGTAAATCAGAATGAAAATCGTGTAAGTTATTTGGGTATTCCAAATCAACTTCTAAAATGTATCCGTGTTCAGCATCATCAGAAACATTAAAATCAGTATTATTATCCACCCATTCGAACTTGCCAATGGGAAGGCATTGTGACATTGCCCAACCGTAAAGATTATTTGCATCTAGATACATCAAAAATGAAGATGGTAACGTAGGATCATATTCAGATATAAATATATTATTAGCTTTCCCATGTCTGTTACTACATTGAGAAATACCACCTCTTATGTTATTTGCGATAAAAGAAATTTTGTCAATGTCTGTTAGAAGTTCTAGATTAATTTTAGTAGACATTAACATAGCATCCCAACTTAATCCAGGTGCTGTGTAATATTGTGCAGGATCCAATCCATATGTTTCTTTACAAACATTTCTAAAATTTTCAAACACATCTGCTAGCAACAAAACATCAGTTTTTAAGTAAAGATTTGAATAATCCCCCATGTTTTTACATTTAAAGTGATTCCATACGTCACGTGCATGTTTATAATCATTTTCTGATATGGGTTATCATTTAATGAGCTGTCAAAATCATCGTGATTGGGAAGACTAACCAATTCTAATGATTCAAAAGATGTCATATGTTCATATGGATATATTCCTTTTCGTATTAAGCGTTTGAAGTCTTCTTCAGGTGGAAAATTTAACCGAAGTTCATGAAACTGATCGGGCAGTAAATTTTTGGCTAACTTATCAAGACTGCTACTCATAAATTTTAAGGAATCAAGAAATCTTAATTTCATTACATGGTTATTAATGTGAAATTGCTTGGAGAAAGAAATATATTTTTCTTTGTTTTGTGGGATAATTTCTATGTCCCCCTCTTCAAATCCAAGCCCGTGTACAATAAAATGAGCATTATAGCTACTCAAATTGTGTAAAAACACAGGTAAGAAATTAGGGGTTCAATATTTCTCAGAACAGGATGGATGAGCGACTCCTTCAAAAGCACCGGTATGTTGGTTATGAGACACCATGAATTCTTCATTTAATTTTTTTTCACAAATGAAACAGGTATCACTTTGTGCAATGGTTACTTTATCTTGTTCCGTTAAGGGTAAAGGACATTTTACAAAAGTGTTATTTTTGCAAATGTTCTCTAAATCTTTTTTTAACAATTTCATAAGTGATTCGGCACAATTTTGACCTGTGTATGTTCTATATATAGATAAACTGTCATCATATGAACATTTAATATAGTATCCAAAACTGTACATTACATGTTCCTGAGCATTGGTTGTTGAGGATTTATTCGGATCGTTCATACAAGTTTCAATGGGTTTTAAAAATGCTTCGAAATCGGCATATATAAGAATTGGGACCCTCAATTTACGATCGTAGTTATTGAATGATATTTGGTTAGCGGGAACTAATTCATTAAACCAGTTTCTTTTACTATCGTTTTCAGAGGATAAGTTTGTACATACATGAAAACAGTCATGTTTTTGATGTTTCTGCAAATTTTCATGTGAAGTGAAATAAATTAAACAACCATCACATAAGTGGATTGCATGCTCTGACGTCATCATTTGTTTTGATACCAATCGCGAAAGACTTTTTATGTAACAATAATGGCCCTTAGTACCGTGATTTAAATACAGCAAGTTTAAATGGATAGTTTTCCTACTTTTCGTTAAGTGTAACGGACCAATAACTTTATTTTGCTTGCTTTTCGAATCGTACTCCAAGCCAAAAACATTAATGCTTAGATCAATCATTTTTTCGAATTTATGAATATCGTTTATTTTTATTGGGAAGGAAAGATTTTCAAATTTCAATTTATTTCTGTGCAATTTGTACGACGAGACCCTGTTAGAGTTGTTATTTGGCTCATATAAACCTGACAGTATAGCCCAACGGAAGCATTCATGGTCTTTGTTTTTAACGTTGATAACTGCTTTTTTGTTTTTTATATCCAATGGTAAGTTTATGTAAGATGAACCACGCAAAGGATTGAAATTATTGATATTCATGTCCAAATATTTTATTTTAACTAAACTCCATCCGCTGTCTTTTTTTTCAAAATTGGTTACTTTGTTAACAATTTCAGTTACAAGTGATGCATAAATATCATCTGTGGCGTCCCCCTTGCAAACGACGTAATTTAACGATTGAAAGTCAAAAATATTATTAAGTTGCTTAGTTTGTTGTGTGAAATCCGCATTAAGAATGAAATTTACTTTAACGACAGTTTGTTCTGCTATGGATCGTTCTAGCAATTTAAACACTTTTCCCTTGATATAATGCAAAAATAATTCTGGTATTTCAAATGCATTGGTAGTAACGGAACCAGGTAAAATTCTGTAGGTAACTATTCTATTCCCGAACGCGCTTTCAACTAACTGTACGTTTGTAAATTCCTTGTCAGAACTTATCACGTTGTTTTTATGAGTATTACTTTTCAAGTGGTTGGAATAATATTTTCTAGATACCGACACGTGACACACAGGACATTCAATTTTGTGATTACTTTCTGTACTCACGTTTTGGTGTCCAACTGATACTGTTGACGTCGCCACAGCAGCGTAGCTAGTTGAATTGTTCAAAGGTTTTTTTTTCTTTGTTGGTGGTTCGGCAGTCACAGTTGACATTGCTAATCTTTTTTTATTTACACCTCCTCGGCCAACTTGTAAAGATCTGCAAAAATAAAACAATTATTAATATTACAAATTATTGACAATTATAACATAAACGAAAACACCTCAAAGTTTAATACTAACTCATTTCTCGTCTACAATTTAAGCAATATGCTTGCATTGGCAGTACACCATCAATTTCATCGGATGTGTCGGATTGATGAGTGTGTATGATGTGTCCACTGCATGGTGTGAAATATGGCATAATCTCCGTATCCTCTAACCACCAAACTGGTAAAACCTTGTTTAAATACCATAATCTTATAAATTTATGAAATTTGGACAAGATTAAAGATTTATCTAGGCTTGTAATTTCACTTTGAGATAGATCCAAATTAAAATACATCTTAAATAGTACTACTCCGATGCCGTCGCGAGAAAAGTAACAAATGATTTGAAGCAACTGGCATTCGGTTTAAATACCTTAAAATCCACCCCTACCAGCTACAACTAGCAAAAAACGAGTTGAAACATGTTTCGGTGGGATGGGTATCCATTACAATGACACAATATAACAAAGGTAACTATTAGCATGAGTTGAAGCATGATTCAGTAGGATGGATATCTATGACAATAGCACAATTATAACAAAAGCAGAATTATAACAAAGGTAAGTAACCTACGTTTTAAAATATTCTTGCTCCACTTTTTCGCAGAGTTCGTATAGCCTTTGGTCTTCAGTAAGCTGGTCAAGTTGTTGGTCGAAGAAGTTGCAGCTCTGTCCGTCCATTATTACGTCTTCGTTAGAATGTGTTTTTTTTTAAAGAGGGCTATGGTCTATTTATACTATGAACATCGGCACTTGGAACTTGTGTTACTTATCTAATATGAAAAACAATGACTCTATGTCGGAAAAAAAATAACTCAAAGTCAAAGTCAAAGTCAAAATACTTTATTCAGATTAGGCTTACAGGTAGCACTTATGAATGTCAAAAAATTTACCACCGGTTCGGAAAAACCTCTGATGAGAAGATACCGGCAAGAAACTCAACGAGGTGTAATTTTTTAAATAAATCAAAATTACAATATTATTTTACATCTCAAATATTCAAAATTTTTACAATTTAACAATTTAACACAGCAGGTGTACAATCTTTGGAGCCAGGGATCGCCAATACAGATCGGGATCATTTCCAAACGTCCTTGTCCAAGATATAGTCATTGATTTTATAATACGCCCGAGAAATTAATGTCTTCTTGACAATAGATTTAAATTTTGTATCATTTAGTTCAGTTATGTTTTTTGGAATTTTGTTGTAAAATCTTACACAATTTCCCATGAACGACTTATTGGTTTTAGCCAGTCTGTAAGTTGGAACTTTAAGCTTTCCTGTATTTCTAGTAGCCTTTGGCTTATCGACGTTGGTAGGGAAATTGCATATATTTTTCCTAACGTACATGATTATTTCAAAAATATTTTTTTTTTTTTTTTTTTATAGTATAGGGGGCAAACGAGCAGACGGGTCACGTGATGGTAAGCAATCACCGCCGCCCATGGACACCTGCAATATCAAGAGAATCGCAAGCGCGTTGCCGGCCTTTAAGAAAAGAATAGGCTCGTTTCTTAAATATAGCGACGGTAGGGTTAAGATGTCTATTTCCTTGAAAAATTCCCTTAATGACTCACGAGTATCCATATTATAAATTGCTCTAACTGCCCTTTTTGCAAAATGAAAACTGACTCAATATCTGCAGCAGATCCCCATAAAATAAGGCCGTACGAAATAATGCTATTAAAATAGGCAAAATAGACCAACCGTGCCGTCACTACATTGGTTAGCTGCCGAATTTTTCTTACTGCAAAAGCAGCAGAACTCAACATACTTGCTATCGCTGTGACGTGGGAACCCCACTGCAGTTTAGAATCGAGTGTTATTCCTAAAAACACAGTTGATTTTATAAATTCAATCGTTTGACCATCTAATTTGATATTTGAGACTGAAACTATATAAGTTGAATTTAACAATGAAAATTTAATACATTTAGTTTTATTAGGATTTAATACTAAGTTGTTGGCAGCAAACCATTCAGATATCTTGGACAGGGTGTCGTTGGGTTCAATGAATTCAGTATCTTTCCTATTAACCTTGAAGAGTAAAGAAGTGTCGTCAGCAAACATGACGATGCCTGATCTTCGGCTCACCATATACGTAAGGTCATTTACATAAACAAGGTACAGGAATGGAGCAAGAATTGATCCTTGAGGCACTCCCATCTCGACCACAGTTCCCGATGATATTGCTCCATTTATCGCTACTTTCTGATTTCTCTGCACTAGGTAAGACTTGACTAGATCTAAAGAGATGCCACGAATGCCATAGAAATTTAATTTACAAATTAAGGTGTCATGGTCTACACAATCAAATGCTTTGGAAAGGTCGCAAAAGACACCTATGGCGTCATGCGACTCTTCCCAAGCTTGCAAAATAAATTCAATCAAACTGTGACCTGCATCTGTAGTAGATCTACCCTTAGTGAATCCAAATTGCTGCGAATGTAAGATTTTATTTGTATTGAAATGAGAAATCATTTGCGTTAGCATAATTTTTTCGAATATTTTGCTAAACGCTGGTAGAATGGACACTGGGCGATAATCAGAAGGATTATCCTTATTACCTGATTTAAAGATAGGAACTACTTTACTACATTTTGTAAAACCCACTACCCGGCTCTAATTAAAATAAAATAATAGAGTCGATGTGCGTTACATACGAAACTGATATAAATTAATACCTGAGATATTTGGCCATAATTAAATAAATGTGATCGTCTAGTTTCATTTGAAGGACCCTTTTTACGTTGTGTAATTTTATTTATACCGCAATTATTTGTTTGAATAAACTTCGTTCTATAAGATTAAGTAGCACGTGAAAATTACAACTACCTACTAAATTGATCCTAGTAGTATGAAAAATGCTAAAAGTATAGTCCATGAGAAACCCTGAGTTCCCTAACAACTCCCCTACCGGTCGGCCTGGTACAGTCAAAGATCAGTTTGCGTATTCAGCGAGAGTTTAAAATAAACCTTTACCAAGTGTAAAGTTAAACCCAAACTGAAGTTTGCCTTTGGATGGGGTCTGGCCAAGACAACAATAATCCTACAACATGTAGTCCAAACCATCACGCATTCCAAGCACACAAACATCATATCATTCTGTGGAGGTGGGGAATTTAAATGCTCCCCTACCGAGGGGCCCGCTTTCCCGCGTACGTCGTTAGGGTCATCCCTGCATCACCGCCTAAGTATGTGATATACCATAGACAGGACAACAGAAACTGGAGCATGCAACTCTAATGAACCGTCCGTCAATGATAATAAGTCGATGTTCCATTGACCGTCCGTGGCACCGTGCGTGTCGGCGCTTCGTTCGAATTCAACAGACCTGACCGATAACCACGACTGACGATCGGAGCAAAAGATAAGATATAAAAAAGTTGGATTTTGATGAGGGAGAACACACTCTTACTTCATCTATACTAAATAAATCGCCACCCTGGATACAGTCAAAGCGCCCGAAGTATCGAAACCTCTAAACGACAATTAAGAATATAGTGACATATCGAAATTAATAAAACTGCAGAACGTAATAATAAATAAAGCTTGAGAAATATCCCTAATTTAAATGTAAAACTTAGCTGCCGATTTCTGATGATTGCGCAAACAGGTTTCCTCGCGTTGGCCGCCCGACAACTCACTCACACACACACTCTGACTAAATTAGTACAACGTAGACTAGCTGTCCGACACAAAACTGATTGGAAAAATGCTAACACTCCCGCGCAACCTAATGAAGTTACCGCGACCGCGTCCTAAAATCTTCTGTCCTGAGATACCAGCGCAAGCGTCCATCCCCTAAGTATCTTCCTACCTTGGATCACCCCCGCACACCCCTGGGCTTTGTTCCTTCCGCACTACCTAACCTTCAATTGCCCATCGACCATAAGTTCAAATTTCTAAGTAATTTCGACATGGCTGTCCACATCTGCGTGCAATCTTTTCTTTGTTTCTGTCGGCGCTTTCTAGCGATAATTTTTAACGTTTCCGACAGTTAAGCAATACAAATTTGGTGCCCTTTGTTTGATTTTAAGGAACTATCGCAATAAATATTGTCTAGTTATTTTAAAGGGTCGTAAAAGTTTCAGTTCATTCACTAAAATTGTTTAATGACTGCACGTGCGCGTAGCTACAAAATGTGGGAAAGTACGAAACAATATTTTGTTATGCGCCGAGCAAGACCATAGAATACCACGATATTAAATAAACTTAATATAAATATATCTTACATACTAATCTATTATAACGTCCGTTACAGAACGCCCCTAAGATGACGATGTATTTAGCATTCATGGAATGTAAAATAATGAGGAATCTTGCTTAGGACTATGAAAAGTTTCTTAATCTAGACCATCAGTTTCTACATATATGTATACCTTATAACTGGGAACAATACCTACACACGCCCCTAGTTTATATGTCTATAAGGTCTCCCTGGCGATATACCGGCAGAGAAAGGACTTTTCTTGCAAACAAACATACGAAACATACTTAAATTATCTTCACAACATACATACACACTTCTGTCACATAAATCCCAATGCGACATACATACCAACTTCGAGATATCAACTTATTAAAGCTAGTGCTTGACCAAGTTTTGCATACACACAAACGAACCCTTAATTTATATCCACATTAGCTGCTTCTAACCCTTTTTTAAAAGTGCTACCATTCTTGCTTTTCCTATGTCTCCGTTTCCTAGTGCGCATTTTTCGCGAACGCGAATTCTCTTGAGGTATTACGTGCGCAGATATTTCACTCTGAACTTCGGTCGTCGCGATTATTTTAGGTTGTTCGATTAAATCGTCACTAGGATCACTATCTATTCTTTGAAGGAATTTTAAAATCGCAGCTTTGTCATAATCCTCCCGTGATAACCATAGTAAACGTATGCTGCGAGGAAATGTCATCATAATGGAAAAAATTATGTCTTTATCCGTGTGAAAAAATGCTGTTGCCAATTTGGCTTCATTGTAAAAATCACAAAAATACTCTGTCATTGTTTTACCATTACCATCCGAAATCCACATTGCATTCATAATTTTGTCTCTAACTTTTCGCTGCGCGTACGAATTCCAATAAAAATTTATAAAATCCGTTTTGAAGTCATTGTTATCTTTCCATTTTCCTAAGAAAACTCTAGACCAGCTCTTGGCAGACCCAGACAGACAGCCCGTAGTTACATATAAGTCACATGACGATGCATTAATTTGTCGCTTGTAATTATCGAGATCCTCTAAAAATATCATGGGATGGATATTGCTTCCATCAAACACCGGTTTTTCCGGAACTATCATCACAGTGACTGACTTATTAATTGAATACTGCAATTCGGGACTTGACGTTTCGTCATTTTGATATCCTGTCGTTATCAAACGGTTTTCTAAAACTTCAACCCTTTGTAAAACCGGTCCTAAGGATGTTGTCGTATTTTCTTTCACTGAAGAATTTGTACTACTTTTGTCCATCGGTTCAGTATTTCTTTTGCTACGCAAAGAATACTTTCTAGTATTTGAATCCATTCTTAAATCAATAGTCTTTAACCGTGCGTGTCCTATTCAAGACTTTAATCATTCAAAAAATTTAATACCGCGTTAACTCGTGTTAAACAGTTTCAACTAAATATCTTAATAATAAAAGCACAACTACTTAAAATACTTAAAAATACACGCCCCTACTTAAATTATTTCTTAGAGTAAATGGCGATTTTCTTTCTCTAATACTACAAGTAATCACGATATGTACCGTGATTATTCAGGTGAACCCCTTTCTCGTTTGCCTCCCAGCTCTGACCAAAAAATACACTGGAATCGAACCAGTGTCCTGAAGTATTTTTCAAAAAATATCCTAATCCTCTAAGTAAACTACTTCACCTTGCGTCAAATTCAAATATGCCTTAAAATAGCTACAATGACGTGGGAATCGAACCCATGTCTTAGATCAGTCTAAAATTTTGATTTGTCACTGACCAAAAAAATTTATAGTTGCGCCCCTAGCATGCTAGACCTTAAAACAAAATTAAAATGTAAATTTGTTGTAAATTTACGCACTTAAAAGTAGTATTTGCAGGATTCGAACCCACATCTAACATAAAATTATTTTATTACACCAAAAATAAAATAATTAAGAACAAAGTGTCCAAATGATTGTAATCATTTTAAAATCACGTCCTAGTAACTTAATTTATAAGATGCAATCTCGGTCAATAAAATCACCGCAGGGATCGAACCTGCTGATTGCAGAAATCGTAAGTAGCAGTTACTTAATATCCAAATAAGTAATGGGAATCGAACCCACGATTACGCACAAAAACGAACAATTTATTATTTAATAGCAAGTTCAGCCAACAATGTTAACAATGGGAGTCGAACCCATATTACAATATCTTTCTTGTGTTAAATGATCAACGCGCTGATAGATCTAATTCTTATAAGACTAGTTATTCTAATAGTTAGTGCTCTCTTCGTCTGAAATTCTTATAAGACTAATTATTCTAATACGGCTTAAAATTTACATGTAGTAACCCAAATTGTTTTGATAAGTATTTGAACCACAATAATTCAAATTTTAGTGACTTAAATCCTTGGTCACGCAGCACCAACTGTAAAACCCACTACCCGGCTCTAATTAAAATAAAATAATAGAGTCGATGTGCGTTACATACGAAACTGATATAAATTAATACCTGAGATATTTGGCCATAATTAAATAAATGTGATCGTCTAGTTTCATTTGAAGGACCCCTTTTACGTTGTGTAATTTTATTTATACCGCAATTATTTGTTTGAATAAACTTCGTTCTATAAGATTAAGTAGCACGTGAAAATTACAACTACCTACTAAATTGATCCTAGTAGTATGAAAAATGCTAAAAGTATAGTCCATGAGAAACCCTGAGTTCCCTAACAACTCCCCTACCGGTCGGCCTGGTACAGTCAAAGATCAGTTTGCGTATTCAGCGAGAGTTTAAAATAAACCTTTACCAAGTGTAAAGTTAAACCCAAACTGAAGTTTGCCTTTGGATGGGGTCTGGCCAAGACAACAATAATCCTACAACATGTAGTCCAAACCATCACGCATTCCAAGCACACAAACATCATATCATTCTGTGGAGGTGGGGAATTTAAATGCTCCCCTACCGAGGGGCCCGCTTTCCCGCGTACGTCGTTAGGGTCATCCCTGCATCACCGCCTAAGTATGTGATATACCATAGACAGGACAACAGAAACTGGAGCATGCAACTCTAATGAACCGTCCGTCAATGATAATAAGTCGATGTTCCATTGACCGTCCGTGGCACCGTGCGTGTCGGCGCTTCGTTCGAATTCAACAGACCTGACCGATAACCACGACTGACGATCGGAGCAAAAGATAAGATATAAAAAAGTTGGATTTTGATGAGGGAGAACACACTCTTACTTCATCTATACTAAATAAATCGCCACCCTGGATACAGTCAAAGCGCCCGAAGTATCGAAACCTCTAAACGACAATTAAGAATATAGTGACATATCGAAATTAATAAAACTGCAGAACGTAATAATAAATAAAGCTTGAGAAATATCCCTAATTTAAATGTAAAACTTAGCTGCCGATTTCTGATGATTGCGCAAACAGGTTTCCTCGCGTTGGCCGCCCGACAACTCACTCACACACACACTCTGACTAAATTAGTACAACGTAGACTAGCTGTCCGACACAAAACTGATTGGAAAAATGCTAACACTCCCGCGCAACCTAATGAAGTTACCGCGACCGCGTCCTAAAATCTTCTGCCCTGAGATACCAGCGCAAGCGTCCATCCCCTAAGTATCTTCCTACCTTGGATCACCCCCGCACACCCCTGGGCTTTGTTCCTTCCGCACTACCTAACCTTCAATTGCCCATCGACCATAAGTTCAAATTTCTAAGTAATTTCGACATGGCTGTCCACATCTGCGTGCAATCTTTTCTTTGTTTCTGTCGGCGCTTTCTAGCGATAATTTTTAACGTTTCCGACAGTTAAGCAATACAAATTTGGTGCCCTTTGTTTGATTTTAAGGAACTATCGCAATAAATATTGTCTAGTTATTTTAAAGGGTCGTAAAAGTTTCAGTTCATTCACTAAAATTGTTTAATGACTGCACGTGCGCGTAGCTACAAAATGTGGGAAAGTACGAAACAATATTTTGTTATGCGCCGAGCAAGACCATAGAATACCACGATATTAAATAAACTTAATATAAATATATCTTACATACTAATCTATTATAACGTCCGTTACAATTTCATTAGATTGGGGAATACGCCTACGTCTATACAGTTATTAAAAATGGTAGCCAGAGTTGGCGCAATGACGTCCAAGATGGCATGTAAAACCTTGACTCATACGCCCCACAAGTCTCCCGTCTTTTTTATTTTTAATGATTTAAAGGATTTAAGAATATCGAAAGGAGAGACTTTTGTAAATTTGAATTGTAAACCAGAAAGGAAGCTTAGAATACTAAAGGTGTTCGCTATACAAAGAAAAATGTTCGGTACGAGTTATAAAACAATTAAACAAACAAAACGCAAACAATCGAGTAAAAAAAGATAAACGGAACAAATTAAGATCTTAAAACTACTTTTACACTTATTTTGTATTGTCTATAACGTAATTTACACAATCACTTTTGTCCGCTAACTGTTTGGTGATTCGTTAAATCACATCTCTTGTGGATTCCACGTGAGCGTCCTCTTCGGAGTAAGCGTAGTATTTAACACGCACTTCCGCATGTTTCCAATGCTCCGTTGGCGGAACATTTTTTATTTTCCGCGCATCATACACCTCAATTTTTATAAGATGTGAGGCGTATATTGCATCGTCTTTATTGGACTTTATAAAAGCCACGCCTTCCGCAGTGGCTTGGCTGACGCTCGATGACTTTACTGCAACTTTCCTTTTCTTCCGTTTTTCAAAGAAGCCATCTATGCTGTTATTAGGCCTCTTGTTAGTGTTAGCAATAGCTTTTTTGACTTTATAGGCCAACGTTCCTTCTTCATCACTTGCTTCGTCGTCGGGATAATAATAATTTTTAAATGTGTTTTCCTGTAACAATATAAAAACATTATTCAAACGGTCCTTCAAAGTTGATTTACATGGTAAACACAAAAATAGATGAAGGTTATGTTACAATAAATCAAAATCTGAAATAAGTGGGGACACATAAAATTATGAATACATACTTACATCCATTTCAGCAACGAAACACTGCTTTCAGCAACCTTGCACTAAACTTTTTACACTTCACGACTCACGACTCTCTTACTCGAAGACCTTGCTTGAAGAATTTTTGGGGCGCAATGAAGTCGAGATGTGATGGCGCGCTTTTATATCCAGAGCGATCCCTACAAATTGGGACACGTATTTTTTGAAAGAAGGGCTTCGCTTAGTGAACAGGTATAAACTCGTATTCTCCAGACGCGGTTTGTTGAAGAACAAAAGACAGCGGCGGTTCCTTTGATACAAAGACAACAATAAAACAATTATACTATTCCGTCCGCGTTCTTGAGGTCCTTTATGCGTAGTGCAATTTAACATGTTTAAACCAGTATCTTCAAAGACATACACTCAAAAAAACATAACGCTCCTATTATTGACGACGGTCAGGTAAATAAACGGTTCGCCTAGTGAACACGTTCAAACTAGCTGTTTTTTCAAAAAGCTCTCTTTGCATAGTGTATTATTGTTAAGTAATTGAATAATAAAAGATCGTGGTGCGTTTGATACAAAGAAAACAATAAACCTACTGCAACCGTTTACTGTATTATATAAACTCTCTATCTATATGTATACTCATAATATAAACTTTAGCTATATAACATGTCCACAAAATGTAGGATAGTACCTACTGTGTAAACGAAACACAAGGCTGCGTTCTTAATATCCTTTGTACATAGTGCAATCCTACAAGTTTTGACTAGTATTTAAATAATCGAATTGCGTAACAAACACGTTAAAACTAGTATTTCTAAGGAGTACTTAATAAGATTAGAAGTGAAAAGCAATAAAGCAACAAAATTCTTGTTTTTAACTGAAACCATTTACTATCTAGCGTAACAATATTCTCCAAAACGTCGGTTAGGTTAGGTTAGATTTATGATAGTCCTGAAAGTTATGGCTTCAGAATAAAATAAGTAGTTTGCAAAATAAGAATTTGTCAAAAGATATGTCCACGAAACATCGAGTTGCGAATCAAAAGTACAAACCAAGTACCATATAGCGTGACAATATTCTCCAAAACGTAGGTTAGGTTAGATTTAAGATAGTCCTGAAAGTTAGGGCTTACGAATTTCTCCAAAACGTAGGTTAGGTTAGGAGGTTAGGTTTGTATTTCTCCAAAATGTAGGTTAGGTTAGATTTATGATAGTCCTAAAAGTTATGAGTTACGAATAAAAGGTTACTGCGAATAATGCGATAGGATATTTATGTGCTGATAGAATAATTAATTGAAAGTGGACTTACGAAAAGACATGGTATTATTTGTACGGAGCGTGGCGGGCGATCAGGTACCCAGGAAAAAAAATAGGTCGGCACCGAACCCCCAAGTGGTCGCAGGTAAAAAGCTGAACCTAACAAAGGGTGGGTCCATAACAAAGGAAAGGGTCTATCCTTTTATGAGTATGTGATTAGGTGTTGGTACTATGTTGCAATGGAAGTACATATATACCAGAAAGAGTGGGCGGAGCGTGATGAGACCCCGTCCAATCGCTTTAAATGGGGTGTTGACCTTTTTTTTTTTTGATTTCGTTGCCCCCTAAACCGCCATTTTGAGCGACAAAAAAGTGATCCAGAACCGGCGAATCCCTACTACTGATCCTAAAGCGCGAATATCGCTTGCCTATAATCACTATATTAGCCATATTCAAAATAGACTCACGAGCAATCCTCGCGCTTTCTAGCAACACATGAGCGGCTTAAAATCTAAAGGTGGTTTCGAGTCTTGTGTTACCTTGTTACGCTGTGCTATATTACTACGAGCCACACTAGAGGGCGCTACTAAAGCCAGCGTTTATTTTACCAATCGGTATAAATAAACGCTGGCAACATTTAGAATCGTTAGGGGCGGGGTTTGTTTGAATTAGTTACGACCCCTTTCCTTTGGAAGGGCTGCTCGAATTTTGGCTTATAAAAGCCCCTGCAGCTCTCAGAGAGCTCATATTTTCTACATCACTACAACCACCTCTAAACGGTGAAACCTCTGCCCAACTGGTAAGCTCTCTCTCTGCTAATAACTGTCTAAATTGTTCTTATAAAGGAGAATGGGCAAATTGTCCCAAGTGCTGTATACAGTTGTGCTATATCTTATTTGAAAGCTTTCTACAAGAGCTTAATTTTTTTATATGACAGCAAAATCGAAATGTTTGCAGGGAAAAGGTTACAGCCCATTTTATACCTCACTTTGTACTAGCAGTTGTATGAAAAGTATGTGTAAAATCATGTTGGAGATATAGCCGAAAGATTTTAACCACACATTCCTGAGAGCACTAGGAGTAAAAAACGTAATGTGAGCATAGGTCTAATTAGCTGTTTTATTATTCTCTTTTTTCGTACAAAAAAATTATTAACTACAATTCTTAAGGTAAACCACAGTCGAACAGTGCTTTAGGACGAGCTGGCAACGTACTTTAACTTTTGACACGTTAGGTCATAATGGTTATTTATTATCGATCACGTTGATGACTTAAATGACAAATGCTTATTTCAGTTTGACGTGACACATTTCGTTATGACTTTTTAGTCAACAGAATGGCAACGTCGCATACATTAGGGTGTGTTTCACTTAAGTTTTATTGAAAAAATATTTTTTTATTTTTGCGTCCCACGCCGCCCCTGCAGACACCTGGTCTTCGAAACAAGGCCTATGATGATCCTTACACCGAGTACTACACGTCCATACTACTCACTATTGTATACAAGGGTTGGGACAGCGCCCATACAAAAATGCCCATTCTCCATTGTATTTTTCGTGTATGTGTTTCTTTCAGATTGTATTTAATTTATTTCTATCTGTATTGTACTAACTTAAATCCTGCGACCGTTTCATTAACTTCTTACTGTAATTTCTAAGTCTTTGTTATAATATTAAACTCAACCTACTTGTTCAACGGTCGCACATTGAAATTTCAAACCGTAACCGTCACTGAGCTTTAACTTCACTATTTCTTTCTTTCTAAATGTAACGTAGTTTTTCTTCCTTACCTTGCCATCTGTAAACCTTTGAACTGATGCCACACCACTACTTGGCGAGCTCTAGCTCCCTGGTTGGAGTCTCGTCTCCTCGAGCTTCAGTATGGCATCAGTTCCCGCTAGTGACCAGCCTGTAAAGCACTAAATCCTTACAGGGCAACTACCTACGGGCTACCCAACTACCTTCGGACTACTTAACTACCTACGGGCTCACGTTCACCAAACTACCTACGGTCTGACGAACCCCAAGCTTCGCATATCCTCGAGCCACCTGCAGGGTACCTCTTGCCGGTTACTTGGATACTGTACCCTGACCGAGCTGCTACCAGCCGGTTACTTGGACAACCGTACCCTTGCCGAGCCTGCTACGCCCTTGCAGCCTACGGAGACCTGCCGAACCTCAAGCCTACGCTGCTCCACGTCGGGTCACGGCCAGGGGAGTGCGAGCGATCACGTTAATTGACTCAAGTTAGGAATTAGGCACAAGAATTACGGACTTACGACCTAGAGTCTCTAGTCGTCCTAGGGAGCTTTTATTTAATAAAAACCTATTGTTATAATTCTTGTTTCACTCGAAAATCCCCTAGGGCGAACTTCTGTACCTGACCGGGTAACAGTGGCGCCAACGGGTTTTCTTGTGCTATAGTTCTTGCTTGAGTCAGCTAGCTACGCTAAAGTTGTTGGTGTTGGTTATTTTTCTAAAAAATTTCTTCTTGTCTTGGATACCGCAGTAATTCTAAATTCACTTGTCCACCCGTTTTGTGGCGGGCCAAGAATACCGCAAAACCGGCCTGGTATTCGTAAAAGGCGAATGAACGGCGTTTTTGCCGAAAATCAGGGTTGTTGTTCAAATTCTAACGGTTTTTTTTTCAAATTTTAACGTCTATTTTTCAAATTGTTATCATTAATCAATCATTAAAGTTTTAACATCACTAGTCTGCATATAACAATTCAAATTAACAACACAACGTACATACTTAATTTAAATTATCGCACCATCGCGATCAATTTAAATCCTAACGGCGTAACTGTTAATTTAAATTTACTTAGTAACCGTCAACTACAATTAACCGCGGGTTCGAATAAAAAAAAAACTTAACTGCCACTAAGCGCCTAAGAATCAGCTGTAGTTAACTAAATTAACTACAACGATTCTCTTACAGCTTAGAGCTTTCATACTGGAGACGACATGCAACGACTTACCCCTCTGCCGCTGGCACAGGCACAATGTGCCTACGCGACACAAAAACTATTTTTTAATCGATTTTCTTTCATTCTTTCAATCGGCACGGAAGGAATCAGAGCTCACCGAAAACGTCCGCATGTGCTGTAAACAGTTGTAAAAATCGTTCTATGCCATCAAGTTTGGAAAAGGACGCTATAACGTTTCATTTGTAATTATTTTTTCTAATTATTTCTGCCTAAAAACACAATTTTTAATACAACTGTTTTTGTTACACGAGTTGACATGACAAATCGAGTCAAACTTAAAATCGATTGCCATGCGAAAATGCCCCTTAGTGTAAAATGTAGCGAGACTATATTTTTACAAAATAAGTCTAATGGGGTACAGAATAAAGTCGATTTTAATATAACCACAGATTAAATATGACGTATACGTACTCCTCACGAGACTTCTTCTTCTTTCTTGCAAAATCGAATCGAATTGCTTACGAAATAAAGTTGATAATAGATTTGACCTGAGCTGCGCGTGTCACGAGACTTTGTCAAAATTGACAACCCGTACTCCCCACGAGACTAGCATAGTGCACAGGGTAGTGTCGATAAATAAAATGAATCATTATCGATAATTTACATTCTTATATTTGTATTTTTTTATATAATGAATAAAGAAAGTTTTTATTGTATTTAGACTGGATATACTAATTAAACACATATTGTCGAACTAGATATTAAAATATATTTTACACAGGAAAAGCAATCAGTGACGGTTGTTCATGTATGACACAATCCTCTTTATAAAAGTATATGGCATCCGAGTGGCCAGCTAACCAAAGAGGTAGCTATTCAACAGTTTTTTTATAATAAATAAAGAACTGAACAGAACGGGGTGCAAGATATTGTATAAGGTAAGATTTATCGGTTACGAGCTCTTTAAACATTCGTATTACTAACATGAAACTACCGTGAGACTCAGACATATTAATAAAACGGATCACTCACGTATTTTTGCGTCGGGAAATGCCCGACATGTTTCGGACCAGTCTGTGGTCCTTAATCATGAGCCCCCGCGGCGGTGGCGCGACGACGACTGCGTACCGAAGCCCTGATAGCTCGGCTACTCGGCACAGGCGGCTCGGGCGGCGGCGAACAACTACCTTTGTTTGCTTCATTATTTTTAATGTCATCCGAATTTTAATCGTGATGGTGGATGGTCGGTGCCATCCAGCTGGAAAACGGTGTTGAGTACTACGTCGGAGACGGGTGTGTCCGAGCCTTTAGAGAGTGATGTGGTTAGTGTAGTGTGCAACCCTATATTTGACATTAAAAATAATGAAGCAAACGAGGGTAGTTGTTCGCCGCCGCCCGAGCCGCCTGTGCCGAGTAGCCGAGCTGTCAGGGCTTCGGTACGCAGTCGTCGTCGCGCCACCGCCGCGGGGGCTCATGATTAAGGACCACGGACTGCTCCGAAACATGTCGGGCATTTCCCGACGCAAAAATACGTGAGTGATCCGTTTTATTAATATATTCGTACTAGCATATGCCCGCGGCTTCGCCCGCGTGGCCTACAGGAATCCAATGACATATTTTTCTTTACAAACAAACATTATAAGCACTTTCACCCTTTCTCAAATTTTCACCCCCCGTTTTGCCCACTTCAAATTTGAAAATTCAAAAAGCTTGAGATATGTCCTTGTTTATTTATGATGAGTGTAGCTACAATTCCAATTTTCAAAAAATTAGACACCTACACATACTTTTCAACGCCCCGCCCCTTCCTTGAAACACTTCATCATTTACTTGTGCTCAGTATTAGCTGTTATTGCAATTTCGAATTTCCTACTTTTAAAAAACCGTTGCCCAGAAAGTAATTTTAACTCTCCATTTCTCCCCCTATGTGAAAATCTAAAACCCCAGTTTTATGACGAATAAAATCAAAAAATCTAGATCCTATTTTTAAAAAAGATACATCCAAATAAACTTTTACCTCATGTTTCCTCCCCCGTACAATGCAGAAATCCAAAAACACTTTATTATTTATTTATAAATAACTTATGCCCGCGGCTTCGCTCGCGTAGCCTACAGGAATCAAATGACATGTTTTTCTTTACAAACAGACATTATAAGCGCTTTCACCCTGTCTCAAATTTTCACCCCTGTTTTATCCTTTTCAAATGTGAAAATCCAAAAATCATGAAATACACCATTATTTATTTAAGATATGTAGCTGTAATTCAATTGTTAAATTTATTATTTAAAAAAGACCGATACCTACATACAAACTTTTACCTCCGTTTCACCCCCTTAAAATTTCAATTGAGGCAGCCAAGGCGTTAAGAGATGATTTGGAGTGTTAGAGCCACACTGCAGCCAGTTACGGTTGTAGTAGGAGTGTGCTGGTCCGACCGTGGTAGTATTCCACTCTCACAGAATGCCGACGTGAAGTAATAGCTTGCTGCTGGATATCGGACAGTGAGTAAAAGATCCAGGAGGCCCACAGGGAGGGGGGACCTAAAGGTGGGCAACGGATCAGCGACTCTCTTAAAAACGTTAGTTTTCGAGGGCGGCCTGCCTATCAGTTACTCACATGCTCGTTTTTCTCCCTATTCCATTAAAAAGACCAAAACTGTATATATATAGCTTAATATGTAGTAATTTATCTTTCACCGCAAAATCCTTTTTTTTTGCAACAGCACTATATGCACCAAATTTTATAGCACATAATCGTGTAGTGTAGGTTATCTAAATCTACATATAGGCATCCAAAAGAATCGAAGTACATACCTATTAATATTGATATCACAAGATGGTGAAACGCGACATTATTAATTTATTATGAATAGCAACAGATCCAATTTCCAAGTTCTCATCATTAAAAAAACCACCACCCATATAAACTTTCTTCCCCGTTTATCCCCTTTTTTCACCCCCCGTTTCTCCCCCTATGAGAAGATCCAAAACCCCAGTAGCAAGTCACTATTTATATATGATGAGTATAATTAAAACTTTCAAGTTCCTATAAAAAAAAAAAGATGCCTCCAAATAAACTTTCACCTTCTGTTTCACCCCCTTTTCTCCCGCTACCCCCCCCCCCCCTAAAAAGTAAAAATCCAAAAACCATGTAACACGATTTAATTTATCTATGCTCAGTAGCTCTAATTCAAATTTAATTATTACGTTTCTAACTTCAAAGAACAAAGATTTCATACAAAGTTCGACCCCCACCTAGTTCCCTCCTTTAAAATCAAAATTTCCAAAAGTCCTTTCTTATCGGATTCCTACGTTATAAAACAAAACTATATTCCAAATTTCAGTTTTCTAGCTTCAGTAGTTTCGGCTGGGCGATGATCGCCAATCTGTCAGGACGTGTTTGGGCATGGCAGACAGATAGACAGACGCACAGACAGGCGGCAGTAGAGGCTTAGTAAATAACACGATACACGTTTACATTATTTTTACTTTGAATACAAAATTTAGTGAATTATCAACTTAAATACAAAATTTCATCCCCCTTTTTACCCCCATAAGGCTTGAAATTCCAACAAAACTGATTTCCGTTGCGTTACTTTCCAACCATAAGCCTAAGTAATAAATTAAGTGATTTTTATTAAGAAAATGAAGGACTTTCCATACACAACTTCATCCCCCTTTTCATCCCTTTAGGGTTAAAATTATCAAAAACCCTGAAACAGGTATAAACTAATTTTCAATCATCAGTCTACATACAAAATTTGATAATCGTAACTTCAAAACTGACGGACTTTCATACAAACTTTCATCCCCTATTTTACCCCCTTAGGGGTGGAATTTCCAAAAATCCTTCCTTAGTGGATGCCTACACTGTATAAGGTATCTATGTTTAAAATTTCAAGTCTCTAGGTCCAACGGTTTAGGCTGTGCATTGATATATCACCCAGTCAGTCAGTCAGTCAGTCAGTCAGTTTATCATTTTATATATATAGATTACTTTTTGCATTTTCTTTGGACAGAACTGACAAAGGTCATTAAATGTTTACATGCAATATAACATTGCTCTTGGCAACAAGTATATTAAGTGTTTGTAATTTTATGTACCTGGATTATTAAATATTAAATCGTGAAATTATTTCATTTATTGTTACCTATTCATTAAAAAGATGAAGATGTTGAGAAGCAAGTGAAGCAACGGAGAGTTTTATTGTAGTATAATGCGATAAAATGACAGTTATAGTATTAGCTGTCAAACGCTAGCCAAGCAGGAAATTGGATTACCACAATGTTTGTTGTAGAAGATTTTGATAGAAAAACCGACAAGTGTGAGTCGGACTAGCGCACCGAGGGTTCCGTACAGACTTAATAAGCGCCGAAAAATACTCTACGCGGGTAAACGCGATCGACAGACAGACGGACTACGAAGTGATCCTATAAGGGTTCCGTTTTTCCTAATTGAGGTACGGAACCTTAAACATATATATATGTATATACATATACTTAGATTTCTTATATATAACAAAGGAAGGCAAACAAGCCAGTGGGCCCCTGATTGATGGTAAGTGATCACCACTCCCCGTAGACACCCGCAAACCGAGGAGATTATAGGAAGCGTTGCCAAACCAGAGGGCTAAGATGGAATACCTCTTTTGGCAGTAATTGCACCGGGTGTCTTACTCTCCACGCCGTAACACAACAGTGCAAGTACTGCTGCTTCGCGGCAGAATTAGCGAGCAAGATAGTGGTAGCGATCCGGACGGACCTTGCACAAAGTCCTACCACCCGCAAAATGTTGGAAATTTTGAAAATGTTATAATGTATTGCTTTACATAAGTACATTTATGATGTAATGTCTGAATGTAATATATCGATATTATTTATCGACAGGTCCCTCGCTCAGTGGATTAGCATAAATACATTTGCATTTTCGTTTACTTAGACTGTATCGCAACATAACCTTTGCATGTATGTTGAGTGCGTGTGCGTGAAAAGGTTAATGTGTTGTAGTTTTCTAAAGGTGTGGATGCGTAAACACGCAGAGTGAATTTGCGTTAGTGTGATAGGTTTGACATGTCACCCCCCGCGAAAAATGGCAGAATTTTGTGTAAGCAAAAATTCACACAAGGCTGCTCCCGTATGAAAGCTCTAAGAAAACACATCATCAACCTATGGAAAAATCAGACATCAATAATAGAAGCCGAACATAATATATTAAAACGAGTTGAAGAGATTATGAATCAACAACACAAGGTACTACATCTACACATGACAGCGTTAGAAAATGGTCTACAAGAGACGAAGAAAGCGGCGCAGACGAATTTCATTTTCAACGAACTAACGATGGGTGCCTTAGTTGCAAGTAACATGTTAAATAATTTAAGAAACATTCAGAACGCCTTATTGGACACTATCACGGATGTATTTCATGGCCGCTTTAATTTACATTTGTTGACACCAGACCAATTAGCAGAAGAGTAAAGCAAGATATCAAGCCAGTTGTCGAAAGACATAACACTTCCGTTGGACAATATTCATTCCGATCTGCGACAAGTTTATGGTCTTCTCAAGATAAAAACAAGAATGTTGAAGGAGTTCATAATTTTTGAAATCCGACTACCACTTATAAGCAGAGAGTCATACGAGATCTTTAAAATCATTCCAATTCAAGAGCAATAAGATGACAACATGGTCAGTTTGGTTCCCGTAGCAAGTTACGTATCAATAAACATGAAAAAAGATACCTTTATCGCAATGACGGAAAATGACGTCAGAGCTTGTTTCGCGCAGTCGGGCGCTTACCTTTGCCCTAGCCGAAAACCGGAATATCAAATGACAGAGGATAAGAGCTTTTGCAAGTTAGAGAACTCCGAATGTAAAAAATGTAAAACTCAATGGCTAGAAAGTTACACTACCAATACTTATGTTTATTTTTGCTGCGGTCAATGCCAAGTACGAGCGATTTGCGGCGATCAAATGACTGCACGCCAGCTGACCGGCGTAGGACTCATAATTATAAGCCACGGTTGTTTGATCAAGACAGAAAAGGTCACCATTTACCCACACAAATTTCATACAAGTGAAATCAAATATTTTCCAGATTTGTATATACCTACAATTTCACCAATCAATCATATAATAAACATAACTATGCCTCAGCGAAATTTGTTCAAGGAGTATCATGAAGAATTTAAACAAGAAACAGAGAAGATAGTCGAGAACATCAAGCTGCTCAAGAAAGGTGAAGAGCAAGCCCTGACTGAAGCAGAGGGTATATCATACCATAACATTCATCATTACGTGATGATATACGTAATGATGTCAATTATCTCTGTCATTGGAATAGTTCTGGTGCTACGTCGTGTGCAGTGCAGGTGGCAAGTGCCACACTCCACAGACACGGCGCTGAGGCCCGCCGCGCGTAGGGCCCCGTCGCCAGCCGTCGACGCTCCCAGCGGCAGCGGTCAACAAGTCAACATAGAAATGCGACAAGACAAGAGTACATCTCCAGTAGTACTTACCAAGTTTCCTCTTTTTAAATAGTTAAGCTTTATTGTGTAACAAGTTTTGAATTTTTATTCACTATTTGACATGTAACAATTTATAAGTTTCTTGCACTCTACAGCATCCACATCTTCCTGCCGGGAATATGTACGAAGTACATTGTATAATGTTGCGCACTCTCAGCAAGTTTCCTTTATTCGCCTTAATAGTAGTGAATGCGTCAGTTCACGACAGCCTTTCTTAGTGTGCGCACACATAACATTAATTATTGAAATTAAAATTATTATTTACAATAAACAAGTTATTCTTCTTCATCAAGTTTTAATTATCTCAACAACGTGGTCGACAACAACAACTTGGTTACGTGGTCGACGCTCGTGGTTTACGCACGGACCCCGAAAAAGTGGAGGCCATAATTAATTTTCCTACGCCCTCTAGCAGAAAGGAACTAAAACGCTTTCTCGGTACTGCCACGTGGTACCGACGTTTTGTGCCAAATTTCAGTACAGTGGCTGGTCCACTGAACAAGTTGACTTCAAACGGCAAAAAGTCCCCTCCCTTTAAGTGGTCACCGGAGGTTGACGCGGGTTTCAATGCTTTAAAAGAATCTTTGATTACCGCGCCAGTTCTCTCTTGTCCGGTTTACTCTATGCCATTTGAAGTGCATACGGACGCAAGCAATTACGGAGTAGGTGCGATGCTGACGCAGACTCTAGATGGAAAGGAACTCCCTATCGCTTACATGAGTCGATCCCTCACCAGTGCCGAGAAAAATTACAGCATCACAGAACGAGAGACCCTTGCTGTGTTGACTGCTTTCGAGCACTGGCGATATTATCTCGAAAATGGGCAGACGTTTACGGTGTATACTGACCATTCTGCACTAAAAAGGTTCTTGTTATTAAATAATCCGACAGGGAGATTGGCACGCTGGGGATTTCGTTTGTCATCTTTTAATTTTGAAATTAAACATCGTCGTGGTGTTGACAACGTCATCCTTGATGCTCTCTCTCGTGCGGTCCCTATTTCGGCTATCGATCTTTCAAACTCTATCTTAAATACAAACGATGTCTGGTATAAAAAGATGTATAACGGTTGTCTTAACACACCTAGTAATTTTCCAAATTTCTTAATTACAAACAATTCTTTATTTCGGCTTAGTAAAGATAAATCACAACTTAGTTCGGAGTTTGCGTGGAAGAAAGTTGTCCCTAGTGATCTTCGCAAAAAGGTCATAGAGGAAAACCACTCAGAACCTACGGCAGGACATCTTGGTATTTTTAAAACTTATAGGCGCTTAGCATTGAGTTATTACTGGCCTGCTATGAATCAAGATGTTGTTAAGTTTGTAGGCTCATGTTCCGTCTGTCTGTCATACAAGGCACAAAATCACACTACATTGGGTCACATGGGCCGTCCGAAGCAGTGTTCGAGACCATTCCAGATGATCTCAATTGATTTTGTTGGTCCTCTTCGTGTGACACGTAAACAGAATAGTTATATGCTCGTCATAACTTGCTGCTTCTCAAAATTCTGTCACATCTTTCCATTACGCAGAGCAACTTCAGATTTAGTCGTTAAAATTTTAGAGGACTTCATCTTTCTCATTCATGGCGTCCCACAAACCATTTTTCTAGACAATGGAAGTCACTTCATAAGTTCCACAACTAATGCTTTATTTAGTAAATATAAAATACCTAACGTGTATTTAAATTTAGTTGAAAGTTTTAATAAAACTATCGTCACATGCTTGTCTACGTTTGTCGAAAATGATCACAGAACCTGGGACACTTTTATCCCCAGAGTACAGTTTGCAATAAACAATTCTGTGAACGAAGCCACTGGATATACACCATCTTTTCTTGTGTACGGTAGAGAGCTTGTCTTATGCGGATCACACTATACAGACGCAGACTTAGGTGACGAAGTTTTGTTTCTGCCAAGGGACTTATATGCCGAAAACATTGGTTGCCTTTCTTCAGTTTTTGATGATGTGCAAGCTTCATTATGGCAAGCACATGTAAAAAACACTGCGCACTATAACTTGCGTAAGAAGCCAGCAGAGTTTAACGTAGGCGATTATGTCTTTAAACGCACCTTTGTTTTAAGCGATAAAGACAAATACTTTTCCAAAAACTAGCACCAAAATTCGTAAAATGTCGCATTATCGAAAAACGGTCTCCCTTAGTATACGTTTTAGAAGACATGACAGGTAAAAATATAGGAGTCTGGCATATTAAAGATTTGAAGCTAGTCAGTAATCTCAAGTAGTGTTTATGTTATTGTTACGTGTTAATGTTACGTTATGTAACAAACATGTAATACAGCATATGTGTTCCCACGGGTCCAATATATATAATATAAATTACATTATACAATGAACAATTATTCTCTATTCATTATTGATATCCAACACCACGAATCATAAATTTTAATTATTTATTGTAGGCTTATTTCAGTACTAAGCAATTCTAAGAAAATAGACGTGAGAAAGCAGAGCGATTGTGATCATAGACCACATCTGCTACTAGACAGCTAATTAAGTATTAGAAATTTAATCTATTTATAGTTCAAACAATAATTAAATACAAGTTTCAGTTATAGTAAAGTATTCATTTTTCATAAAATATTTTTACATGATTTAACATACATATCGGATAGTAAAATCTCAGACTGTCTCATTATTATTATGAGTTATTTTTTTTCCTCACCTATATTTAAAATTTTGCTGACTATGATATCCATGATAGCATAATAGTTATAATGATCATTCTATTTGTTTGGATAAATTCTATACTACTGCAATGTCACCTTCTAGGGCAAAATCGATTTCTGCTCATCTTTGTCTATTCTTTGAATATGTAGGTCTGCGTATAAATTGCTGACAGGTCATAACTTGGTATAATTTTTCAAGTGTACTTTATTAGTAATAAACAAAAGAATTCACAGGCAAATAAATTTGGATAGTTTATGACCTCTTCCTTTCTCACTCTTGCTCAGGGCTGCTTTGATCAGCACTTATCAAGTGGCAAGTCGACGCTGGTTAGGGTTCCGTAATACAAACAGTAAAACACGTCACCATTTGATATGTGTATGTTTGTCTGTATACGACGAATGATTTTTTGTTAAATTAAAGAACGACATAATTATGTAATTTTTGTATTTTTTAAGATCGATACTGATCGTATTTCAACATAGAATATAATATAAACTGTGTTTCAATTACTGAAATTTTGCTTTACCGTTTAATAGTTATGTAAATATTATATCTACTTTGAAGTTCTATTTTTGAATATATAAAATTAAAGGCATGTAAAAGGCGACTTTTGATCCCTTAAGATATTCGTTACTATTTAACCTTGTAATTTTGAGCTGGACGGAATGTGAACAGAAAGTGCCGCTGAGCCGAATGATCATTATTTATTAGTAAATAAATTCACAGGAACAATAAATTATATTCCTATATTAATATTTGGGTAGCAGATATATAGTGCTAGTTATAGGAATCTCAATAGAGTATATTCTAAATAACAACGGAACCCTAGTTTATGCTTTTCGTTTCGTACTTAGCATATTACATACCAAAACATTCTAGAGACTTCTATGGTGTACGGGGACAGGAGTGGGGATATTTTGACGTTCATATAAAAGCTTAGGAACAAAAGGGAACAGGGTCTTTGGATACGGATTGTCCCTCGGGATAATACGTGAGAATATTTCAGAGATTTAGTTTTCGTGGCGCGGACGGAATTTTTAATAGTGCAAGAGTTTAATTTATTTTATTGAGTTTTAATTAAGTGACAATTACTTTTATAGTGTTTGCATATTAGAGACCTTAAAAACTTAAGTGGTGTTAGTGTTAGTGTTGTGGACTTGGAATTGATACGGATTTATTCGTGATTGGCGGTGCGATCCTGAACAGAGCTAAGTGATAGCATAGTTTCTTTTCTTTCTCTATTTTAATATTTTATTTTGTTTGTTATTATGTTTATAGATCTCGATTTTAGAGATCGACGGTGTTTTTTCATGTGTTTTGAAATAACTAAGGTTTTGCGTTACATGTAAATATTTATTTTTGATTGAATTGTTGACTATTCGAAGATCTCCATTTTAGAGATTGATTACGACATTTTTCTCGCGTGTTTAAATTTATTGACTTTAACTAAACTGATTGTTATTTTTATTTAAGCTGACGCTATTACAAAGATCTCTATTTTGAGATCGATTACGAAACATTTATTAAACCAGTTCATATTTAACCTTCGCTGATATTTTAATTTTTTAACCTTTTGACTCTTAAAAATCATTTACGATATTTATCCCATGAGTATGAAAATAGCTAAACCAAATTTGAACGAAATATATTTTATTATAATATATAATGAACCTAATCAATTAAAACAGAATTAAATTTCTGATAAACTTACATATTTAAGGCCTTAAAAGTGCTATTAACGATTAAGTATTTAAATGTATTTTTATATGTTTATCTACACTTTATAATTTAATTGCTTATTATACCTATTATATGAACGAGGGGCTTCATTAACCTAGGGGCGGGCCGGATGAGATACATCAAGACGTCGTTGTTCTAATATGTCATAAAGTCATTTATTTTGTATTAATCATTCGATAGTTCTCAACGAGTCACGGCGAATTAAGCGGCTACGAGTATCATCAATTCTTTTGTTTTAATTTACATTTTTATTATGTGTGAATGTGCATAGTCAATTTAAATATTATATATTTTAAGTGTTCTTGCTTATCTGCCTCAGCAGTGTCATTGTAATTTCAGTGAGATAAGGAAAGAGTACTGCCTACCAAATCTGAAACACATCATTTTGTACTCTATCTAAGTTTTATTGAAATTGTAGTGTCACAAGCTTTTGTTTAAATTAAGTTTCTTTTGTGTCTCGTTTGTGCCAATATTAGAGACTTATAACAAAAAACTCACACACACAATCTGTACACATAAGACTCTTTATAGAGCATACATTCGATTACACTTACAACACCCACACATGAGGTTAACCTGAGTAAATGGCTTTCAAGCTGTTGATCTCAGAAGTTTAATTTCATACTCATCACACGCATGTAGGTACACATCACACATTTAATCAAAAATTGTTCTCAACTACACACACACTCGCTCTACACACTCGCATGAAAGCTAATTGGCTGACATTAGGTCCTGGTTAGACTGGATTGCACACAACACACACTAGGGTCTGACTTAAGGGGTGCACGCTGTCCATTTCTTAACTCAGCTCCTTTACATGCACTAGGTACACACCCAAGGCCTGAGTCATTTAGGTGTCTATAATTTTCATTGGTGTGTCTCTGGGGTTACGTCGTCTTGATATTTGCAACCCCTGATATCGGCGTCTTGTGTGAAGCTTTGTCAAGCTGTAGCCTTATGCAAAGGGGGCATACCTTAATGATTATTAAACTCATCTAGGTGGTATTCAGATCACTTTGGACACATTAACACACCTCTAGATATTGACACAAATATCCGCGGCAACATTCGTAGTAGGGTGCGTAAAAGTAAATTGCCAAGCGTAATTAAACAACAGCGTATTTTCTTTTAAAGTGTAATTATTGCAGCAGCGCGTAATTTGCATGCTTGTTTTATTGTGTTGCTGTTAATAATGAAAAGGCGTTCTTAATACAAAAGCGATGTATCAGAAATATTTTTGGTCTACACCGAACTGACTCTTGTCGCCCGTATTTTTTAAAATATAAAATTTTAACTGTGCCTTGCCTGTACATACTAGAGGTCTGTGTTTTTGTATTTAAGTACAAGAACTTATTCAATCTAAAAAAAGACATGTCGACTCGTGCATTGAGATCTCAGTATAAGTACAGGATTCATAGGCCATTGGCAAGACTCAAATTCTCTTCAAAGAATTCTTATATCATGTGTATTGACATATTTAATAAACTTCCGGATGCGTTAAAAGACAACAGCCTGAAAACATTTACTAATTTGACGAAACAATGGCTGTTGAAAAAATGTTATTATCGTCTAAAAGATTTTCTATGTGATGATGTTAGCTTTTAAGTAACAAATTGAATGGTATTAGAATTTAGAATTTATTTTATTGACATACATAATAATGATAACGACATGATGTAGTATTTGTAATGATTAGAATTAGAATTAAGTATTTATTTGTTTGTGAAACACAGATGAATTATATAATGTTTAGTACAGTCCTATAAAGTTTCTCGTATGTCATGCGATCATTTCTTAGGTTAGATTATATTTTTTAAAGCGTGTACACCTGTAAAGGTAGGGTTAAGCGAAACTATTACTAAGCATCTGTAACTGCACTGTTCAAACCTTAATTCAGACGCATTAAATTTCATTTCATTTCATTTCATTTCATTATTTTGAAAATTATGGAATGAATCATGTGTATGAATGATAGAATTTGTGAGTGAAAGAGATTTAACGTTTTACGAGGTCGGCTTACTTGTCTGAAGGATTCTGTTGGGTGTGGGAATCGGGGTCAGGGGACCTTATAACGATTCACGCACTAGGTCCTGACTGTAGGTGTGAAGGGAGGTCAGGTATCTTTATCGATTAGGTACCCATCTAGACTTACAGTCTAATTCTAAAGGTCTCTTTGAAGTCGGGTTTTATTTGTTATCTAGGTTCTACATTTATCACCGGGATGCTGAATTATTGCAGGAGCAATAAATACTTAATTTAATGTATTATTATTTTGCATATACTTACATATAAAAATTTACATGACTTTACATTAACACAAATATCATTGAGCTTTCCGTTTAGTTCTTGGTGGGCTTATTAGTTTATACTTAGAACTGATTTATTACTGACTGAAAATGGTAAATATTTTCTTTTGTTTTGTTCTACAAAATTTTGTTTATGCGGATTCATTTTGCGGACTGTATTTATTACTCCAAATTATAAAATGTACACAGCGTATAAAAAAGGGTCTTTCCATTTAACTAGACGATCACACATTTTTATGGCCAAGTATTTAACTTCAGGTATTTATATTTACGTTCACTCAAGTATTTATTTATAGGTTAAGTCTATATATAATAGATTACAGTTATATTTATCCCACTGTTTTCCTTACATCTTGTGCTTAGCATTGGTAATCTGTGCCATATATCACGGATGCCTTGTCTATGAAAGGACGCGTCAACAACATGACTATGTTGTAGTTGCTTATTTAAAAGTTGATGAATGTTAGGTTGAATGTTAAATGATGGAATGAAAGTTGAGTGCTAATTACAATGCAAAGTTTGAGTACGGGTTTTCTTTTAGAACAAAACCCTTTCCGTGACGCGGGGGGTAATGTAACAAGAACAACACAACAACAAATACTCTTTATTGATTCACAAAAGTAAACAAAATAAAAGAACACACACAGGGAAATTTAACGTAACGTTATACGTACATATATAGTTTTACTTATTTATCTAGCTTAATATAATACTACTTACCTACTTAAATCTACTATTTACATACCTATATGTACACTATTTACATATTAAAAACTACTTACTAACTACATTGAAGCTATTTAAAATTATCAATACGTTAACATCATTTTATTGCCTCGCAAGCGCCGTCTTAGCGCTCACAGTAACTAGTTATTGTACCGAGCCTATTGCTGTGACGTCACGGCCATCGATGCGCTGCGCCGGCGCATTCCCTAGCGACAGCGCGCCGCGCACACCCCGTATTGCATTCGAGGCGAATGCACGTCACTTTTCTTCGCGGTCTCTGCTACGTGATTTTAATTTCGTAACCGTGAAGTCAGTGTTCGTCACTAAGCGTTCCTCGAAATTTATTGAATAGTTCAATCCATAGTTAATTGTGCAGTATTCAACCCCATACAGGGTAAGTGGTGCATTATTGCTTTTATGTTGCTAGATATAGTTTTATGTATGTATGTAAATTCTTTATTGTACAAAAAAAAACATAAATGACAAAAAGAGATACAGTGATGTACAAAGGCGAACTTATCCCTTTAAGGGATCTCTTCCAGTTAACCTTTGAGCGGATGAAAGGAGTATCATAGCAGGGACAGACAAAGACCAAGAGTTTATCAAAAACAGTGGAGAATTACCATACAATTTACCAATAAACACATTACATACTAATAATAAATATAATACCCAAATAATAATAATAATAAATATAATACTTAAAATACATAAACTTACTTAGATATATATAAATACTTAGAAGTTAAAGGAGTAGAAGGAAAATAACTTAAGGACATGGTGTTAGCCACATTTTCTTTAAGTTCTCTCTAAAGGAGACCACGGAAGGCGACTGCCTAATGGAGGTTGGTAACCGATTCCACATCCTAGCAGAGTGCACCGAAAAAGATTTGGAGTAAGATTTGGAAGAGTTGGAAGGACATGCTAAAAGGAGATTAGCACTCGACCGCAAGCGATGCTGGCTGCCGGCAGCCAGGTAGCTAAAACGATCAGAAAGGTATAGAGGAGCGGAAGGTTTGAAGAGAACGTTGAAAAGCAATGACAGAATGTGGATGTTCCTACGATCTCTAATGGGTAACCATTTGAGCTGCTCGCGGAAGTTAGACACATGGTCATACTTACGAAGCCCGAAAATGTACCGAATGCACACATTCTGAAGGCGGTCGAGCTTGTCAAGTAGTACCTCAGTGAGATCCAGGTAAGCAATGTCACCATAATCAAGAAGTGGAAGTAAAAGAGATTGAGCTAGGGTGACCTTAGTCTGAAAGGGAAGGAAATTCTGCAAGCGCCTGAGTGAGTGAAGTGAGGCAAAAAGTTTTCGACTAACCTCAGTTACCTGGGTTGACCAGGAAAACGTCTGGTCCATGATAATTCCCAGATTCCTAACAGTGGAAGAGAGGGGAATGACTGTTCCATCGAAGTACAAATCGGGAACCATAATGCCAGAAATCTGGGAAATAAAATAGGGGCTGCCAACAATAATTGCCTGCGTCTTCTTCGCATTCACTTTGAGACCAAATTTACCTGCCCAGTCGCGTATGGAGGCAAGGTCAGCATTAATGCGACCAATATACTGAGGCAAATCATCAAAACTAGCGGCCGAGTATATTTGCAGGTCATCAGCGTACAGGTGGTAGGATGAGTTTAAGGAAGCGGTAATGCCATTGATAAAAATTGAAAAAAGGAGAGGAGATAGTACACCCCCTTGAGGGACTCCAGCAGAAAGATCACACCAACTTGAAAAAGCGTCATCAACTCTGACTCGCTGTCATCTCTCAAAGAGGTAAGAGTGGAACCAGGATAGTGCAGTTGAAGATATATTAAGTGTGCTGAGGATACCAAGAAGGATATCGAAATCGACAGTATTAAATGCACTGCTGAAGTCCAATAGGACGAGGACAGTTAGCTTTCTGTTTTGAATATTGAGACGAATGTCGTCAGTGACTCTGACGAGAGCAGTGACGGTGCTATGCCCGGGGCGAAAACCAGACTGGAAAGGATTAAGGAGATTATGTCGATTGAGGTGACAGGAAAGACGATGATTAACAAAATGTTCAATTATTTTGGATAAAAGTGGGAGAATTGATATGGGACGGAAATCTGTAAAGGACGTAGGATTGGAAGTTTTAGGGAGGGGCATGACATGGGCAAGTTTCCATAACGAAGGAAAGCAGCCCGAAGAAAAGGATGAATTAATAATATTGGATAGAGTGGGTGCAATAAATTCCGCCGCAAGCATGATCATGTCCAGACTCAAGCCATCCTCACCAACAGCCTTCGTCCCGATAGATTTAAGTATATTATGAACATCTCGCGGAGACATACTTCCAAGATCAAAAGAAGGAATGTCAGGGGGTTCAGAGCTGGCAAGAAGAGACAGAGTGTTTTGCTTAATTGAAGGATCCAACGTAACTGGCGAAGTGCTAAAATGATTATTGATGCCATTGAGGTCAATCAAAGATGAAGGGTTTTGTTGAGTTTTGCCCACCCCTAGAGACTTCAAAAACTTCCATAATTTGGAAGGGGGACAGTTTTCAATAGATTTATAAACGTATCGTCGCCTGGCATCCCTACACACCTTGTTACACCTATTCCTCAAATGAATATAGTTTTGATAATTTTCCTCAGAGGAATCGCGGCGCAGTTTAATGCGGGCCCTATTCCTCCTCGCCATGATTCCCCTGATTTCCGGCGTGAGCCATGGCGCAGGGTAGTGCTTGACACGAGTAGGTTTCAGTGGAGCGTGTCTGTCAAAGATCGCAAGCAGAGTATTGTTGAAAGCTTCCAGCTTAAGATCAACGTCGGTGAGATCCTCAATCGCACGCCAGTCGACATTCCTCAGATCGCTGTGCAGGGCTTGCAGGTCTACATCATGGAGGTTGCGGCGGAGAATAACTTTATGTCTACGTTTTGGAGGACGGATATTAAAAGAAGAGTAAATCAAGTCGTGATTAGAGAAGGCGGCAGCATTGAATTGGCCATGAAAAGTAACATAATCAGGTGAGGAGGTAATCATAAGATCTAGAAGTGAGGGGGGGCCATTGTGCGAAAAATGTGTTGGATTAAGTGGTAGAACAGTGAGATTAAAAGAATTAACAATGGTCTGAAGCCTTTGAGTACGGTGGTCATCCCTTAACAAGCACGTGTTAAAGTCGCCCATGAGAGTCACATGTTCAAATTGTGGACTAAGTTCACCTAAAGTCTTCTCGAAGGTGTCGAAGTAATTTAAATTTGATGAAGGACTGTAGTACACTCCGAGAAGAACCTTGGTATGATGGAGAGAGACATCGAGGAATAAAAATTCAGGTGACACAGAGTAAGAGGATGAAGAGGACGACTGCGTGACTACTTGACAAGCAATCTCACTCCGCAAATAAATGGCAACGCCACCACCACGCACAGTGCCGGAACCGTCACCGTCACCGTCACCGTTTTACGTGCAATTATAATGCTTGGGAATTTGTGGTTCACCAAATCATCACCATCACAGCCATTTCATAAAATCATTATCTTGCTAATGCTAACTGCTTATTAGAAATCGGCTTATGATGATTTCATTTCACTAAATTTCCACCCTCGCATTTGCATAAAAAATATAAAAGTGTTAATTTCATTTCACAACCATTTAGTTTCGATCATTTTGTAATCTCTGTTTCTGATAGTGAACATCTACGGCAGCACAACTACGTAAGTACTGTTCATATGCTGTTGCCGTGGCTGCTCACCGAAATCACTAGATCGCGTGTAACGCCTTTTTTTGATGGCGCGTTCCAAGGTCCAAAGTACGGATTAGCACTGTGGGCTAATCAGCTTCTTTCCTGTCCTGCTTCGGGACATCCGACGTCGGACCGACTACGGGTGTATTTACCCGACATCTGGACCAACGCCCGACTTCTACCTACGGCTTCTGGCAGGACAGTACTATTAAGGAAAATAACGAATCGGATCTCTAAAGTGTATTGGGCACGAACCACTTCCCTTTTGTTCTACCGTCTAAGTTGGCCTGTGGCCTTATTAAATTTTTGTTGCACAGAATTTGCCTTCTTCATTTAATATTCCCGATCCCTGGGGGACTTAAGTAGGCAAACCCCGTGAAACGCGACACGTTTTATGCGATAGAGTGAGAAGATACGTAAACACGGGTGGGTTACTTCAGCCCTGGGGGTAATTTTGGTCCAAAACGAAAAAAGATTGAACAGCACACTGTTCTGCTAGCTCGTGAGCGAGCGCAGTAGTGTCACTCTAAAATCACAGATTGCAGTGCTGGTTAGCGACTCGATGCTATCTTCACGTTGCATGAACAGGTATCGACCTGTTAGTCTTGATCAACTGTTGAACAGTGAAAACGCGCGTCAATTGTGTCTGCAAACTTCCTCTTGAGCCTGTTAAATTTGGTAAGTTTTCGTTTAAATATCTATTTGGTTTTATCAGACGTGTATTCGGGAATATAGGTATTGTATTTTTAATTATTAGCCCTTATAGAAAACACGCACTCTTGAAAACAAATGTGTTGTATACTTTGTACCATGTTTCATACAACTTTGGCCAGCGGGCCAAAGTTGTCACTTCGCTTGGGACAAAGTAACCATTTTAATGAAACTAATAATAATTTATTTAATTAAAGATACTGAAGAGAATGTAAATCGTCGTAGCGATGCCAAATAAATATAGAAGAAAACTCGGCAGCCGCCGATACATTGACTACACGTCTTCAAAGCTTGACGAGTGCATAGCCGAAATTAAATCAAAAGTCATCTCTCAACGAGCTGCTGCGATAAAATATAACATTCAAAGTCAAAGTCAAAATATTTTATTCAGATTAGGCTTACAGGTAGCACTTATGAATGTCAAAAAAATTACCATCGGTTCGGAAAAACCTCTGACGAGAAGATACCGGCAAGAAACTCAACGAGGTGTAATTTTTTAAATAAATCAAAATTACAATGTTATTTTACATCCCAAATATTTAAATTTTTTACAATTTAACACAGCAGGTGTACAATCTTTGGAGCCAGGGATCGCCAATACAGATCGGGATCATTTCCAAACATCCTTGTCCAAGATATAGTCATTGACTTTATAATACGCCCGAGAAATTAATGTCTTCTTCATTCGTCATTCCCCGTAGTACAATCAAAAATAAATCAAAACAAAAGTTTCCGCTCAAACCTGGTCGACCAACGGTATTCACAGAAGATGAGGAAAGATCCTTCTTAGCCCATGTAACTGGCCTTTCAGAATATAGATTTCCGTTGACTGACTCCGATCTTAACCCTACAATGCATGATTTTTTCTTTTGCGATAAAAAAAATATAATGGGGTTTAAGAGGCCGTGTAAATGACGGGAAAAATAAATAAAAAAATAAAAGACGGATTTTTCGGTATAAAAAAACAATTTTCATGATGGTGACACATATGGCACATTATGCATTAAACCTATATTTTAGTGCTAAGTACATTAACATAAGATCACATAATAATGATCGATTTTATAATTGACCATCCATGAAACTTATTAAAACAATTATTTATTATTTAATTAACATATTATTTGCATTTTCTGCAAGATATATAAGAGACTTATTTTTTTTTTTACCTTTTTGTAACCATTGTTTTTTCGTTTTTCTATTGTTATAATGTATGACATTCAAATGATTAAATTTAAATTATATGCAATGACGACACAAACAAAAATCTCGGATATCTGGCAGGAATCGTACCTGCAACCTTGGTATTTTATGCCAAGCTTTAAACAACCAAGCCACAGACCCCGCTCTAGAGTTCCTTAATCTTCGATTTTAAGTGGTCATTTACAGTGAATTGATAAAAACGGTATACTTAAAATGGTTTTTTTATACGCAAAAAGTGTCGTTTCTTCCTTCTTACAATAGCCGCAGCATGTTTTGTAACCAATTTTTTTAAGAATTCAGTCAAAAACGAATTCTTAGAGAGATTTCTCGCGGTTTTTTTTACTAAGACCTGACATCCTGGCTTGAGGGTTTACCACCCTTAGGTCATGGTGTAAAATAGGCTAGTGGTTTGTTTTTTCATCGACGTGGACTATGTTTACAGAGAGAGGTACAATAAGTCAATAATTTTGACCTTGCAGTTTGGGTACCATTATGGTACCCAAACTGCAAGGCAGAGGGGTCTGGCTCTAACTTGGTGGAAGACTTTCTTGGAAACCACTGGACTCTTCACGGATTCTATTTCTATGTCACCCTCACTATCAGCCCCTGAAGATTCCTGACTATCCCCACTATCGTTATGTAATGCAGAATATCCGCACATTGTAGGCGTTTTTTCCACATTACCTGAAAACAACATTATAAATTAGGTATTTGTATTAAAAAAGTTAATGCATAGTGTGACATATGAGGAACAATTGGAAAAACCAGATATAGAGGTTAATGCATGACGTGACATATCTGGCACATTAAAAAAGAACTACGTATTTACATTTGATTATCGTTTAAACAAAAAACAATACTTACTGTTTATTTAAGCACAGTTTTCCACATACACGACAATTTTTTTCTTTACTCTTTCTCCACAAGAACTATTTTTAAATGCACGACGAAAAAGTAAAAAACCTGTTATTCGCGGTGACCCCCAAGACTTGACTTACTCGCTCGGTCGTTGCAAGTACATCGTCATCTAGCGAAAATGTATCTAACTACCGTATGGCAGGGACTTCCAAGTTTACCCTGGCAATCAACAGGTGTCTCTATCTGTATAATTTTTTGAACTACGGACTATTAAATTGGTTGTGACAGATCTGTCCCCGAATGCACTGTAGGGTTAAAATGATCATCCATGAATACTTACAGATGCAAAGAAAGCATGTCTCAATATTTAAAAACACGCCAGGAACAGACTGGCTCAAGAATTTTCTGGCAAGACATCCAGGCATATCATCCAGGCATATAATTAATAGATTCAGGCGTTACTTTGCGGAGGTCCATATCAACAAAATGGAACAAATTACCTTGCTACTCCGCGAAACCAAAAAGCGCGGTTTGGTTTCGCGGAGTAGCAAGGTAATTTGTTCCAGTTTGTTGATCCAGGCATATCTCTATATTAACGACCTAATCGTTGAACTCAGCAGCATGGGAGTCGGTTGTCGTGTGGATAACGTTAGCGTCTACAATATCAGCTACGCGGACGACATGGTGCTGCTGAGTCTAACGGTTAGGGCGCTTAGGTACCTTTTGCGGATTTGTGAGCGCTATGCACACGCTCACGGCCTCATATACAATGTTAAGAAGAGCGAGTATCTGGTGTTTTAGGCTGTCGGTGGTAGGTGTCCGTCTTCTGTACCCAACATTACACTCTGCGGTGCAGAACTGAAGCGCGTCAATCAGTTTAAATATCTCGGAAAATTTGTAACGGACGATCTTAAGGACGAGGTGGACATTGATAGGGAACGCAGGGCGCTGGCGGGTCGCTGTAACATGGTGATTCGCAGGTTCGTTGTTCGCTGTAGTGTTCTGATAAAACTAACTTTGTTTAGAGCATACTGAAAAGTGTTCTACACGTGCAGCCTGTGGACCGACCACACGCAGCGGGCCCTTAGTGCGCTGCGTATTCAGTACAATAATGCCTTTAGGATGTTGTTGGGGCTGCCCCGGTTCTGCAGTGCTTCAGGCATGTTTGCGCATGCTCATATAGATGACTTTTACGCCATTACGCGTAAGAAAACTGCCTCGTTGCTCTGCAGACTACGGGCCAGCTCTAACTCCATCATAAACGTGATAACGGGACGTTTGGATTCGGCCTTTATAGCTACTTGTGTCCGAAGATGCATCTCGCACACAAAACTAGTATATAAGTAATGTTTACCCTACTAATATAGATATCAAGATTTTCTTTCAACTTTACTAACAATATGTGGACTTGTTATGGTGGTCTGAAATATATATATTTTTTTTATCAATGCGATTGGCTAATAACATCAAAAGAGTTCGAGCTTAAGTTTCTGAAAAAATCATTTCAGATTTTATTGATAACCTTGGTACTGAGTTAGTAAATGTTCCAGCAGAAAACGTTTACAACTATGATGAAACTAATTTGACTGATGACCCGGGGAAAAAACAGTCATAATATGCAGACGAGGAACAAAATATCCCGAAAGTATTGTTAACTCAACTAAAGTAAGTTTTACTGTTATGTTTTGTGGCAACGCAGCACGAGAAGTTATCACGATTGCCCCACAAAACCTTATTACATACACTGTCATGATACGGCAATTTAGACCTTATTACGTTAAGATTACACTCTATCACCAACGGAAAGTGATCTGATGAATAAACATTATAATCAATGTAAACATTCGTCACTGTTTTCCAAGCTGAATTTGTTACAAGGCAATGGTCAAGCCACCTCCTACTGTTATGCGCTTCGCTAATAAAAGTAAAACTATGTGAGCTTACACTCAGGCGTTCCCAATCCGCACATACCCACATTTGATCAACTGAAAAAGATAACATTTCCTTACCAAACGACCCCATGTGGTGAGCGTTATAATCACCAAGCATGTATGCACATTCTACATTGCAACTTTCCACAATAGCACTTATAGTACCTAAGCACTGTGTAAACAAAGGTAGGTTTTCTGCACAATCTGTAGGCATATAGATGCTACACACAATAAACGCACTATTACCCGTTCTCACTTTTATAGCAGCTATTCGGTTGTTATCCGACGGAACCACGGAGACGTTTGGAAATAGTGACTTGCGCCACAAAATCGCCACACCACCGTGTGGCCTTCCGCGCATCACGCCAGCCTCAAAGTCAACTGCGGATGACCCTGTGTATCCGAAATCCTCATGAATGCCTCCTAAATAGGGTAGTTCGGTAGGGACCAGCCATGTCTCCTGTAGGCATATTAGATCTGCTTTCTCACATAGTTTCCTAATTTCAATCGTCGACGTTTTTACATTTTTGCAATTATAAGTAATAAACTGACATCTTTTTTTAACTTTATCCATAAAAAATCTATTTATGAGAGTTATTCAATAGACCATTCTCAGCGCTATTCTTGAAGTACACAAATGGTTGAAAACGAATATCTTTTGGCCACAATTCATCCTTCAAAAACAGGCTTTCTTTATTCTTAGGTACCCACAGTTTATAAGAGTTATAATCCTTATCTTTTTTCATATTCATCTTTAGCAATTTAACATTTTCTTTAGTGTTATCGAAAATATAGTCTAGGATATCCTGCTCCGCAGCTTCCTTATGAACATTAGTTATGAACAGTGGGACCTTAGGTTCTGCCGCTTTAAACTTACAAGTTTTAACATTTTGCGCTTTTCCTGTGCAAATTTCCAATCTGTTTCGACGTTTACGTTTGTATATGACATCACTCCATTTATTTGCAGATCTGTTTTCTTCCCACTTCCCGTCTGATTTAAGTACCTCTGCCATGGTTGGCAGTTGACCGCCGCTACTGGGACTCTCCAAGTTTTGAGGTCGCTGCGACGCAAGGACCGACTCCTCTTCGACTGCTTTGCAATGTTCAACAGGCGACAGTAACTCAGGACGTACATCATCGCAATCACCGCAGTCGCCCCCTATCAAAAACTCTGCATCCTTAGTATTAGGCACCGTTTCCAATTGAGTCGAGTTGGCACTATTGATGTCATTCACGGTATGACATAGTCCAGATGGACCACTATCCAAAGCCAAAGTAAAAGAAGTTTGCTTGGAGGCGCCGCGTTTATTGTTGACATGGATGTTGCGATAAGACGCCACCGTTGGATGCGGCGATGACAGCGATTTTTCCAAAAGTACGAGCGACTCCGCCTGTCCTTTAATGCATAGCATATCTTTAGTTACATAATTAGCCTTAATGGTCCTGATCTCCTCTTGCACCACTAATAGATCCTTAAGCACTCGAGTCGCATCCAGATGATCGAACGAAATTGGGGGTAGTTTGTGAAGATCTCGCGCGACAAAAATTGGAAAATTTTCGGGATCAGTTCCATAAAATACATCAGCTATGTCTTCCATATTTTTTTTCCCCTCGTTCCTACGATTTATCTTCTTTATATCAGTCTTAACTGCGGCAAACAATAACGTTTTTGCATTTGAAATGTCATCTGCACTAAAACCCGTTTCACAAATTCGAATAAGGCTATTTTTGTCCATCACTCGAATTTTGTTTTGCACAAACGACAAAACCTCGTTTATCACAACGTTACAACTTGAACACTTCACAATTTTCGACATTTTGTTAATGTTTACATAATTAAAAACGTAAGCCTAGAGTAGTAGTTATTGGAGTGCCCTCATCCATGCAGGAAAAAGAAGTTTTTACCTGTTTATACCATCAAAATCTAGTGGATAAACTTCAAGATGTAAGTCTCGAGTCGTTTTTAAGCTCAAACAAGCTTAGCCACAAATCGGGAAAAAAAGACGCTGAAAACTGCAACTACGTTATAGAAGTTACGGCGACCATACGTAAAGCCCTCATAACAAGAGATAGAGTGTTTGTCAATTGGTCATCTTGCCCTGTTAGAGACTTTACTTTGGTCACAAGGTGCTATAAATGTCAGCAGTATGGTCATGCCGCCAAGTCTTGTCGAGAGTCAACCTTCACCTGCGGCCATTGTGGTGATCAAGGTCACTCGATAAAAGAATGCCCGAAGAAAGCAGAGGTACAGAAATGCGCAACTTGCATGCATTTTAAGAAGCCAAGCAGCCATAGCACAGGTGCTGCAGACTGTCCGGCGAAAATATCAGCCGAAAAAAGGTACATTAATTCCATTGACTATGAAGGCGCCTGAGAGCGCCGGGAACAGGGATTTGACTGTCCTTGTTTGTCTGTTTTTGTTTTTATTTTTGTTGTTTTTATTCAAATATGATTAATACTTTAATTAATGACCTAGATAATGTATCTGTATCTGAATCTAAGGTTTGTGAAGCTGAGAGTTGTAAACAATATCTATCCTCTTACAGTAATCCGTTAACCGTACTAACACAAAATATACGCAGCGTTTTTAAGAACTTTGACAATTTCAGTTCCCTACAACAACGACTAAATGTAAATTGTGACGTTATAGTTTTAACTGAATGTTGGCTTTCTAAACGACAGAGGTACCACTAATGCCGGGATATACTATGCATAGGAGTAATGTACATTACAATCAAAATGATGGGGTGATAGTTTATGCAAGAAGTCATCTTAATGTCACTATTGAGGAACCAAATTTAAATGACTGTAATAGATTGTTAATAAAAATCGGGACAGACTTCGCTATATTAGCACTGTATAGGCCTCCCTCCTTTATTAATTCAAAGAATTTTGTTGAATCTTTAAACATCACCTTGCAAAATTTATCATCCTTCAAAAACATAATGTTAATTGGAGATATTAACATAAATATTGTTCCAGAGTGCGCCGACGCAGCTGCTAAGGACTACCTCAACCTATGTTCCTTTCATGGCTTGCTCCCTGCTCATACGCTTCCCACGCGTCCTGGCAGTGGTTCTTGTTTGGACCATGTCATACTTAAATCGAATTTTCCCTCGCTTACACTAGTTATTAACTCGACAATAACCGATCACAATGCTGTCCTACTAACCTTAAATTGTAAATTACCTAAACTAAGCACTAATCGCACAATTTCTAAATTGAACGTAAATAAACTTGAAGAAGATTTACGCAACATTGACTTTGACCCGCTTTACAATTCAGCTGATCCGCAGTTTTGTTCTTTATATCTAATAGAAAATGTCCAACATGCGATACAGGAAAAATACAATCCATATTCGGTTGAGCAACAGAAATTATAACATTAAGCCTTGGATCACGCCAGGCCTAATTCGCTGTATGAGACACAGAGATAAATTGCATTCGAAGGCCAAATCTAACCCAGATAATCAATTATTGCAATTAACTTATAAGAGGTATGGAAATTTTTGTAACAATCTCTTAAAGAAAGTTAAAATTAACTATGACAACATGTAACATACACCTCGAAGCAACATGAGTCATCTTCAGGTTTATTACAAGCACACTCGTCACAGTCGACATCTGCTAACATTGCAAATAATTTCTTTGTTAATGTTGGTAAATGTCTGGCAGAAAAAATTCAGAGCTCATCTCAGTATTTTCCAAACACGGATTTTAAGTGTAGCACAACCTTAGCATCCTTTGGGCTGCTCGATACTGATGAAACTGAGGTAGAAAGGATAATCATGAATTTAAAGGACGACTGTGCAGTGGGATGGGATAATATATCTAATAGAATTTTAAAACAATATAGGCACATTTTAGTACCTCCACTAACTCACATTTTTCACACATGTTTAAATACAGGACACTTTCCCAAGTGTCTTAAAAAAGCTGTTATTGTCCCTGTTTATAAATCCGGAAGCAAAAATCTAGTGACAAACTATTGACCTATTTCTTTGCTGCCTTCTTTATCTAAAGTACTAGAAAAAATTCTAAACAATAGGTTAGTTAAGTACTTGGAGGATAACTCGATTTTGTCAAAAAAGCAGTTTGGATTTAGATCAAAGGTGTCTACAGCCGATGCCGTACATCATTTGACTGACTATATAGCACAGAATCTTGATAAAGGCAAGCACACACTGGGAATTTTCCTGGACCTTGCCAAAGCTTTTGACACCGTTTCTATCCCTCTTCTATTGCGCAAACTTGAGGCTATTGGTATAAGAGGTCCCCAGCTGAAACTCTTTATTAGCTATCTAGAAGACCGTTCCCAATGCGTTAGGATAGGAAATGTTCTCAGCGATGATCAGGACAATACTTCCGTTGGAGTTCCCCAAGGAAGTATTTTAGGTCCTACCCTGTTTCTGATTTACATAAATGATCTTTGTAGCCTAAAACTGGACCATGGCATTATCATATCTTACGCTGACGATACTGCTCTTCTTTTTTCGGCAGACTCAGAAAACGAACTCTACATGCATGCACAGCACGGATTCAATGTGGTTAATAAATGGCTTCAGCACAATTTATTAACGCTTAATGCAGACAAGACAAATTATATTAAGTTTTCAATGCGCAAATCAACTTCAAGTCAAAGTAACTCCACACTGTATGCTCATTATTGTAGAATCCCCACTGATAACCAATGTGTATGTTCCCCCATTACAATGGCAAATAAAATAAAATACCTGGGTATTATATTAGATGAAACTCTTTCATTCAAACATCATATCGAAGCTTTGTGTAATAGAACTCGTAAGTTGATATTTGTCTTCAAAAAGCTACGCTATATTGCAGACTCGAAAATAATCCGACAAGTTTACTTTGCTCTATGCCAATCAATCCTAACTTATTGTATTACCACATGGGGTGGAGCGGGTAAAACCTTGCTACTAACCGTTGAGAGAGCGCAGAGAGCTGTTCTTAAGGTGTCTACTTTCCGCCCTTTTCTTTTTCCCACTAACCTTCTCTATAAATCATGTCAAGTATTAACAGTTCGACAGTTATTCGTAATGAACATAGTACTAAAACAGCACGCAGCCCTTCCTTACAGCACCGAATATACTAAAAAAAGACGGAAAGATTTAGTTTGCCCTCGAAACATTGTCGCTAAATTAGTTTTCACATCAAAATTTTATGTAATATTAGGACCATTTTTATACAATAAGCTAAATGCAATGGCAAATATCTATCCTCTAAACTATAGTAATTGTAAGAAAACTCTTCAACAAGCTCTCCAAACAATGACCTATGAAGATACAGAAAATTGCTTGTTGTGTTAATGTAATTAATAGTTATATTTTATTATAAGTTTTTATACATTGTTAATTCTAGTTATTTAAATTTAAAAAACCAAAATGTTTACTGATGCGCCACCAGTATGGAATGTGTATTTATAAGATTTTGTATGATTTTATTAGCTCTTCTAGCCTGAAACACAGGATCTCCTAGTTCAGGCAAACGTGTTACATAGATTGTAAGTAAGTTTCTGTATTAATTATGTTTTCATGTAATTTAAAGTTTTTATGAATAAATTATCTTATCTATCTATCTATCTAAATTATTATGCTCGCTTAGGCGCGCACAAACCGGTTCGGATGGCTACCCGCACGCGACTCCGAGTTAAGATAAAGAAAAAGAAATTGCCATCTAAAGGCCTACAACGCCGAACTTCATCAACAAGTTGCAGTGACACAAACATGATTAATGTGTCAGACAATGAGAATGTTGAATCGGAGCTTGGGGATGAAGTGAATGAGTTACAGCAGCCAAAATTTAGCATCGATAAATCCCAAAATGGGTCCCCCGCCGATGACGCTAAATTAGTGTAGTCCAAACGTAAACTGACTGGCAAAAAAAACCAATAACTCAGCTCCTATTTAATTTCAAGACTTAACCAACTTGGATCGACCACGAGACAAAAAAACAAACGAAGAATCACCTATCCTTCAAATCGAAACATTACGAAAAAATGAGGTTTTACTGAAGGTGTAAGCGACGCGCTTAGAGTTGCTTTTCGTTTGTATTTAGTTATTTATTTTTATATTGTAAAAGAAGGTATCTCTGCGCGGTGTCATCGTAGTTATACATGTTTTGTATGGGCGCACCCGAGCAGTCCTCTTTAAGCTATCCGCGAGCGACACCGCGCACATTTATTGTCAAAAATTACTAAGCTTTTGTACCGAGCTTTCGTAATAAACAACTGTTAAAGTACGCAGCGTGTTCATAATTCTCACAGCGAAGCCCAAACCCTACATTGTGGTCTTCGAACCGGAACTACTTATGTACCATACGCCGCCGAGATCTGTAATGGTAAAAACACGTAGTGTTACACGCAAAGAGCGCGAACATACGGAAATGTCGGATAGTGCATCCCTGCTTCAAGACCCCCAGCCCGCAACTGATCAGCTGAACCCAATGACGCCTGGAATGGGCAGCGTTAAGACGGAGCACAGGTTGCAAGACGCGCCGGCCGCCGGCGCGTTGCCGCCAACCGCCGCTCCGGCGCTGCCATCCGCTTCGATTAAGTCGAAGTCCAAACGGTCCACGTCATCATCAGTGTTAGCGCGAAAGAAACGGTTAGAGCTGCAGGCAGCCGAAGAAAAAGCTCGGATACGGATGGAGTTAATTGATAAGAAACTCGAGGCCGATTTGGCTGATATCGAGGATGAAGAATACAGTCCACCAACGGAATCGGATCAAGCATCTACTAGAAGTGATGTGGAGAGGTGGCTGGAGCGCAGCCAGCAGGAACTGGTGACACAGCCCGCCCCCGTCCTTGGAACCAACAAGGGCGCGCAGTGTCCGCCGGCGGCAGCAGTCGTTGGCACTGACGGTCCAGTTCAGCAGTTAGTAAGCGCACTGAAGGAATTAGTATCCACCTCCGCCACCACCAGCCAAAACGCTAACTTGCTTAGCCGCATTAGCACGCCAAAAGAATTACCCGTTTTCACCGGCGACCCTATGGATTGGCTACAATTCAAACAAGCATTCGAAGAATCGACTAAAGTGTGTAGCTTTAGTGAAATTGAAAATATGTGGCGATTAAGGAAATGCCTACGTGGGCCCGCTAAAGATTGTGTCGCAGCTCTACTCATGAGTGGCACGTCGCCGGAAACTGTAATGTCGACGTTAGCACTACAGTTTGGGAATCCGGACGTAATACTAACAAAAATTCAATTTGAAATAAAAAAGCTTCATGCTCTGCCACAGGAATATCACAAAGAGATTATGAGTTTTGCTATAAAAATAAAAAACTACGTTGCAGCCGTTCGTGCACTTAGTCGCACTGAGTATTTACACGGCGTTAATATAGTGTCGATCGTGCTGTCCAAGCTACCTACAGTACTACTACCTAAATGGACAGACTACAGTTACCCACTAATAATGGATGGAACAAAATCTAAATTGGATATTCTCGCCGACTTTCTCCACGAAGAAGCTGTGAAAGTATCGACATGTAGTGCTACGTTAATTCAAGCGCGATCAGACTATAAACGTAAAAACTTTGATAATAGTGCATATCAACCACAAACTGTTTTAGTGCAAAGCGGACAGAGTGTTGATAAGTGCCGTTATTGTCGCGGTGGCAATCATAAACTAACTGAGTGTAAAAAGTTCAAAAAGTCACTACGTAAAGATCGGTGGCAACATGTAAAACGCTTTGGTTTATGTTACAAGTGTTTAGTGTCACAACATGACAGACACACATGCCCCGCCGCAGTTTGTGACGCGGAAGGGTGCGGCGAGCCTCATCACCGGCTCCTACATTATGTGCCGAGTCAAAGTTCGAGTCAAACTAACAACAATGCAGCGCAAGTGTTAGAACCAGAAATTCAGACAGAAACTGTCACTAATATAAACATTAAAAAGTGCCAAGTGCTATTAAAGGTCGTGCCCATTAATATTTACGGACCTAACGGAATAATTAGCACGACTGCTCTTTTAGACGACGGGTCATCGGTATCGTTATTAAGTGCATAGCTCGCCGCTCGGGTCGGAGCGCACGGGCGTCGCGAGAGTTTACGCGTGCGCGGCGCCTGGAACAATACCGAACTTGTTTGTGACACTCAGCTGATCGACCTCTCGATAGCTAATAAAGATGGAACGATGTTTACAATGACTGCACGCAGCGTCAGCAACCTCGACTTACCTAAACAGAACTTAAGTCTAGTGGACTGTGAGAGCTACCCTCATTTAGAAAAAATTTAACATAATTTATGTGATAGACACTTAAAGCCTGAAATACTTATAGGGCAAGACAATTATCATTTAATGGTGCCTTTGGAAGTCATGATTGGTGGCCCTAAAGAGCCCTGTGCCACGCGAAGTCCGCTCGGCTGGTCTGTACACGGAGTAGTACCGTCCCGTGTTCCGTCACAAAAGGATGTACATCACTCAATGTTGTTCATTACAAATAATAATGAAAATGGTATCAACTCAGATAATAACCAGATTATGCGTGAAATTCATGAAGACCTACGCCGATTTTTCTCCATCGATTCAATGGGCGTATCTGCCAAAATGCGGCAGAACTCGGAGGACGTACGGGCCCTGGAACACCTGGAGCAAACCTCTGAACTTATCGATGGCCAGTGGTACGTCGGCTTACCTTGGAAAGATCAACAATGTGTAACGGTTGACTCCTATCCTACGGCGTTATTAAGACTGAAAGGAGTTGAACTCAAAATGAAGAAGAACGAAGAGTATGCACGAAGGTATAAAGAACGCATACGACATTTGTTTGACAATAACTATGCAGAGCCATTGAAAAATCCAGATGTCACACCTAAAACTTGGTACTTGCCACACTTTGGGGTTGACAACCCTAACAAGCAGAAGTTAAGACTTGTCTACGATGCGGCAGCCAAAACACGGGGATTGTCATTAAACGACTACCTGCTTACAGGTCCTGTTCTTCTTATGTCACTAATGGGAATAATGCTACGGTTCCGTGAAAATAAAATAGCCGTCACTGGGGACATAAGAGATATGTATCTCAGAGTTAAAATTAAATCTGAAGATCAGCACGCCTTACGATTTTTGTATAGAAATGGACCCGACGATCCTGTAAATACCTACATAATGACCTCGCTAATATTCGGAGCGAACTGTTCACCTTTCATTGCTCAGTTTATAAAAAACAAGAATGCGCGGCGGTTTGAAGCATCCATGCCGGCCGCAACAAACGCTATATACTCACAGCACTATATGGATGATTATATTGACAGCCTACCTGACGAGCAAACGGCGGTGCAGTTAATCCGTGACGTCACCTACATACACAAACAAGGTAGTTTTGAAATACGCAACTGGAACTGCAACAGCGAAAACGTAAACAGAGACGTACCAAAGGAGACTCTCGGCCATAATGCAGTAAAGTTCAAAGTCGGACAGCAATACAAGGGCGAGAGAACACTTGGATTATTATGGCACCCGGAGGAAGACACGCTCGGATTCGATGTTTCTTTAAAGAAAATATCTGAAAATATTGTTAACGGAACGCAAAGACCCACGAAACGAGACATTTTACGTGTCGTTATGTCGATTTTTGACGTGTATGGATTTTTATCGCCTTTCACAATTAATGGAAAAATAATTTTGCAAGAAGCTTGGCAATTAAAAATTACTTGGGACGAGCCTGTGCCTGATATACAAAATGGTTAAAATGGGTTACTCAATTAAAATCAATGAATGATGTACGACTGCCTAGGCATTATCAAGCTGCTGCAAGTGCGAGCGGGACAAAGAATAGCGCGGCTGCTGGAAGCGAGCGGCGCGGCGATGCGCGCACTCCTGCGCTGCCGGGATCTGTTTTGTTTGTTGACTGCTATACAAACCTACATCTACATCTACTGTGCGATGCATCTACTAAAGCCATATGCAGCGTCGCGTACTGGCGATGGACTAATAACAACAACAGTATTTGCCAAGCATTCATAGCGAGTAAATGTCGCGTAGCAACCGTGAAACCTGCTTCAGTGCCGCGAATGGAATTACAAGCGGCTGTCTTAGCTGCTAGATTGGCTGAAACAATCATGAAATGGAGAGAAAATGGAGGGTATACGGTCATGTAAACATTGTCAGCGTATCTAATAAATATTTAAAAATACTGTGTTTAGTAATTGACTATAAAAACATTACAGTACTGTGAAAGTGTGCATAAACATTACATGTGAAAGTTATCTCGAACTGGCTTTGCGGAGGACGGCAGTATTTAAACTGTGAAACAAAAACTACCTTAACACGGTCATCACAAAAATAAGTGAAAAGACAAAGCATCAGTGAATTAAACAAAACAAGATCCAAAACATCGTGGATACCCCATCAAAATAATTAATTCATTGTAACGCTAAATGGACTCAGTTGTGTGTTACTTGTTATTTAAAAAAAAAAAATGTGTGTAAACAATTTCTCCATGTGGGTAGATTAACACAACCATAAAAACGAACAAAACTGTGAATAATAAGACGACATATTTTGAAGCAAGACTGTAAGCACACGGTGGTCGAGTGGCTTTGATCATCGCTCTCGAATAGTGTGTACGCTGGAAGACGTAGTTCGAACCTCAAGCTCTAAGAAACTTTTTGCATCTTTATTGTGGAAACAAAAAAAAAAAAATTTTTTTTTTGTTCTTTATTTTAACGAAATGACAAATCATAAGCAATAATTAGCGTACCATTGAGAAATTGTACGAGTATATAAACATGAAAAATGAATACCAATAACAAATGTACACCTACAATTATGACAAGAAGGAGGCTACGATTACAGAATGAAGCGGAAGTCCTCACAAAGGCACAATCTCTCCAAAACATTGACAGGATCTGTAATACTAGTACTGATGACGAGACGGTGGATGAATTGAATCTCAGCCTACCGGACCTACACAATTCACCTGAACAAGAGATACTAAAAAAATTCGAGATGAAGGTGAAAATTTTACAAAACGATCTAGATATTGCACATCAAGAAATAATAAACTTAAACGAGGAAAACAACAAGTTAAGGAGCGAATTACTGAACATAAACAAAAAAAATGACATTTATAAAAACATGTGCACAAAAATTTTAACCGAACCCAGTAAACAAAAAAGTAAAAGTGACAACTGCAACAACACAATGAGAAATAAAACGAAGAATGGGCTCGAAAAATGTAAACAAAGGCTCAACTTTAGTGAGGATCCATCATCACCGGCACCCACCGAAAATGTAAGCAAAATAGCCAAAGAAAAAGCCATAGAGACTAAAATATATCCCAGGAATAACAAAAGACTTCGTAGGAAAATAAAACGTCAAAATAAGATTATAAAATCATTAAAAAGAAATAAGACTCACAGAAATACTAAATTTATGGCCGACCTTAAACTAAAGAAAACACAATTAGCTAAAGAAATCCAAAAAAACATTGATATGTCTATTAATAAGGATAATACCATCGATGGAAATTCCCTCAAAGAACTCTCATTGGAAAGTAGAAATCGCAAACGGGATAAAAAAAAGATATTAATTTATTCAGATCAAATAGGAAAAGGATTAGCTGTACACATCAACCAAGCTTGTAACACGCATAGCGTGACAAATATATGTAAGCCGCAAGCGGGATACGAAAACATCCTTGAAAACTTTCCTGAACAAACAAAAGATTTATCCGAAAATGATATGGTTGTGATTCTACTAAGCCAGTATAACTTCGATAAAGAATCCCAAACGGGGTTCATACGTAAACTAAAAGATCTTATAGGATATGCTACACGAAAATATAACATCATCATTAGCAGCATTATGTACGACGGTAAAAATAATGATAATATATTTTGGATGAACAAATAACTTCGCTAACAGCAATGAAAATATACTGTTCCTGGAACTGAGTGGGACTAACAGTAGATATAAACAAATACAGAAAAATATTGTAAGCAATATTGTAAGCTCAGCAACTACGAAATTTAGCGGGTCATCATGTTTAAGATTTATACACTGCAATGTCGCACCTAGTCAGAAGACATCAAATTTTCCGAAGATAAGGTCACTACAAGATCAAACTTAACCGTAGTTCATACAAATATCCAAAGCATCAGCAATAAATTTCCAGAATTGGAACTATTAACTGAAGAATGTGCTTGTGACGTATTGTGCTTATCAGAAACTTGGGCTAGCGATCTGCAAGTGAACACGATGACGATTGAAAACTATCAGCTAGTATCATATTTCAATAGAAAGTTATTTAATCATGGAGGTGTTGCCATATATGTCAAAGATAATGTATGTTGTAAAGAAAGAAAAGACTTAGTTAAGTTAGCTATTGAAATGAACTGTGAGGTAGCAGCTATAGAATTAAAATCAGTTAAGTTGGTCATTATTTGTATTTATCGCCCTGACTACGACTTTGATATTTTTAAAGATACAATGTCTGTTATTCTTAATAAAATATCTAGGGAGGGAAAGAAGATGATTTTGACGGGAGATTTTAATATTGACATGCTAAAAAATAATAATAAAGTAAATAGATTTAAAACAATTCTATTACAATACAACTGTAAATATTTAATTAAAAAACCGACCAGAAGTCAAGGTCAAAGTGCCACTTGTATTGACAATTTCATAGTTAATTTTGATGAACAATTTACTGCAGCAAATGTGCTACATAACAAACTCTCAGATCATAATGTGATAATATTAAAGACTCATATAGCAATAAGTAAGCATAAAATAAAACTGAAGGAATCGCAATTATATACTAGACACTTAAGTAAAGAAAATTTTAACTACTTTCACTACTTATTTAATAATGATTCCAAATTGTTAGAAGAAATAAACTTTAATGAGGACCCTAACTACAAAATGAGAACCTTTTTACAAGCTATTTTGCACTATTCTAAGATTGCTTTTCCAGAAAAGAAGATATTAACAAATGATAACAAAAAGCTGAAATGGCGTACTAAGGGTATTGAAATATCTAAAAGCAACTTAGAAAAGATGCAAATGATGGAAGACTTAGCACCTTGTCCCCTTCGTCGTCTAAGGATTAAACAATTTAAAAAAATATTAAGGAAAGTAATGCTAAATGTGAAGAAAATCAGGTTTTCAGAAAGAATAGACAGGGCTCAAAACAAAATTAAGGAAGCATGGAAAATCATTAATGAACAAGCAAATAATAGTAAAAGACAAAAACAAAATATTAAAATAGGAAAAGTTCGAAATGACGAAGGTAAGCTGGTGTCAGATAGTAGGAAGGTTGCTAACATTTTTAACGCATTCTTCTCCTCAGTTGCACTAAGAATAGCTGGCCATCTAAAAAGCGATTTAGCAAAGTGTAAAGAATTTATGAGTAAAATTGCCAAACCCCAAAGTTCTATCAAGTTTTCTCCGCTCACATTAAAAGAACTACGCTATCATGTAAGAAACCTAAAGCCAAAGCATTCCAAAGATATGTACAGACTAGATGCAAATTTTATCAAAAATATACTACTGTATAATGACTACATATTAGAAATGCTTCTTCATATAATCAATAGCAGTTTAAAAAAAGGAATATTTCCCTGTTGCCTGAAAATAGGAAGAGTCATTCCGTTATTTAAAAAAGAATCGAAAGAAGATCCTAATAATTATAGACCTGTGTGTATACTACCAGCAATCTCAAAAGTTTTAGAATCAGTAATTAAACATAAGATAGTACAATATTTTGAATCTAACTGTCTGTTTAATATGAATCAATTTGGATTTCGTAAAGGTAAATCAACTGTTATGGTGCTCCGCAAAGTGGTTGATTTTGTATTGGAAGCCCTAAATCAGTCCCAGAAATGCTCAAGCATTTTCTGTGACCTTTCCAAGGCTTTTGACAGCTTAAGGCATGAAGTACTGATAGAAAAGCTAAAATTTTATGGATTTGAAGGAGTAGAACTCCAAATCCTTAAAAACTACCTGGAGAATAGATCACAGAAAGTCACCGTAAATGGAGAATACTCTGAGGAGAGTCGTATAGACATCGGTGTACCTCAAGGATCAATACTGGGGCCGGTATTGTTCTTAATTTATGTAAATGACTTACCGAACAGTTTACCAGTTTACGCTATGGTGACTTTATTTGCTGACGACACCAATGTAGGATTGAAAGATAAAGACCAATTGAATATGAAACTGAAAATACACAATACAATTAATACTCTTAAGGAATGGTTCGATGCGAACGGAATTATGTTAAATACTAAAAAAACTACACTGATGACGTATACTAGTAATAGGAATAAGGAAGTGGATTATTGTAATGACATAGATATAAATAATGAAACTCAAACGACATTCTTGGGTTATGAAATGGACAATAAAATTACTCATTCTCTACATATTGACAAAATTTGTAAAAAAATCGCGAGCGGTAACTACGCTCTTCTTAAATTAAAACCGCTAATAAATAAAAAAACATTGATCATGGTATATTACGCATATATACAAGCAAACTTGAACTATGCCGTTACAGTGTGGGGTAATGGCGCAGAAATACAAAGAGTACTTAAACTACAAAAAAAGTCAATTAGAATCATAAATAACCTACACGGATACGAATCGGCTAGAATATTTTTTAAAAAGGACCGAATAATGACGGTTATCTCATTATTTATATTTAATAGTTTGCTAGAAATCCACAAAAACAAAGAGGATATGAAAAAAAGAAGGGATGTACACAATTACAATACAAGAAACAAAGATAGACTATGCGTTCAAAAATCAGATTGGTAAGATATTGCAAACATAGACGCGTAGCGCTGGGTTTTGAGGTTTCAAAAATACTAATGTTAGCTTTTTTTCGTATATAGTTTCTTGACCATTTACTTAACCTAACACCATGACTTTGTGTCAGTTTAGGGTTGTGCATAAGTAGTAATTCAGGTTTTTGTCTTTTCTAACAATATCGGATGAAAAGAAAATTAGAGATGAAAATTTTACTTTCATGATGATGACGAAGTTGTAACCGTGGTACATGAGCCTTTTGTGTCATCTCTGTCAATGGAAATACAGTTATTTAGCCACTACCTAAGATGTCGCCTTAGTAGCTCTAAAAGAATATTACAATTGGTCAAATAAGTGTTAGATGTTTTAGGTCAATGATATCTGTTGTACAAAGTATTCTGTGTCGAATTCACCCATGGTATTTCTAGCTACTTATTTTTTTTGTAAAACACCCTGTAAAAGTCACAAAAGAAAATTCAAGTTATTAGAGTTTATGTCTTTATTATTATTACGGTGTAACGAAACACTATTCACAATTTGTGTCGTTTTTATTCATGAAATCTTATTATTAAGATACAGTTGAAAGACGAAAACTTTTTAGCGCGAAGGACGGAGAAAGCATACACGCGCGGGGAACGGGGGGCGGGGTGCGGCGAGGCCGCGTGCCTGCTGTTTGTTTACATTCGATTGCGAGTTGCGACAAGTGCGAAGTGCAATGTGGCCGCGTTGTGAATTAAATATGAAGCTGTGAAATACTAAAATGGAAGTTGAAAGTAATAAATGTGTTGTATGTGGGCTCATACTGGACGTAAATATTGTGATCGTTAAAGAAAAGGAATATTAAAGTTCATTGACTCGAGCGTTGCTAGTGATGACGGAAAAGTAGACTGTTTTAAGGACCGTGCCGAAATTTTAACTACTTAAGTTCGCTTTACAAATAAGACTGATTAACGACACTTTATAATAAATAATTAAAAATGAAAGTATTAGGTTACAAATAATATTATTACAAATTGTTACAAGTACAAGGTATTACAAATAATAATCTCCTAAGGCTGATACAAATTTGTACCAATATTACTAATCAGGTATGTATCTTATTCAAATATTAAGTTGTTTTTTATTAATAAATCTATTAAAGCTGGTAAAAAATTGTACATTAGTAGTTAAGAATATAAAAATAATGAAAATGATTGTAATGTCAAATTTATTGGCATAAATAGTGAAGATATTAAAATATGTGATACACGACATATTAAGATTATGTATAATTATGTAAATATTAATAGTTTATGAAAATGCCCTAAAACTTTATAGGTTTTAAAATAATGGTATACTGTGATTTAGTTCTTAAATTTTTTTGACATTGTCATAGATAGTATGTGATTGTTTTGTGTAATTTAAAAGTAGTGTTCAAGACTAAAAGTGATTTTAGAAGAAATTATTAGCAATGACGGCCTCTAATTTTTATGATCATTACCGACAAGTATGAACACAAAGAATAAGTGTATCAATGTCTGACTTTAAAAATTCAGAAAAAAATGGGAATGAAAGTGATCCCATAAAAACTACAATTATGACAATTAACAATTATTACGGCGACGGCGACGGTGGTAAAATTATATTATGTGTAAAAGAATTGAAGTGTTTGTAACACGGACCTAAAAAAATTTTTATGTAACAACAAATTATAACTTTTAAGGCTTACGATTATTTTGTGCTTTATATATTATTATAAAAATAAAAATATTGTATTATGATCCACAAATTGTTTTTACCTCTTACCACTGTTAATACCTTGAAAACAACGATTGGCATATTTAAGCCTTTGTTCCCAACGAGTCACAACCTCAACTGTCACACTGTGACTCGTTGGAAATATTTTTGCTAAAAAAATCCCAACCAGTCACACTGTTACTAGATGGGACAGTATTTGATATTTATTCTCAACGAGTCACACCCACTGTGACTCGTTGGGAATACTTTTTGCTACAAAAAATCCCAACCAGTCACACTGTTACTAGATGGGTCATTTTTTATATTTGTTCCCAACGAGTCACACCCGCAAGTGTCACGTTGTGACTCGTTGGGAACAATTCTTGCTGTAAAAATCCCAACCACGCTGTTACTAGATGGGTTAATATTTCATATTTGTTCCCAACGAGTCACAGCCGCAACTGTCACACTATAACTATAGAAAGGTATCTTAGTATCGAATTTCCAATCAATTATCACTGTTATTCGATCAGACAGTTAATTTTATTTGTTTCTAACAATCTCAAACTCAAACTCAAAATATTTATTTGCTTTCATAAACATTTAAAACATTTCGAAACCCTGTAAGGGCACTGCAAAATATACATTATAAAGTAAAGTAAAAACTTAACCGAAACATTATGACGGAACATTAGCAGTCGTGTCATTATTTGTAACAGGATATACTTTTTATTTTTGTTTAATAGACATATGCTTAAACTAAGGTAACAATAAATATCTATACATTTCTATTGCAGGCAAACTTACCTAAGTATCCCTAAGTGCTACAAATACTATTTATCTTCAAAAAATTCTTGTAGCGTGTAATAGGACTTTGGCAGTAAATACTTATTTAATGTTGTTTTAAACAGTTTGCGATCTTTTACATCTTTGATTGTGGCTGGAATTTTGCTGTATATCTTTATACACATAACATATGGTCCGGAACGAAATATTTTTAGGCTGGAACTAGGTAGGGCTAACAGGTTTTGGTGTCTTAAGTTGTGGGGTCGCGTATATTGGTCTTTTGCTTGAGAGAAAAATGACATATTAGATTTTACAAAAAGGCAAATTTCCAAAATGTATAGACTGGTTAAAGTTAAAATTCCTAGCTTATTAAAATGAGTTCGACAGCTCTCTCGTGCATTTATATTGACGAGTGTCCTAACACATTTTTTCTGCAAGATGAACAGGCTGTTTGCATTAGTGCTGTTCCCCCACAACACGATCCCATACCGCAGCCAAGCGTGCGCGTAGGCATAGTATGCGGAGGTGGCAGTTTTGGTGTCAGTTGTTCTTTTTAATTCGTACAAGGCATACGTAAAACTATTTAATTTGCAAGCTACCTTTTGAACGTGATCTTTCCAATTTACATGTGTGTCTATATTTAACCCCAACAACGGAAAAGAGTCTACACTTTCTAATTTTGAATTATTAAAACAGAAATCGATATTTAGTGGTTGTTTTTGGTGTGGTCTGAATTCTATTAATTTAGTTTTTTTTTATGATTAGCTCCAAATTGTGATCATTTAGCCAGGACACAATGTTAGTTAGAATATTTTCCAGATTAAGATTTAACATAATGTTAGATGAGCATGGCAGAACTACAGATATATCGTCCGCAAACAATACACTTGTTGAATCTATTATTTTAGGTAGATCATTTATATAAATTAAAAATAATAAACATCCTAGTACGCTTCCTTGCGGTATCGATTTAGTAACATCTGCTTTAAGTGATCTAATTTGCGCGATAATTCCTGTTTTATAATTATAATTTTCAACCTCACATATTGCACGCGATTTTTTAGATACGATGCGAACCAATTGTACGCCATTCCTCTTACTCCGATACTAAATAGCTTACTCAATAAAATCTCATAGGACACCCGGTCGTATGCCTTACTCATATCTAATAATAAGCCTACAGCGTATTGCTTTTCATTTATAATATTTAATATTTTGTTAATATATTTATACACCGCTAAAGTTGTTGAGCGATTCTTTGGAGTTTGGTGATGAAATAAGACTGAAATGACAGTATTCACCTAACATAATCTATTTTCCCTAGCAGCAATTCTTTTCTAACCTAACCTACTTTTTGTAGGAGTCGCAGTTCTAACCCAACCTAACCTAATTTTCTGGTAGCAATTTATTTCTGTTGGGATCGCAGTTCTAACCTAACCTAACCTACTAGCATAAGCCCTATGCATAACCAATGCCCATTCATGCATAAACCTCCGCCGCTAAAAGGGACGATACCCTATTACTTTTTTCGCGGCCAAGGAATCTAAAATTAATCTGCTATCCTCTCATAACAATGCTACTTATTTAAAAATAGACAATGGCAGTATTAATATTTTTCATCAAAATGTACAAGGCTTGAAATCCAAATTAAGTCAAATAGAAATATTTTTCTACACTGGAAGAACTTTTCGAGGTCCTTTGTCCAGATTACACACATCATCTTATCATGGGTGATTTTAATACTGATCTCTGTAAAGATTCTTTACAGTGCCGAAAGTTGATCTCTTTAATCCAGTCCGTCAATTTGTCCCTCCTTCCTTTAAATCCAACCCATCATGCTACCTCCTCTGATACCTGGTTGGACATCATTTTAACATCTTCACCGAGTCTGGTCGTCAAGCATGGTCAGTTCCTTGCAGCTGGTTTCTCTCACCATGATCTGTTATTTATATCGTATAAAATCAAACCACCCAAATTTAAGCCGACTGTTATCAATATGCGATGTTTTGCCAAGATTGACAATGAGGCCTTATTGAAGGACACATCTGCCATCGACTGGTCCCCTGTGCTCGCTGCACGCTCAACTGGCACGAAAGTAACACTTTTTAATAGGGCTGTCCTCGAGCTATTTGACAGACATGCTCCGGTGCGCTCAGTTAGAGTCAGGCGGCCTCCTGCTCCCTGGATTACCGAAGGGGTGCGTATGGGAATGAGGAAGAGAGATCGAGCATTTCGACTGTTTTTACGTGACCGTACTGACACTAACTGGCAATTGTACAAGAAGGCTCGGAATCGCTGCAACCAGATGGTGCGTGCAGCTAAGCGTCGTTTTATACACGAAAATGTGTCTTCTTCTTCCATGGCTGATGCCTGGAAATTCCTTAAGTCTCTGGGTCTGGGAAAATCCGATGAAAATTTGGACTGCACTTCCTTTTCTCTGAATGACTTGAATCGTCATTTTTCCTCTGCACTCTGTGTCAATGATCAGGTCAAATCCGGCACTCTTTCTGAAATTTCCTCACTTACACCAACTCTTGCAGCTTCTTTCTCTTTTTCATCTGTCCCACTTGGTGATGTGAAGAAAATCATTCTGTCAATTAAATCTAAGGCCGTTGGAAGTGACGATATTAGTCGTGCCATGATACTGCCTATCCTTGACTATGTGCTTCCAATTATTACACACATAATTAACTCTTCCCTACTTTCCGGTGAATTCCCGTCTGACTGGCGTCGAGCCTTTGTCATTCCTCTGCCCAAAGTGAACAATCCCAGTTCTCTTAATAACTTTAGGCCGATTTCCATCCTCCCGTTTCTGTCAAAAGTTGCCGAAGCAGTCGCTCACAAACAACTTTCTGAGTTCGTTTTTGCCCAGAGTATTCTCAGCCCCTTTCAGTCCGGTTTCCGCCCTTGCCACAGTACCTGTACTGCTCTCCTGAAAGTGACGGAAGACATAAGGTGGGGTATGGAGGATGGACTGGTAACGGTCTTAATTCTTATCGACTTCTCTAACGCCTTTAATACCGTTGACCATAATATTCTCCTTGCCCTCCTTGATCGTCTTAATATCTCGTCCTCTGCCCTCAGTTGGTTTTCTTCTAATCTTCGGGGTCGCCGGCAAGCGGTTCGCGTTGATCGCAATTTGTCTGATTGGTGTGACTTAGCTACTGGCGTGCCCCAAGGGGGTATACTCTCTCCTCTTCTCTTTTCAATTTTTATAAACTTTATTACCCCCGGCCTTGCCTGCAAATACCATCTGTACGCCGATGACTTACAACTTTACGACCTATGCAAGGTGACTGACATTGACTCGACTATTGACAAGATTAACAACGACCTTGGATTTATACAACGATGGTCCGCGAAGTTTGGCCTGTTCGTTAATCCGTCCAAGTGTCAAGCTATTGTGGTTGGTGGAAGTCGGCAGATTGCGAAGCTCAACTTCGACGCCCTTCCTACGGCGAGTTTTAACAATATTCCCATACCTTACAGCTCTAGCGTCAAAGATCTCGGCCTGTTCTTGGACAACACTCTTCGTTGGGACACTCAAGTGTCTAATATAAGTCGTAAGGTCATGGGCTCATTACATGCCTTGAATAAATTTAAAAACTTTTTACCAACCAAGACTAAGATCTCGCTGGTACAGACCTTGATCCTACCTATAATCGACTACGGTGATGTGTGTTATCCGGACTTGAATGAACAGCACCTGAATAAATTAGATCGTCTTCTCAATAATTGTATCCGTTTCATTTTCTGTCTTCGTAAATTTGATCACGTCTGATCTTTCCGCTCCGAGCTTAAGTGGCTTCCTATTCGTCAGCGACGTAACCTTAGACTGCTTTCCTCTCTTTACTCTATTTTAAACGAGCCACGGTCACCTAACTACCTTAAATGTCACTTTCGCTTTCACGGCTCTCAAGGCCCTCACATTCGTCAGCTTCGCTCTGCTGACAATCTCAAACTTACTGTCCTACCTCACCGTACTGGCTTCGTCTCTAACTCTTATGTTCTTCAGGTTACTCGTCTTTGGAATGCTCTTCCCCTTAGCACTAAACAAGCCCCTAACAAACTCTCTTTCAAAAAGTTAGTTCGTCTGCATCTCACTAAGCAGAACTCCTTTTAGCTTTCTTCTGGACAGATTGTATGTATATTTATTTATGTAGTTTATGTATAGTATACATATTAATATATGTATATCTTTATATGTATGTATTGTATTATAGGCTTTGTATGTATGTAGTAGCATTTTGTCATCGTGTTTCTATTACTCGTTCTCTATCCGCACCGCCCACAACCTTTCTGTTTATGCCCAAAGGTTGACTGGCAGAGAATGCCTTAAAGCATTAAGTCCGCCTTTTGTACATTTTGTATTTTTTGTGCAATAAAGTTTAAATAAAATAAATAAATAAATAAATAGGAAAGATACTGAATTCATTGAACCCAACGACACCCTGTCCAAGGTATCTGAATGGTTTGCTGCCAACAACTTAGTATTAAATCCTAATAAAACTAAATGTATTAAATTTTCATTGTTAAATTCAACTAATATAGTTTCAGTCTCAAATATCAAATTAGATGGTCAAACGATTGAATTCATAAAATCAACTGTGTTTTTAGGAATAACACTCGATTCTAAACTGCAGTGGGGTTCCCACGTCACAGCGATAGCAAGTAGGTTGAGTTCTGCTGCTTTTGCAGTAAGAAAAATTCGGCAGCTAACCAATGTAGCGACGGCACGGTTGGTCTATTTTGCCTATTTTAATAGCATTATTTCGTACGGCCTTATTTTATGGGAATCTGCTGCAGATATTGAGTCAGTTTTCATTTTGCAAAAAAGGGCAGTTAGAGCAATTTATAATATGGATACTCGTGAGTCATTAAGGGAATTTTTCAAGGAAATAGACATCTTAACCCTACCGTCGCTATATATTTTTGAAATAATCATGTACGTTAGGAAAAATATATGCAATTTCCCTACCAACGTCGATAAGCCAAAGGCTACTAGAAATACAGGAAAGCCTAAACCGCGCAGTCACCCCAATCCCGCGGTTATCGCGGGATTGGGGTGACTGGTGGCGAGTTTAGTTAGTAATAATTTTCAATATTGTTTATATGTAATTAGGTATTGTTTTTTATTTTATTTTATTTTATTAAGAATTATGTTACTAATATGGAACTAATTGTTCTGGATTAAATAATTTTCATTTCATTTCATTTCATTTCATTAAAGTTCCAACTTACAGACTGGCTCAAACCAATAAGTCGTTCATGGGAAATTGTGTAAGATTTTACAACAAAATTCCAAAAAACATAACTGAACTAAATGATACAAAATTTAAATCTATTGTCAAGAAGACATTAATTTCTCGGGCGTATTATAAAATCAATGACTAGGTATATCTTGGACAAGGATGTTTGGAAATGATCCCGATCTGTATTGGCGATCCCTGGCTCCAAAGATTGTACACCTGCTGTGTTAAATTGTTAAATTGTAAAAATGTTGAATATTTGCGATGTAAAATAACATTGTAATTTTGATTTATTTAAAAAATTACACCTCGTTGAGTTTCTTGCCGGTATCTTCTCATCAGAGGTTTTTCCGAACCGGTGGTAAATTTTTTGACATTCATAAGTGCTACCTGTAAGCCTAATCTGAATAAAATATTTTGACTTTGACTTTGACTTTGAATGTTTTGTGTAATTTAAAAGTAGTGTTCAAGACTAAAAGTAATTTTAGAAGAAATTATTAGCAATGACGGCCTCTAATTTTTATGATCATTACCGACAAGTATGAACACAAAGAATAAGTGTATCAATGTCTGACTTTCAAAATTCAGAAAAAAAAATGGGAATGAAAGTGATCCCATAAAAACTACAATTATGACAATTAACAATTATTACGGCGACGGCGACGGTGGTAAATTATGTTACGTGTAAAAGAATTGAAGTGTTTGTAACACGGACCTAAAAAAAGATTTCTTATGTAACAAAAAATCGTACAGAGAAGTCAAGGAGCTGGCGGTCGATAGGGAGGCTTGGAAAGCACTACACCGACAAGACTAAAAATCTTAAGTTGAGAAGAAGAAGAAGGCTTACGATTATTTTGTGCTTTATATATTATTATAAAAATAAAAATACTGCATATATGTTTTCCCCCGCGTCTGAGACCGGCTGTAGTGGAGAGGCTGCCGGTATACCTTCCGTATATCAAGGGCGTAACGGATAGAATCGGGCACTTGTTGCGCCGCGGATATAGCATCAAGACGATTTTTCGACCTCACATGCAGCTCAGGCAGTTGGTGCGCTCACCAAAGGATAAGGGGGCTCTGAATGTCCCCGGGGTATACATGATTCCCTGCTCCTGTGGCAAAAACTATATAGGTGAGACTGGCCGGAACATATCCACAAGGTTATCGGAGCACATACGTAGTATGAAGAAACAGGACAGCCAGGCTTCGGCAGTGACGGAACATTCATTAAATTCGGATTCGACGCATTTTATCCGTTTCGTTAAGGTGTCCGTACTAGCGAGGGAAAAGTTTTTTGTGCCGCGGAAAGTACGGGAGGCTATTGAAATTGGACGTCATCCGAATTTTAATCGTGATGGTGGATGGTCGGTGCCATCCAGCTGGAAAACGGTGTTGAGTACTACGTCGGAGTCGGGTGTGTCCGAGCCTTTAGAGAGTGATGTGGTTAGTGTAGTGTGCAACCCTATATTTGACATTAAAAATAATGAAGCAAACGAGGGTAGTTGTTCGCCGCCGCCCGAGCCGCCTGTGCCGAGTAGCCGAGCTGTCAGGGCTTCGGTACGCAGTCGTCGTCGCGCCACCGCCGCGGGGGCTCATGATTAAGGACCACGGACTGGTCCGAAACATGTCGGGCATTTCCCGACGCAAAAATACGTGAGTGATCCGTTTTATTAATATGTACTGCATATATGATCCACAAATTGTTTTTACCTCTTACCACTGTTAATACCTTGAAATCAACGATTGGCATATTTAGTAAGTACAAGCCTTTGTTCCCAACGAGTTACAACCTCAACTGTCACACTGTGAGTCGTTGGGAATATTTTTGCTAAAAAAGTCCCAACCAGTCACACTGTTACTAGATGGTGTCACATCTAGTAACAGTGTGACTGGTTGGGAATACTTTTTGCTGCAAAAAATCCCAACCAGTCACAACGTGACACTTGCGGGTGTGACTCGTTGGAAATAAATATAAGAAAAATTTCCCGTCTAGTAACAGTGTGACTGGTTGGGATTTTTTGCAGCAAGAACTGTTCCCAACGAGTCACAGTGTGACATAAATAAATATTAAATGTTGTCCCATCTAGTAACACTGTGACTACTTGGGATGTTAAGAAGAAAAGAGTATTATCGTAATCGAAATTATTTATTTAAAAATTCTTTCGATGTTCTTTTTGTATTTTTTTTATACATTCAAATTAAATTTAAAATGCTACAAATAAAAATTAGAGTAATGGTAGGATACCCTAATTTTTCTTTGTGTTGTTATTTATCATATATAGCATTTTAAATTTAATTTCAAAAGAGTATTCCCAACGAGTCACAATGGGTGTGACTCGTTGGGAATAAATATTAAATACTGTCCCATCTAGTAACAGTGTAACTGGTTGGGATTTTTTTAGTAAAAATATTCTCGAGTCACAGTGTGACAGTTGAGAGTGTGACTCGACGGGAACAAACCAACAAATCCAAAAACGCGGTATAAGTAAAAAAACAACCAAAAAACTGAAGAGCAGAGAATAACATATTAATAAAACGGATTACTCACGTATTTTTGAATCTCGACGCAAAAATACGTGAATGATCCGTTTTATTAATATGTCCGAGTCTCAATGTAGTTTTATGTTAAAAAAAGCAGAGAATAATCCGTTACATACATCTTCATCCGATTTCTGATTCTATCATGAAATCGTATGAATAAACTTTTATTGCTAGATCGTAAATCGGATGTAGATGTACTTAACAGACTATTGTCACAGTATAGATATAACCAGTAAGGAATCTACGTACAAACGCTCGGAACCAACGCACGCACACAGACGCACGCTCAACACGGCCGCTAAGGCTGCTAAGGCGGCCGTCAGTCGTGGCTGCCGCGTCGAGACGGGTAGACGCGGTATGTGTTTGTTTATCGCGTCGCGTGCGCCTGCGCCCCAGACAGTCCGCGAGCTTATTAAAGATGCCAGGAAACTATTGCGTTGTACATGGCTGTTTAAACTCGACTTTTTCAAAGCCAGAGCTTTCATTTTTTAGACTCCCTGGTGATGTTAAACGGTAACAATGATTTATAATTATTAAATAATAGGTAGTTATTTTCTTAACACGTTTTTATTAGATCGAGATGTAATATTTATAAAATCTAAGAAGCCGAATTTCGCCCACTTCTAATTCTTGTAATATCACGAAACTTGTTATGTATATGTATGATGTTTACATGACGATACAATAATATGGTACCATCGACCTGTTCTGGTAATGGAACTCGAAGGTGGGAGAATACTATTGTGAACATATGGAGAAAATTTGTGTTTATTAGATTTAGCGTAACGAGACCTTATTTAACCTGATGATGAGTACCTGATGATGGAACTGGAAGGTGGCTGACGGAACCCTGGGATACCTACTAGGAAACACATCGAGTTTGGGTTCATTTGGTTTGAATTTCCGAGTCCTATTGGTCCGTTATAGGTACAATTGGTTGCGTGTTTTTAGGTGTTTTTTTTACTATTTATTGTTAATAAAACCTTTGGCTCTTTTGGTGAGGTACCTAATCGCCGTAAATTTTTTTTGCGAGCGATTTATTGGTGAAAAATGATATAAAAACTATACGGAACTTTCATCGTTATGAAGCTTGTATCAATAATGTACCTACTATTATTGAGTAGGATGTATTGTATTATTATCAAATGACGCACCGATTGCTTTCAAAATCGATACCAGGGGATCTATGTAGTCTTTGATAACGAATCCGTTAAGAAAATAAGAGAAAGCAGCCGCCATTTTGAACTTTTTAGCTATTAGACCGATTGCTTTCAAAATCGATATCTAAGGAACTTTGTGGTTTCCGACAAAAAAACCGTTTACAGAATGAGAAAATATAGCCGCCATCTTGAAATTTTTAGTTATTTGACCGATTGCTTTCAAAATCGATATCTAAGAAACTTTGTGGTCTCCGACAACAAATCCGTTGACAGAATGAGAAAATATAGCCGCCATCTTGAAATATTTAGTTATTCGACCGATTGCTTTCAAAATCGATATCTAAGGAACGTTGTGGTCTCCGACAACAAATCCGTTAACTGAATGAGAAAGTATAGCCGCCATCTTGAAATTTTTAGTTACTCGACCGATTGCTTTGAAAATCGATATCTATGGAACTTTGTCGTCTCTGACAACAAATCCGTTAAGAAAATAAATAAAAGTAGCCGCCATCTTGAAATTTTTAGTTATTCAACCGATTGCTTTCAAAATCGATATCTAAGGAACTTTGTAGTCTCCGACAACAAATCCGTTAACAGAATGAGAAAATATAGCCGCCATCTTGAAATTTTTAGTTATTCGACCGATTGCTTTCAAAATCGATGTCTAAGAAACTTTGTGGTCTCCGATAACAAATCTGTTAACAGAATGAGAAAATATAGCCGCCATCTTAAAATCTTCTAATTTAGATTTTTTTATAATTTTGATTTTTTTTTAATTGCCCATTTCTATTTGTAATCTAGTTAATCATCATACCTAGGTAAAACCCAAATAAACGTTTTAATTTAAAAAACTTTTTAATTTTACAAAAGTTAAGAGCGACACCCCTAATGTACCTACTTATGAAGAGTATCTAGTTTTCGCATAAAAGGCCTTACTTGTTGAGATAAACAAAAAAACAATTTTATAAAAAACAAGGGGACAACCCTAACGCTCTATTGGAGCGTAGGTATCTAACTCCACAAACAGGCCTAGTTTCGGTACTGATATATTTATATACTGTGCTATTGTTTGCTGTTCAGTTGTTTTTAAAGTCAGTTTTTTTTATAATTGTAATCGATTTTTTTTTTAATTTTTTCGGTTTTCCGTTTTCGGTTTTACATTCAAATTAAATTTAAAATGCTATATAATGAATGACAACACAAAGAAAAATTAGGGTTATGGCAGGATCCGAACCTGCAACATCAGCATTCCGTGCCTTGCGTATTCCAGTTTCCGCCACATTACCGCTGCCATACCCTGCGAATTTTTCAATGTGTTTCGTCTTTACGGTCATTACATTATTGATTTTTTTTTTGGGAAAATTACCCTCTATGTCATCTATGAGAAACTTAATCAAGTAATCTCATTCAACTTGGTCATTTATGAATGCCCATTAGCTGACGAGAGATGACGCCATTTGTTGTTAAATTATTGTAATTTTTTTTTTTTCGATTTTTCTTTTTGTATTTTTTTACATTCAAATTAAATTTAAAATGCTATATAATGAATGACAACACAAAGAAAAATTAGGGTAATGACAGGACCACACTACCGCTGCCATACCCTGCGAATTTTTCAATGGGTTTCGTCTTTACGGTCATTACATTATAGTTTTTTTTTTTCTTTGGGAAAACTACCCTCGATGTCATCTATGAGAAACTTAATCAAGTTATCTCATTCAACTTGGTTATTTATTTATTAATGTGGCGGAAACTGGAATACGCAATAAAATGCTGATGTTGCAGGTTCGAATCCTGCCATTACCTTAATTTTTCTTTGTGTTGTCATTCATTATTTAGCATTTTAAATTTAATTTCAGTTTTTTTTCTCGCTTTTTAGTGGGTCGGTTTATTTATCTTAGTTACAATGGCATATTTAATGTAAATTGCTCACCACCTTTTTACAAAATATTGTTTTTCCCAATGCTGGGGCGATAATTGTTGAGGAGTTCTCCTGGTACTTCAACAACAGCTCCACTTTACCATATGCATTGCAACGAGCTTAAACTGCTAAGCAACTATATTTAAAAAACCGTATCGCCACCTGTGAAATACTTATTATTGAGTAGTTCCGGTGACCGTCTGTGGTCTTTATCATCAGTTCCACTTCACCAAATGGTGTTTTCTGAGAGCAAAAGCAGAAGTTACTATCTAAAATATCCAAATCGCTATAGGTGTGCATACCGTTTTAGAAGAGTTCCCTCGATTTCCCCAAGATCCCATCATCAGATCCAAACTTGGTGTGGCAGTGAGATCAATTTGGAAGTATACCCTTTCAAATAAAGAAAGAATTTTTCAAATCGGTCTAGCCGGCTTCGAGTAATCCGTGAACATATATAAACTTCCTCCTTTTTTTGAAGTCGGTTAAAAAGGAAATGTAATTCAGCACATTACATTATCGCTTCGCGAAGAAATCATGCCAACCCGAACGAAGGCGCCGCGCGTATTCGTTTGTAAATAGTAAGTATAGTACCCGATCGAGACGGACCGAATGATGCGCCGCCCGCGCCCCGCTGCCGGTTGCCGCCACCTCTCGCTCGCTCCTACTTGCTTCGACCGCTGACTTTTTTGTTTTTATTTTCATTAATATATCATGCAAGAAAATGACACAAATTCACAGTGTCCATCATTTATGAATTTATGATATTGGATATGTAAACTCTAATAATTGTAATATTCTTTTTAAGTATTTATAGCTTGGAGAAACAAAAAAATCTGAAATATTAAAAGTTCATGTTTTAATTTGGCACAAATTTATTTAATAGAGATATTTAAGTGATCTGAGGTATATGGTACTGTACGAGTAGATCGCACATACGTCACGGCGCCGTCAGCATTAAATATATTTCATTCGATTATTGTAAAATAAGTTAGTTCACGTTCGCTACTGTAAGTGTGCACACATTTCAAGTTAAATAAATATCAAGTTATCAAGAATTATTCGTCTTTCCTGTTCCAACCAACTATCAAGATATCTAGCAAGCAGTGTACGGGCAGCCAAGTGCTCGTACATTTTTGGTCCTTCGAATCGTCAGTGAAGAGTTTTGTGTTTTTTCGTTTGGTTGCGAATCGGCTCGGTTGGCCTCCCACAAGCGGGTCTCACCAACTTGGTTGAGAAGGCGCACTGACCAGACGCGGAGACACGGAAACTCTAAACAAGAAAAAGTGAGGAAAATTTCAAGTCCTTATCGAATTTTCGTTTCATAAGCAAGTCATCAAGAAAAGCGTCAAGGCTAACATCAAGCATCAAGGCTCTCATCAAGAACACCAAGGTTCATATCAAAAAAAGCATCAAGGCTTAATTATATTAAGTAAGCGAACAGTCAAGGAACTCAAGAAAGTGAACAGGAAAACACAATTACGATAGAAAGTTTATCAAGAAACACGTAAAACCATTTCTGTTAGCAAGTACAGCTAAAATCAAGGACATCTATCTAAGATGATGTATGAATTATTTAAAGACCAACTGGAAATCAAGGGTGCTATACATCAAATTAAAGTTAACTTTAAAAAAGATGGCCAAGATCGAAAAACTCCAGACTATATCAAGAAGAGATTAGAAGCCTGAGATTGGCATTGGAATGAGTTTAAAAAGAATCATGAGAAGTTATGTGGGTTTAAGGATCCAACTCACAACTATTTGATCGAAAATCATTATGAAGAAACAAGCCAAAATTACATCGAGTTGAGAAAAATCATTCAAAAATCAGCTTCTATCGACCCGAGTACATCATTCGTCGACATACCTTCTCAAAATTTCGGTGTACCACAAAAACAACAACCAAGTCAAGCCTCCTCTGAAGCTATAAATGCCACAGTACAAGACAAGACGAACCCGGCTCAGGAGTATACTTCGCGAGGAAATCATAGCAGGTTAGATGAGATACTTCGCAAGCAAACTAGCAACTTCAAGGCATTATCTCGAACACTGGCTAACATCGAGATAGACAGTGTAGCTGAGAAGTGGGAACTCGAGGACATCTTGAAGACATTGGGTTCCCGCTGGGCTGCCATTGATTTGCTACACTGGGAGATAGACAGCGAGCTCGATGGTTCAGATAAATACTATGAAGAAACATTTACCAAGCACGAAAAAGACTACACCTTAATGAAAAAAGCAATCAACAGCAAGTTATGGCCCGCATCTCACCGGGAAAATGCAACCCCACGTTTGGACATACCAGTATTTCATGGAAATTATCAGCAATGGGTTTCGTTCAAGGATTTATTTACGGAAGCAATACACAGCAACCCATCTCTATCGAATGCGCAAAAAATGCAATTTCTGAAAAGCAAGATAAAAGGCAAACCCGAACGCCTCATACAACATCTTCCAATCAGCTCTGATAATTACGTCACTTGCTGGGAAATTCTAAACCATCGATACAATAACAAGAAATTGATCTTCAGTACTCATACAAATACTATGATGAGTCTCCCAGTAACGCAGCAAGCTACTTCAAACAATCTGAAAAGAATCCATGACGTAACTAAAGAAAGTTTAAACGGTATCAAGAACCTAGGCGTCGATATATCCACTTGGGACCCTATACTAGTTCACCTTTTGACACAGAAACTAGATGCTGAAACCCATAACGACTACATGGAGTCCTTAAAACAGCCTCGAGAACTTCCGTCATTAAAAGAATTTTTGTCATTCCTGGAAAGCAAGTTTACAGCAATGGAATCGTCAAGGCGCAAACAAGAAGCCGCGGCGGTACAAAGATCTAATTACAATAACATCATGCCATCGACCTCCAGGGAGCAAATAAAATCGACACGATTTAAGCAGTACTATACAAGCAACAAGGCTACCTCAAGTAAATTCTCAAAAACATATAAACCGACATGCCCGGTCTGCCAGGACGACCACGGTATATATTTTTGTACGGAGTTCAAGGAAATGGGGCCCGGACTTAAACGAAAAACAATTGCAAGACTCAATCTTTGTAGCAATTGTCTTTACGATCATAATGGAAAAACATGCAATTCATTAAAAAGATGTCAAGAATGCAACGGCCCACATAATACGCTACTGCATGACGCATTTCGCAATCAAAATGCACCGTCAACAAACACGCATGGAAACTTTGCAAATCAACAGCGACAACAACGAAGTGGGTCACACGTGGCGCAGCAACGTGATGATTGTCAAGAGCCGAAAATTCTTTCAGCCACAGCAATGATCAAGGTCCAAGGAGCTGATTGGATGCGCGCACTCATTGACCAAAGCTCACAAATTTCGCTTATTTCTGAAACAGCAGCACAAAAACTAGGGTTGCCACGACAAAAATGTAAAGGTGTAATCACCGGAGTGGGCACAAACGATACGATTTGCAAAGGGAAGATGACCATCAATTGGAGATCCTTGACTGAAGATTATGAGTTTAACACAGACGTAGTCATCATGAAAAATTTAACAAGAAACCTACCCAACTCATCATTTTCCAAACCAACATGGGGATTTTTGGAAAATTTACCGCTGGCGGATGCTCAGTTTAACATCAGTAACCCGATCGACATATTATTGGGTGCCGACGTCTATGCAAACATCATACTAAACGGAATCCAGAAAAATGAATGTTCAACCCTAATCGCCCAGGAGTCGCGCTTAGGATGGATTCTATGCGGAAAGGTACAGAGCCTGCAATGCAATTTGGTGTTAAACAATATCGAAGAAATTCAAAAATTCTGGGAGATCGAGGATATTCCTGAAACACATACATTCGACGAAGATCATTGCATCAAGTTTTATAAGTCTACAACAACAAGGTTGGACGACGGAAAATACCGAGTTCGAATACCACTCAAACCTGAATACTTAACCGAACTGGGTCGATCGAAATCGAAAAACAAGGCAATAGCGCAATTTCAACAGTTAGAGCGTAAATTTAGCAGTAATGAAAATATTGCTAAACAATATAAATCGTTCGTGCATGAGTACCTAACATTAGGACACATGACACCGGCAACTGTACAAGTAAACAATAAGCCGGAATGTTTTTTGCCTCACCATTGCGTGCTACGAGAAGACTCTACAACAACGGCGCTTCGCGTAGTGTTCAATGCATCATCTAAATCATCCAAGGGAACAAGCCTTAATGATTTTATGTACAAAGGTCCCAACTTACAAAAGGACCTTCTGTCGCTGATCTTGAAGTGGAGACAACATCGGGTCGCGTACATAGCAGACATCGAAAAAATGTTTCGACAAATATGGGTTCACGAACACGACCAAAAATTACAGAAAATTATTTGGAGAGATTCGCCATTCGAAAGATTACAAGAATACCAACTTACGACGGTAACATACGGAACCAAGGCCGCTCCGTTTCTAGCTATGATGACTCTCAAGCAGTTGGCTAGTGACGAGAAATCAAAGTATCCTGAGGCAGCTCAAGCACTCGAAGAATGTTTCTACATGGATGACCTTCTTCATGGCTCTCATTCAACCACATCAGCCAAACAATTGCAACAAGATTTAATGCAACTTTTGAAGTCTGGAGGTTTCAATTTAAGAAAGTGGATGTCAAACCATCAAGAATTATTACAAATCACCGAAAAAGAAGAACGGACTGAAGCCAACTACAACTTTAAAGAACCAGAATCAAGAAAAACTCTGGGCCTACACTGGGACCCCATACAAGATACGTTCAACTTTCAGTCACAAATAGAAACATCTACCACCACCAAGGACAACACGAAAAGAAAATTATTATCTGAAATTTCCAAATTGTTTGACCCTCTGGGGTGGCTCACACCAATATCCACCAAATTGAAACTATTATTCCAAAGCTTGTGGGACGCTGATATAAAATGGGATGACAAGATTCCAAATGAGATTAATACCGAATGGATCAACATAAAACAAGACCTAATTAATATCAATCAAATTAAAATACCGCGATGGTTAAACACCGACGCTACAAGTGATATCGAGTTACATGCCTACGCCGACTCATCGCTCAAGTCGTTTGCATGTGTTATTTATTGCAAAATTAATGTTGAAGGCCAATCGAAGATAACATTAATTGCTGGAAAATCAAGATTAGTCCCAAAAAACAAGACAATTTCATTACCAAAACTCGAATTAAGTGGGGCGGTACTATTAAGTAGATTGATGGTCAAAGTGAAGGAGTCACTTGCCAATCATAATATTAAAGTCCTATGGTTGGATCGATTCGACAGCCGTACTAGGGTGGATACAAGGAGACCCTAACCGCTGGAAACCATTTGTCGCCAACAGGGTGCGACAAATTACGCAAGTTATGCCACCAGAGTGCTGGAGATATGTCAAGTTGGCTGAAAACCCCGCAGATTGTGCCAGTCGAGGGCTCACAGCATCCCAACTAAAACAACATCCTTTGTGGTGGCAAGGACCGGCCTGGCTATCGACATTTGATGCCAAGGAGCAAGAAATGAGTCCCACTTACACCACGAACGAAGAAGCCAGAAACATGAAACAAGTTCATGTAACTACAAGCCGCGAAAACGAAGATAGCCTTATCGAGAACATGCTCCTGAAATACAGTTCTTTTTCCAAGCTTGTGCATGTTATGGCATGGGTGCGACGCTTCATGGCAAAAAAGCAAGACAGAAAAACCGAGAAATTTATTACCTTATCAGAGCTCAGACAAGCAAAAGCTATGATAATAAAACAAGTGCAAAAAATGGCATTCGAAGAGGACTTAAATGACCTTAAGAAGAACGGAAAAGTATCGTCGAAGAGCAAGATTGTCGATTTAAATCCCTTTCTGGATCTGGAAGGGACCCTTCGTGTTGGAGGACGCCTCAAGAATGCGTATATATCTTACGACATGAAACATCCTATCATCCTGCCACACAAAGGGCGCTTGACCGAACTAATTTTAGATCAAGCGCACACGATTACTCTGCACGGTGGAGCACGAACCACATTGAATTTGATCAGAAATAAGTTTTGGATTATTGGAGGAAACAACGCTACAAAACAATATATCCGTCGTTGCGTAACATGCAGGAAGCAGAAGCCATATAAACATCAACAACTGATGGGTGATTTACCTGCAGCAAGGAGCAACCCGTCTCGTCCTTTCTCCCACACAGGAGTCGATTACACCGGCCACGTAATGCTCAAGGCCAACAAGGGCCGAGGGATCAAGACAACAAAAGGATACGTGGCTGTGTTCGTCTGTACGGCGACTAAAGCAGTTCATTTAGAGCTGGTTTCAGACCTGACCACTTCCGCATTCATAGCAGCATTACGCAGAATGGCAGCACGAAGAGGCACTCCAGTCCATATGTATAGTGATAATGGACGAAACTTTCTTGGAGCTAGCACGGCTCTAAAGTCGGAATATGAAGAGCTACAGCATATTATGAATGATGACTTTATGGCACAAGTAACAGACATGGAGATCACTTGGCACTTCAACGCAGCAACATGGGCATCAGCTGGAGGCCTATGGGAAGCTGCAGTGCGCCTGATGAAGCACCACCTCAAGAGAGTCATCGGCGAGCAGAAGTTAACGTATGAGGAGTTCAGTACTTTGCTAGCACAGATCGAAGGTATTCTAAACTCAAGACCATTATGTGCTATATCTGAAGACCCAGAGCAGTTAGATTATTTGACACCCTCACATTTCCTAACGGGTGGCCCTACGCTCACTTTAATCGAAACGGAAAAGAACCTCCGCACACGTTGGAAGTTAACGCAAAACAGACTTCAAGATCTCTGGAAAAGATGGCGCACGGAATATTTAGCACAATTAAATGCAAGAAGCAAATGGAGGCAGCCCCACAGTAACCTAAAAATCAATGATGTCGTACTCATTCATGACGACAACCTGCCACCCGGCAAGTGGGCGATGGGCAGAATTACAGAGCTGCACCCTGGACAGGATGGCTACGTACGAGTAGTCAGCTTGAGAACAAAAAACGGCACCTTAAAACGTCCCATCATAAAACTGTCACTGTTGCTGGATAACAAGGAAGACGAAGCACTGAATACAAAGCAAGATATATCTCGTCAAGATCAACCCCCCAACAAGGGCGGCTCAACAAGGAGACCTCTTAGAACAAGAGCAAACAAGGCTAAGTTCAACCTAACATCAATATTTACAACACTCATGTTATTATTTACGTTCATATCAAGTTCCCAGTGCAACGTAAACGTGACACCGTTTAAAGAAACACAGAGTCTATACTTCGATAAAATCTCAGATATGATGCTAATTCGAGATGAGTGGAAACTTATTGTCTACTACAACATGGAACCGTATTGGCAAGCAACGAACGCATTCCGCAAATACACAAGATTCATAAAAGAAACCTGTGACATAATAAAGGAGCAAGTGCACTGTGACGTAATATTACTACAGCTGATACACGGAGTCACCGAACTTGAGTACTACAATCGAATGTTACTCAGTCAGCATTCGAGCACGCGACCATATGCGCGATGTTACGTCAGCGCCGCGGCCTTATCGACGGTGTCGGGTACCTCGCTAGTAGTCTGTTTGGGGTTCTCGATGAAAGGTTCGCCGAGCAATATAAACGAGATATTTCACTCATGCAAGACAACGCAAAGCACATGGCATTACTTTGGAAGAACCAGACGTCCGTCGTAGAGGCCGAATATAACTTACTTAAACGTACAGAAGACACTATGAATCAACAACATAAAATGATAAATCAACATATGAATAATTTGGAAGGAGCCTTGAATCAATTGAAAAAAAGAGTTGAGATGGAAAGCATTATCAGTGATTTCAATGTAGGAGCCATTACAGCAAGCAATATGCTCTACAATTTTTAACATGAAACTACCGTGAGACTCAGACATATTAATAAAGCGGATCACTCACGTATTTTTGCGTCGGGAAATGCCCGACATGTTTCGGACCAGTCCGTGGTCCTTAATCATGAGCCCCCGCGGCGGTGGCGCGACGACGACTGCGTACCGAAGCCCTGACAGCTCGGCTACTCGGCACAGGCGGCTCGGGCGGCGGCGAACAACTACCCTCGTTTGCTTCATTATTTTTAATGTCAAATATAGGGTTGCACACTACACTAACCACATCACTCTCTAAAGGCTCGGACACACCCGTCTTCGACGTAGTACTCAACACCGTTTTCCAGCTGGATGGCACCGACCATCCACCATCACGATTAAAATTCGGATGACAACAACAATTCAGAATTCGGATGATATCAACATGTCGGGCATTTCCCGACGCAAAAATACGTGGGTGATCCGCTTTATTAATAAATATGCTCTACAATTTAAAAGAAATACAAAACATGTTGTTAGACACTATCACCGATATTTATCATGGACGTTTCAACTTACACCTACTTACCCCAGAGCAACTTACAAGCGAGTTAAGTATAATAGCGAGCAAGCTACCAAGAGACGTCTCGCTACCGATTGATAACATTCACTCGGACCTGCGCAAGATTTATGCACTACTACAAGTGAAGACAAGGATGCTGGAAGATGTTCTCATTTTTGAGATAACCATACCGCTCATCAGTCGAGATACTTTTGAAATTTTGAAATTAATTCCGATACCTAAGACTGTCGGCAACAAGATTATAAGTATACTACCAGTGTCGGATTACCTATCTATCAACATGAAGAAAGACTCATTTATACCAATGTCCGAGAATGACGTCAGATCTTGCTCAGCATTATCAGGAATTTATTTTTGCCACGTCAAGAAACCTATTTATCAGATGAAAAACGACAAGAGTTTTTGCGAAAAGGACACTTCGGAATGCAAAACTATCAAGACATCATGTAAGAATAATTGGCAGGAAAGCAGCACGCTAAATACTTACATATATTTTTGTTGTGAGCAATGTCAAGTTCGCACAATGTGCGCAGATCAAGTGACCGCACATCAACTGACTAACGCGGGCCTTATAAACATAGGTCATGGTTGCATAATCAAGACCGACAATTTTACGATATTTCCGCATAAACCTCACTGGAGTGAAATAAAGATGAAACCTGAGTTATACAATCCAGTAATGGCTCCGATAAATCACATTATTAATATAACTATTCCAAACTTCCCCGACAACATGGTGAATGGATCGCAAAAAATTCAAGAAGAGATAATACACATCGGAGAAAAAATCAAGGATTTGAAGGACGTTGATATAAGCACCGAAAGCTTGTCCTACCACGACATTCATCACTACTCCATGATCTACGTGACACTGGGAGTGGTAGGAATAGTATGCTTGAGCATCATGCTACGAAGATTCCAATCCAGGTGGCGAGTGCCACGGGTACAAACGCCCACCACTGAAGAGGCCAGCCCTGCCGTTGCGGCCCCCCGAGCGACCTCGCGCGACGCTGCCAACGAAGGAACGAGTGAAACGCGCCCCCAAAATTCAGATTATACCGAAATAGCAACCATGAAAATAGATAGGAGCACGTCCCCCAAGTTTAAAGTAGTCTCCTTTACTTAATAATTTGTTTGTTATTTAATTTTCTTTCTTTTTTTTCTCTCCTCCTCATCTGCGCCCTGGAACATGTACGAGTAGATCGCACATACGTCACGGCGCCGTCAGCATTAAATATATTTCATTCGATTATTGTAAAATAAGTTAGTTCACGTTCGCTACTGTAAGTGTGCACACATTTCAAGTTAAATAAATATCAAGTTATCAAGAATTATTCGTCTTTCCTGTTCCAGCCAACTATCAAGATATCTAGCAAGCAGTGTACGGGCAGCCAAGTGCTCGTACAGGTACTACATTGAAATGAAACAATTTATACGGTTTATATCGCGTGTATTGTAACGAATCTAATTCCCGACGTTCCCGAATTGGGTAGTTTGTATTCTAAAATTTTTTGTCAGTCTGCCCGTGAACATGGGACCTGTAAAGGGCTCGAAACGTCGGGAATTAGATTCGTTACAATACACGCGATATAAACCGTATAAATTGTTTTATTTCAATGTCTACAAGTCGCGAAAACATAAGAAAATACTATGTATATGGTACTAGTTTTTGGAATTGTAAATTTTTTTGTCGAAGTTTTTAATGTACTGACCCCAAGTCAGTTTTCGCTGGATGAAGATGACACAAACTAGGTTTGTACACTAGACAGGCTATTTAAAATACAAAACCATTAAATCTTTGAACTCTAAACCAATTTTGTCAGTTTTGATTTGAATTGTTTATATCCACTACAAATAATCAAATTTCTAAAAATGCACAACCGGGATGTGACACAAAAACGCAATTATATTTTGTTTATATGCAAATGTATCCACAGGCAAGATTTTATCAAACATTAGAATTCTTGAAGGTTTTGCCCTCAAAATAATTCAGCGCTATGGGTCTATTATAGGCTAGTAAGCAGAAACAATTAGTAAATTCAATCTTTTGTCGTAAATAAAATAGGGCTCCATTTTATTTGTCAAGAAAAGGATAACACTGTGTGTGTGAAATGGGAGTAAGCAAGACAAGTAGCCAGGGTGACCACTTTTGATGTGGCATTTCTACTAAAAGCACGATAAAACTACTAATCTACCACGATCTAAGCGGTACATTTATATTAGCGGTGTATTAATATTGTATGGATAGTTTTTATGTAGGTAAATAAATAGACAAAAACCGGCAAGTGCGAGTTGAAATCGCGTGGAAAGGGTTCCGTGCAATTTTCCGTAAGTGAACGTATACAGCATGTAACAAAAACCCTGTACGTCCGTTTAAGGGGATGTATATTAAAATGTGGAGATACCATTTAAATTGTTTAAAAATAAATATGTCCAATAAATAAAAAGTTACATAAGGAAAACCATTTAACACTTAATGCTTAAGAAAATGTTTACAACCCCTGACGTAGAATTACTACACGCGCAAAGCTAGGTCAAAGGTCAAAGCGACCGCGCGCGGCGGGTGGGGGGGTTCTCTTTCCTTTGACAAATGCCGACCGCCGCGCGCGTCGATCCTTTTGTGGTAATACTTTTTAGTTCAGTCACCCGCAAACTTTGCTTCCGGTCGGATGTGCTAAATTTGCACGCGCGTCACTTTACGTGTGTTATTTTATTTTGTGTTGGTGAAAATGTTGTATTCCAATCAAGAGTATTTTAACATGCTAATGTGCTTGGGAAGGAACGACTGTAATTATGCTGACGCTTGTAGGGAGTACGAGGCGCGGTTCGCTAGAGTTTTGTTTAGTCAGTAGGTTTTTAGCAAAGTCGAGCGAAACGCGGAGTTTTTTAAATGTGTTCTGTTCTGTGTTTAACTACGAGTGCTTGTTTCATCGGACGGGGGTTTTCAATTTCAACTGCCACAATGAGCACGTATGGTCAATTGAAAACTCATACGCTAACAAACGCAAGTCACTTTCAATACCGTTGGCGAACACACGCGTTACACGTGTGAACCGGAATCGTAAATGACCAAGTAATTGGTCCTAATGCGTTACAACAAACCACGAACGGTCCAAATTACTTGCGATTCCTACAAGAAGATTTGAGCGAGCAGTTGGACGAGCCTCGCCACGCAGTTGTGAGGTCGATGTGGTTCCAGCACGCCGGGGGCGTCGCTCGGACGCCGCGGTCTCCGGACCTCACTTTTATTTGTGGGGTCACGTAAAGGAATACGTATTTCGTAAAAGTTGCGAGAGTGATGCCGAGATGCGAGCCCAGATAATCACAGCATTTGTGATTTCACGACATTAAATCCGACGCAATGGTATTGCAGTGTATCCATGCTGACTTGATCAAACGCTGTCGACGGTGTGTAGAAGTCGCTGGCGGTCACGTTGAGCAAGATTTTCGTCGCGGTCGTAGTGAACAAGACGTGTACGTAATAATAAGTTAAGGTGTTAGCATCGACACATTTTTAAAAACTCTTTTAAGTGCTATAAAATAGCTCTTTTCAGAGCTGAAACATTTCATTGTTTCACAAGATGTCAATCAAACATACTTGTAAAACAGCTGATCGGTCGATCGCTGTTTTAATGTTGCGCGGACGTTGGATGCTCCGCCCCAACCCCACCTCCCCTCCCGCAGGCTGAGTGAATGAAAAGTCAGCAGGGCAGTTGCCAGGGCTGCAAAACCTTCTCTAAACCGTTATGCTTATAATTTTTTTTGATGATCATTTTTTAATGTTCTTATTTAATTGAAATAAGTATTTATTCGGTATCACGACTTGATACTGATATACGCCTTTAATGGACGTACAGGGTTTTTGTTACATGCTGTATACACTCGCAACTCAATAGAGTTTACCGCTTTATTTTCAATTGATAGAATTCTTATAAGTTTTCCTGTAATCTACAAGCAATATTTCGTATTTTTTCAAAATTTTTGGCTCAGTAGTTTCGGATATCAGAGCTAAATTTTAACTTACTATGCACAATTCACTATGGGTACAAAGATAGATATGGGAATCGGAAAGCCCACTGCAACTATTCAGGTGAGCTAATTTTTGGGAAATCTTGCTGTGTTACCCGAGTATGTATATGATTAATAGGTGGCCTATGAACGGAATTCTTGTATTTTAGTAAAAAAGTTTTAATTAACTGAAACTACTAAAAAATTCCAACTTATTTTAACCTGCTATTATGCTTATCAGTTTTGCTTCAAATCTACCAAAAGAGTATAAAATCTACCGCCAGTGGTCACACTGCAAGTGGCGCGTACTAGGCGCGCAGACACGCCGAGCGGTGTGCCTGCGCGCCTAGTACTTAGTATAAATAAAACAGATATGCCATTTTGTTGCAACGTATTATTGACGTGTAGGTTGTTTGGTAGTATTACTATCTGGTCAGTATTGACCTAGGTCTGAGACGGGAATTTAAAAAAAATGCAGATTTATACCCGACTACCGCCAGAAGAGAGGTTTATTAATTTTTGAATACTAAATGCTAGCATATTTTGTCCAATTTTTTTTAAATGAAATAGGAAGGCAAACAAGCAAGTGGGTCACCTGATGGTTAGTGATCACCACCGCTTATAGACACCCGCAACAACACCAAGAAGATCGTAGATGCGTTGCCAACCTAGAGGGCTAAGACGAAAGACCTCTAGTCCCAGTAATTGCACCGGCTGTCTTGCTCTCCACGTCGCCGGAACACAATAGTGCAAGCATTGCTGCTTAACGGCAAGATTTGAGGAACCCACTACTCCGCTTACGGTACCCTGCCATTTGCATAGTTCGCGGCCATACTACTTGGTTGCTTAGCAACCTAGCCCGTTGCCTAGCAACGCCGCGCCGCCATTACCTAAAGGCGCTGCTCGCACCCGCGCGCATGCCCTGCGGGCGCCCAGCCGCGCGAGCGCCGTTTGACAGAACAGCCACGGCTACCGACCGATCGAGCATGCGCGTGCCGCTGTCGCGCTGCGAGCCGCGACTCTCGTCTTACTTTACTATTATTATGGTGTTTTCCTAGTTTTGTGTTTACTGTATAACTTGTGAATCGAATTGAGTGTTATATAATTTAACTTTATTTGTTGTGTTATAATTGAGTGTTATTATTGAGTGTTGTAGAAGCATATTATACGTTCCTATTCCTATATGCATGTAACCGATCAATGTATAGCTAGGAAGCTCATTTAATAAATCAGTATAATCCTAACATTTGGACTTGTCACTTGTCTCCAAACCTCGCGTCCCTACAGTGTATTTATTTCCGATTCTTGAGTTAGAGTGTTAATTTTGCGTAACTCAAATTCTGTGATTTATTTCTCCCTTTTTTGAAGTCGGGTAAAAATACAAACAAAACTAGTATGGTATATAATTTACAGTATGCTGCTATAATCATCTCGGTCTGTTTTAAGATAATTGCAAACGAAAACTGTACTTGTATGTAACCAATTCGTATTCATATCGAATTATAATAATGTGTACTATCTGCGATTTTGGTTAGTCTCTAGCCAGGGTGCGCCAAAGTTGAACTAATTTTTTAGGGTCGATTATCGCAAGTCCGAAAATGTTGTTCCTAAAAATGTACATCCTAATAATCACTACTCATAACTACTCTGTTCCGAACGTTCTGAATCCCTAATCATTCAACTTCATAATGTCCGGTGCAATAAAAATCTATCATACTACTATTTGTTTTCCTATATTTTCTCAACATAACCATCTTTTACACTATTATTCATCATCATATCTATTTTATGTAGAATTGTGTTTATTCATAAAATTGCACATTATATACATTAAACTTCATAATGTTCGTTGCAATAAACATCTATCATACTACTATTTGTTTTCCTATATTTTCTCAACATAACCATCTTTAACAATATTATTCATCATCATATCTAATTTATGTAGATTTGTGTTTATTCATAAAATTTTACATTATATACATTAAACTTCATAATGTTCGTTGCAATAAACATCTATCATACTACTATTTGTTTTCCTATATGTTCTCAACATAACCATCTTTTACATTATTTTTCATCATCATATCTTTTTTAGATAGATTTGTTTTTATTCATAAAATTGAACATTATTATACATTTAATTTCATAATGTCCGTTGCAATAAACATCTATCATACTACCATTTGTTTTCCTCTATTTTCTCAACATAACCATCTTTTTCACTATTATTCATCATCATATCTTTTTTTACACCCTTTCGTATTCCCTAATCGGTACCTCGCTGACAGCGAGCGAGCGAAGCGAGCGAGCAAGACCTTTTAGGGCAGAAGCGACTCGGATAGGTTAGGTTCAGAAGGCTATGGCGGGAGCGAAGCGTAGCGTAGCTTCCGCCATAGCCTTCGGTGTTAGGTTTTTTTATCTACACACATATAATTAGTGCTCAATAAAGCGTTCAAAAACCATAGAAAATGACCAGCATTATTACAACCAATGTTATTATAAGAATTTTCTTGTCTGTGGTAGTAGGTAAATCTGTTCTTTATTGGATAGTATCTCTTAGTAGTTTGTGTTTATTGGTGATCACATTACCGATATCTCGTGACGTTATGAATTTAAGTTTGGAACAGCTGTCAAAATTCAAGTTGGTCTCTATTCTAGTATTCACAGATATTAAAACAGTTATCGATACGAAACGTCAACTTAGTATGTTTTTTTTAATTTAAACGCACGACATTTGATCTCGAGTGACATGGCAATAGGGACGTCATTCGTTTGTCTATGGTTTAAAAAAAAAAAAACGTTCGTCTTGGCGGATAGATCCATAGACTTATTATGGGAAGACAGAGGTCGTGCGTGTCCCCAAAAGGGACAGCAAATACACACACATGAATATTTAGGGTTACCATCTTTAAGGCAGTTTTCCCTGGGGTCATTTACGATGTCAATATAAAAACAATATTTTTAAATTGAAAAAAAGAATTACTTTTGGAAAATGTTTTTAATAATTAACAGGAATTTATAAAATCACTCTTAATAATAACAATGGTACCTAATTAAAGCGAAAAAAGTTAGAAATAATTATGTAGTAAACCCACACTGTAACAATAGATTTCGGTCAAAGTGTTGACAACACATTCTGGAAGATTCCAGTAGGTGCAATCCATGATTCCCGTATATGTGGTTCGTGGGGGAATCTGGAAGTTAAATCCAGAATACACTTCACAGGGCTTCATTTCATACAGCATTAGAGTCGACCTCCGAGTTACACGAGTGCATATTTTATCTGTGTACTAGTGTTTTATCTCGTAAAATAAACGATTAAATAAATCAAAATACTAGACTAACATGCTTTACGAAATAGGGTCCTGTGTAAGTTTTTTCTATACCAATATTTCATCAACGTACTATTTACCCCTTAACGTGGAGTAATGTTCGTGGGAAAAAGTGACAACACTGAGTTTTAAGGTTATGTAAAAAGCACCAACTAAAAATGCATAAAACAGCTTTTATTTGATCTTGAAACACGTAAGGATGTGTATATAAAGCGGGAAGAAACCACACAATATGAAACATCTGTTCTAATAAGTCAAATAAGATCAAATTTTTAAAAACTTCAGAGTGAAAAGATAGTTCATCAATTTTCAATTCACTGTCACTTTTGCAGCCTAAAACAGAACATCGCACCATTCTGCAGACTCGTTATATTGTTCTTAACGCCTGTATAAACAATAATCCACGTAATTTTAAATAAATCGGACATTTTTTGTAATTTTTCCGGTGACATGGATTGAGCTTGTCACAAAACGTCAAAGTCTGTTTAGCATAGAAGTATGCCTAGCAAATTTGACCTTGAAAAAATTAAACATGCCATGAGGGACGAAACATATCAAGCTCTGTCTCTTTTTTTCACAACCAAATTCATATTTATATCTTATTCTTGTGCAAATGAAAAGGAAGACGTCCATTATTCTATAGCTTTCTCTTTCTACGGATAGATCGAATGGCCGCCATGACTGTTTGTTGGTTTTTTGCTGTTACGGTTTTTTGTAGTTATGATATGTGTGTAGATAAAGTAATGTATGCAACTGTATATAATTAGGCCTTAAAACACTCGTGTGATTCTATTATGAAACTCGCTGACGCTCGTTTCATAAAACCACACTCGTGTTTTAAGGCCTCTCATTATATAGCAGTTGCATAAAATACTATTTTGTAACAGCACAGAAAATGATTATTACCATTAGGTATTATTGTCTTTAACATTATGAAAAGTAAATGTAAGTCATTATACCAAATTTTATCAAACAAATTAAGTTTTCCACGTGGTAATAAAATTTTGAACGTATATATTGTAAACGTATATATTTTGATTTTATACGTTATGATACGTACCCAATTTTATTATGGTTGGGTACAGTAAGCAATAAATAAAAACCCAGCATTGAAATTTTGTAAACATGAATATAATCTTAATCATATAATATTAATCATACGTAACGTATCGTACATATTTTCAACTAAATGAGTTTAATAGGTACACATTTCAATATAATCTTAATCACATAATCGTACATGTTTTTAAATAGGGACACATTTCAATTAAATGAGTTTAATGTTAGTGGCAATTGCATTCAAAAAATCACTTTTATTGGAGTATTCTCCTTTTTTATTCAATATATTTTCAGTTCTATCACTTTTGTCGTTGTATTTCCTTTTCATGGCGGCAGGGGGAGCACCGTTAAGATGTTTTTCAATTTCTGCTGTCTGATGTTTCATTTCGAGAGCAATTTTCTTGGATAAAAAATAAAATCCTGCGTGGTGTTGTCCCACTAAATGTTGAAAACGATTATGCCAGGATTCTGCACTATTTTGCGTGCGTGGTATGTTTTCATTATTTAAATCATACGTGCTCCATAGATCTGGTTCATATTTTGGTGGTGCAGAACAGGTGCCCAATATATAATTCTCGCTAAACCAGTTGGATATCACTTTTGCGTTGGAAGAGATATTTTGTTGCCATTCTTCAAAATATTCAGGGATTTCGCCAGCTGGCAGATATGCAAGAGCCAGAAGGCATTTCATTTCTGATGAAAACAACTCGTCTGTTCCATATAATTTTTGAAATCCTTGCTTTTGTACTAGTCTGTAGATTATTTGACCCAAGTGAAAATAGCAACCTTTTAACACAGTGTTTTCAAAATTATACTTGGCACTTAACTGTGACGCCTTTTCAAAATCCATCAATATATATTTTGGCGATAAAATCAAATCCAATGATTGAGAGTACTCCATTAAAGATGAGAACAGTTTGTCGTATGTGCTTTTATCTTTATTTGTACACAATGCTATTACTAACGGAAACGTTTTTGAGTTTATACATCCGTGCACAGTGTAAATTTGTCGAAATATTTTTGGGGCGACTTTGAAAGTTCCGTCCATTATTAAATAAGTGGACGCACACAAAAAAGCAAGCAACTTTCTGGTTGTATATAATATTATTCTCTTGTTTTCAGACCACTTTTTATCAATTAATATTATATCATCTTGAATTTTGTCCAATTGAAGAATATTATGATTTATTTCAAAATCAATAGTGTCTGGTTCTGTTATTTTAACTTTTTTGTTCCTTTGACGATATATCATTTGTCTCAGGTTTAAGTTTGATGGCATTTTGGAGAGTATACTTGACGAAGTGCTCGACTCGCAGTCACTAACTATATGAATTGGTTTTTTGTTAATATTAGTAAGAGCGTCTTCTTTAATTTTATTTAAAGCACCTTGTACCTGCAAAGATAATAGAAAATTTACATTAATAGGTATACATAGATTAAATTATACAAAACAGAACAGAAAAGAACTGCTACCGGAAAGTAGGTCACACTAAGAAACACGAACTAAAAAAGCAAAGTATATAAAATGCTGTAAAGTAAATACAAACCTTCTCTTTTAAGGCGTCCGGTTCATGATTATGTTCTTGGCGCGGTCCATTCAGTAATTTATACTTATTGACTTCCTTATCAAAAGTGGTGATTATTCTCGCCTTGCACTTATACTTTGCGTCGTTTCTCAAATCACACGCCCAGTATTGTTTATCGTTCGTTACTCTATTTTTTTCGAATGTAAAACCATCAACGTTTAATTTTAATCCACCGCGACTTGTTACAAATGTATTTAAATAATTTTCCTCCATGTTGATAGAACAAACACGCGTCGTAATGATATGCACTGCACCGACGACATGAAGTTAGCCATTGACAGAGATCGGTACCGTAAGTAGTGCATACCCTCAAATAAGAATCATAAATATTACAGATTCAATAACATAGAGTGAATTTTAAAACAGCACTACCTATTAATAGTAGGAGTATTAATATTATAAAAAAAATATTTATGATTAAGAATGTTAGGAAAAAAAAATTGTAGGAGTAATACATAAAGTTTCAAGAGTGACGTTATTACTTAAAATTTTCGGAAACTGGGTGTTATGGACTACTGTAATAGTAAAAGAAATTGTAGGAACGAAAACTTTAGGAAACAAAATTTTAGGAACAGTGAACATTACGAAAATCAATATTCGGAAAACTGAGTGTTATAGACTACATGAATAGTAAAATAAATTGTAGGAACGCAAACTTTAGAAAGCAAATCTTTAGGAAGAGTGATCATTAGGAGTACGGATCGTTTGGAAACAAAATTTTAGGAACAGTGATCATTACGAAAATCAATTTTTGGAAAACTGAGTGTTATAGACTACATGAATAGTAAAATAATTTGTAGGAACGCAAACTTTAGAAAGCAAATCTTTAGGAAGAGTGATCATAAGGAGTACGGATCGTTTGGAAAGTCAATTTTCGGAAAACTGAGTGTTATAGACTACGTTAATAGTAAAATAAATTGTAGGAACGACAACTTTAGAAAACAAAACTTTAGGAACAGTGATCATTAGGAGTACAAATCGTTAGGAAAATCAATTTCGGGTGATGAACTTTAGCGAACCCAATATGGACCCCTCCCATAGCATAGTTTAAAATATCGTAGGTTAATTTCATTGTATTGTTAGTTTAATTATGTACATTAAAAATAAGATTAAAAAATTATTATTATTTAATATTATAAGCTCACGCCTGATTCCCTTTGGGGTAGGCAGAGACCACAGAACGCCAATTGCTCCGGTCCTGGCATACTTCCCTCGCTTCCTCCACACACATTCCTCTCTTCATACATGCTCGGCGGTTACGGGTACTTCTAATTCCGCCTGTCTTTAGGACGTCGCTTATTTGGTCAACGAACGTACGTCGAGGCCGCCCTCTACCAACTCGCCCAGTCACATCACCCTTATAAATTTGCTTACATAATCGCCTTTCATCCATCCGTTCAACATGCCCAAACCAACGCAACATTCCTTTCTCTATCTTAGTCACTACATCTTCTTTTAAACCACATTTCTCCCTTATAACACTATTTCGCACTCTATCAGTCAGCTTGATCCCACTCATACTACGCAGAGAACGCATCTCAACCGCATTTATTCTACTCTCATGCTTCTTCTGCCAAACTCAGCTTTCACTTCCATACATCAACGTGGGGACTAACACGCCATTGTGGACAGCCAAACGTGCCTTTTTCGACACATTCTGGCTGCTCACAAAAGAGTGCAAAGCTCCTCTTACACAATTTCCCGCTTTCACTCTCCTTTCGATGTCCTCGTCATGCTTTCCATCTCTAGTAAACATACTACCCAGATATACAAATTCTTTCACTTGTTCAACCCTTTCATTACCAATCCTTATCTCACAATCAGAAAACTGTTCATTTGTTAAAAAAATAATTATAATAAATTAGTTTTTTTTTATGGATTCTATTATTTATTATGGATTTTAATTACATTTTATTTTTATAAAATGTTAAAATCTTAAAAATTGAGCAGACCCGTTACAAGGTTGCACGGTTAAATTGTAGTGCCAGAAATAGTGTGTAATATTCTTTGTAAATGTTGTGTATGTGGGTAGCGCAGAAAAAAAACTGTGTGAAGAAATTAAAAAGAAATGCTCAAAGAAACAAATCTCCTGGTGGTGGCTAAAATATTCCCACAGCGTCCTTTAACAAATCTCCAGGCGAAAAAAAAAGGAATGTCACATAGATTACCTACAGAAGATGCCTAATATAAGGCAACTGACACGAGTACAACGTTCATGATTGAGCACGTAACCTGGCATTTCGGTTTGATTCCCACTTTCAGTGTTGACCAGTTATCGGACCTGTGCGCAACAGGCGTGGTGCGAAAAAAGATTTATTCGGTTCACTTCCATTTCAGGAAAAAGTATATTTAAAATAAGTTTTTGCGCTATAAAATGGTGGGGGAAATCGATCGATCTTCTAGTATAAAAAAAGATGGCATAACATTGCACCAGTAAGTGAAAAAACCTTCCTTCTAACATTATTATCTACCTACGTAACAGAGTTCAACTTACAATGGTCAACTGAGGTAGCAATCGTAGAAGGTCATTGATGCCTGTCTCTTTCCCTCGTAAGTTCATCGCTAAAGCTATCTCTTTCCAACAGAGGCACGTGTAAGGGATTAGTGATGTGCTGTCATATAATTTCTAATATCGGTAAACTTTATTAAATAGACGTGTTTTCATAAGATTTATTTAATTATACACATATTCTTTGAATTTTTAATATTATATTTTAATATGAGGTATCCTAAAAAATAATCTGCTGTATTTTCTACAAGCTAGTTGTACCGCATCACTGTTCAAGATTGCACGTATTACCAATTGCTCAGTAAAGATTAACTTATTATATTATCTCAGCTTCATTATTGCATTTTAAGACTGTTTTGTTGAATAGTGCGAAAAGTGTGTTTTAGAATTATCTCTAGTGCAAAATAAGGGGGACCATCGTGAGTTATTAACAAAAAACTTTTTATAATAATTATTGCAAAACATTACTCGCATCGTGCCTGCATGCAGTGAGTCATAACATCTGACCGACGCATACCCGCATTGTCGTGTGATAGTTCGTCAGTATTTTCGTTGGTTCACTGTTTGACTGAACTAGCTGTTGGGATACTGGTAACTTATCCGCGATGCCTTATAGACCCGTAGCGCTGAATTATTTTGAGGGCAAAACCTTCAAGAATTCTAATGTTTGATAAAATCTTGTCTGTGGATACATTTGCATATAAACAAAATATATTTGCGTTTTTGTGTCACATCCCGGTTGTGCATTTTTAGAAATTTGATTATTTGTAGTGGATATAAACAATTCAAATCAAAACTGACAAAATTGATTTAGAGTTCAAAGATTTAATGGTTTTGTATTTTAAATAGCCTGTCTAGTGTACAAACCTAGTTTGTGTCATCTTCGCCCAGCGAAAACTGACTTGGGGTCAGTACATTAAAAACTTCGACAAAAAAAAATTACAATTCCAAAAACTAGTACCATATACCTCAGATCACTTAAATATCTCTATTAAATAAATTTGTGCCAAATTAAAACACGAACTTTTAATATTTCAGATTTTTTTGCTTCTCCAAGCTATAAATACTTAAAAAGAATATTACAATTATTAGAGTTTACATATCCAATATCATAAATGCATAAAAGATCGACACTGTGAATTTGTGTCATTTTCTTGCATGCTATATTATTGAAAATAAAAACAAAAGAGGCAGCGGTCGAAGCGAGTAGGAGCGAGCGAGAGGTGCCGGCAACCGGCAGCGGGGCGCAGGCGGCGCGACATTCGGTCCGTCTCGATCGGGTACTATACTTACTATTTACAAACGAACACGCGCGGCGCCTTCGTTCGGGTTGGCATGATTTCTTCGCGAAGCGTTAATGTAATGTGCTGAATTACATTCCCTTTTTAACCGACTTCAAAAAAAGGAGGAAGTTTATGTATGTTCACGGATTACTCGAAGACGGCTAGACCGATTTGACAAATTCTTTCTTATTTGAAAGGGTATACTTCCAAATTGGTCTCACTGCCACCAAGTTTGGATCTGATGATGGGATCTTGGAGAAATCGAGGGAACTCTTCTAAAATGGTATGCACACCTGTAGCGATTTGGATATTTTAGATAGTAACTTGTGCTTTTGCTCTCAGAAAACACCATTTGGTGAAATGGAATTGATGATAAAGACCACAGACGGTCACCGGAACTACTCAATAATAAGTATTTCACAAGTGGCGATACGGTTTTTTAAATATAGTTGCTTAGCAGTTTAAGCTCGTTGCAAGGCATATGGTAAAGTGGAGCTGATCTTGAAGTACCAGGAGAACTCCTCAACAATTATCGCCCCAGCATTGGGAAAAACAATATTTTGTAAAAGGTGGTGAGCAATTTACATTAAATATGCAATTGTAACTTAGATAAATAAACCGACCCACTAAAAAGCGAGAAAAAAAACTGAAATTAAATTTAAAATGCTAAATAATGAATGACAACACAAAGAAAAATTAAGGTAATGGCAGGATTCGAACCTGCAACATCAGCATTCCGTGCCTTGCGTATTCCAGTTTCCGCCACGTTGAATTAGATAACTTGATTAAGTTTCTCATAGATGACATCGAGGGTAGTTTTCCCAAAGAAAAAAAAAATCAATAATGTAATGACCGTAAAGACGAAACACATTGAAAAATTCGCAGGGTATGGCAGCGGTAATGTGGCGGAAACTGGAATACGCAAGGCACAGAATGCTGATGTTGCAGGTTCGAATCCTGCCATTACCCTAATTTTTCTTTGTGTTGTCATTCATTATATAGCATTTTAAATTTGATTTGAATGTAAAAAAAATACATAAAGAAAAATCGAAAAAAAAATGATTTCGATTACAATAAAAAAAACTGACATCAAAAACAACTAAAAAGCAAACAATAGTCTGTTAAGTACATCTATATCCGATTAACGATCTAGCAATAAAAGTTTATTCATACAATTTCATGATAGAATCGGAAATCGGATGAAGATGTATGTAACGGATTATTCTCTGCTTTTTTTTAACATAAAACTACCGTGAAACTCGGACATATTAATAAAACGGATCACTCACGTATTTTTGCGTCGAGATTCTCTCTCGACGCAAAAAAAACGTGAGTAATCCGTTTTATTAATATGTTATTCTCTGCTCTTCAGTTTTTTGGTTGTTTTTTACTTATACCGCTTTTTGATATGTTGGTTTGTTCCCGTCGAGTCACACTCTCAACTGTCACACTGTGACTCGTTGGGAATATTTTTACTAAAAAAAAATCCCAACCAGTCACACTGTTACTAGATGGGACAGTATTTAATATTTATTCCCAACGAGTCACAATGGGTGTGAATAGAATACTCTTTTCAAATTAAATTTAAAATGCTATTTGTATATAATGAATGTCAACACAAAGAAAAATTAGGGTACCCTGCCATTACCCTAATTTTTATTTGTAGCATTTTAAATTTAATTTGAATGTGTAAAAAAAAATACAACAAGAAAATCGAAAAAATTAAAAAATAAATAATTTCGATTACAATAATACTCTTTTCTTCAAAACATCCCAAGTAGTCACAGTGTTACTAGATGGGACAACATTAAGTATAATTTATTCCCAACGAGTCACACCCGCAACTGTCACACTATGACTCGTTGGGAACAATTCTTGCTGCAAAAAACCCCAACCAGTCACACTGTTACTAGATGGGACATTTTTTTATATTTGTTCCCAACGAGTCACACCCGCAACTATCACGCTGTGACTCGTTGGGAACAATTCTGGCTGCAAAAATCCCAACCAGTCACACTGTTACTAGATGGGACATTTTTTATATTTGTTCCCAAGGAGTCATACCCGCAACTGTCACACTGTGACTCGTTAGGAACACTTTTTGCTACAATAAATCATTACCTAATAGTAGACTGTGAAAAGACAAATCAAACAACGACGAACTGTTACCAGAAAAGTACGTTAGGTTAGGTTTGAACCGCATCACCAACAGAAACGAACTGCTACCAGAAATGTAGGTAAGGTTAGGTTTGAACCGCGTCCCCAACAGATACGAACTGCTACCAGTAAAGTAGAGAATGAGAATGAGAATGAGAATAAATTTATTGTATAACTGTGTACATTATAGTTGTTAATATTAAAATAGTTTCAACAGTTACCCGTTCCGGGCGTACAATAGAATGTTTTCTTAAGACTAAACAAACACAAGCTAAGTGGTTTCATAGAACTCCTTCAAGTCATAAAATGCTTTATCCAAAAGCCATCTTTTCAGCCTCCATTTAAATGTGTTACCTTCTAATACTTTAATATCAGCAGGGAGGTTGTTGAAAACCCGAATAGCTGTTACAAATGCACTCTTTTTATAAATATAGCTTGCAATTTTCGGTAGCTGAAGATTATATTTATACTGTTGCCGTAAATTACATCTAAGAGAAGACTTTTTTGTGAAATAGTGTGACTGTCTTTTTACAAATAGGCACAACTCTAAAATATAAATACCGCACAGTGTCATAAAGCGCTCTTCACGGAAAACCTTACGAAGAGATTCATCAGAACACATGTGATAGATAGTTCTTAGACACCGTTTCTGAAGCAAAAACGTTTTTTGCACATCAACAGAATTTCCTCAGTAAATTACCCCATAAATTAGTAAAGGATAAACGCTACCATAATAAGCACTTTTAGCTATCCTTTCTGAACATGTTTCGGACAGTATCGAAAGTGCGTAGCAGCTACTAGAAATCTTTTTATTTATTTGTTCTACATGGGCCTTCCAGTTTAGGTGAGAATCTATTTTAATTCCAAGAAAGTTTATGCTATTTACTTCTTCTAGACGAATACCTGCTTCTGACACGTCTAACGCCAAAGGAACGGTTTTATAATTTCTAAATTGAATAATCTTGGTTTTATTTAAATTTACTTTTAGATTAATTGTATTTAGCCACTTTATAATTTTAATTAGAGCACAACTTATGTCATTTTGAAGGTTTTCATTAAATTTATCTCCCGAAAATAAGATTGTGGCATCATCGGCAAACAATACACACGGTTCGTCAACTATATTGGGCATTTCATTTAAATAGATTAGGAATAGGAGCGGTCCGAGCACACTTCCTTGAGGTACCCCTAATAGGACTTTCTCGTAACTAGACTGTACGTGCTCTATGGTTTTATTTTGTTCATTGTACTTTTCAATGAAGACTGCCTGGTATCTATTGCTTAAGTAACTTTTAAATAACTTAAGCGCATTTCCTCTAACTCCGATGTGGTCTAGTTGCTGTAGAAGTGTGGTATGCACAACGCAATCGAAAGCCTTGGACATATCCAATAAGAGAGAAACGCAGGGTTTTTTCTCATTAATGTTTTCCCATATGGTCTTAAAAATTTTAAAAATAGCAAGTGATGTGGATTTATCTTTTTGGAAGCCAAACTGTGAGGAGCTTAATATATTGTTTTTGTTAAGAAACTTCATAAGCCTATTATGTATGATCTTTTCAAATATTTTGGAAAAACTAGGTAATAATGCAATGGGTCTGTAATTTCCCATTTCAGTTTTAGTTCCTTTTTTAAACAGTGGTTTTATCAGAGCTATTTTTAAATCGTTTGGAAATATTCCAGTCTCCAACATTAAATTTATAATGTAGACAAGAGGTTCCGCGAGATGATCTATACAGGCTTTGATAATTTGCATTGGAATATTATTGTGTCCTGTACTTTTTTTATTCTTTAAACTTTTTACGAGTTTTTTAATTTCAAATGTGTCAACAGGTGCTAAAAAAATACTATTACAGGCATGCTGAGATGTAGTCTTATAATCATTGGAATTTGATGTGCCACTTATATTTTTATTTTGGTTAACATAATAACTATTAAATATTTCACTGATATCCTTAGCATCTGTATAACTTCTTCCTTCCACATCTAATCTAGTAATTGTATTGGGTAAAGAATTTGTTGACGACGTGGTTTGTTTGATTAGTCCCCAAGTGGCTTTAGGTTTATTCGTACTATTCTTTATGTATTTGTCATTTGATATTACTTTTGATAACTTAATCACCTTTCTTAGAATTTTACAATACTTTTTGTACCTGTGAAGATTCACAATAGGACAGTCTCCTTTTTGAACACTTAAATGCATTTTGCGTTTATTTTTACTAGATTTGAGAATACCTTTTGATTTCCAATTAGGTTTTCTATTATATGTAACTTTCACTCTCTGGAGCGGTATGGTTAAATTAAAAATTAATGTTACCATGGAAATAAATTTGTTATAAGCAGTATTTGCATCAACCTCCCTGTAAACGTCCATAAAATTTATCTGTGCCATATATTTTTTTTAAATATCTAAGTGAAAATCTACCTTACGCTTATTTACATACCAATACTTTTGATTAAAACTAAAAGTCGTCGGTAATATGATAAGCTGCCCCGTGTGATCAGAAATTCCCAAATTCATCACACTGGAAGTATATTTCCTGGTATTAGTTAGAATGTTGTCTATACATGTATGTGATTGAGTCGTTATTCTAGTGGGCTCATTAATCGTAAGACTTACTTTGTACTTAGCTAAAATTGAAACAAAAACATTTTTCTTGTTATCGTTGTCTAAAGTATTAATATTAAAATCACCTGCTATGATAATTTTCCGTTTTAGATATCGAGAACGAAGCGTTAATTTACCTAAAAGAATCTCAAACTGATTAAAGAACAAATCAAGCCCACTATCTGGCGTACGGTAAATGCACACAACTATTAAATTAAGCTGAGGAATCATAATTCCACAAGTTTCAAAATGTGATTCGATTGACATATTGGATATCCAATCAATATTAAAACAATTTATCGACTTTTTTACATAAATACATACGCCACCTCGAGACTTATGACGTCTACAAAAATTTGTAGCCATTTTGTAATTATCGATCTGCAAGACGGATGCCTCATTATTTCTTAGAAATGTTTCAGAAAAACAAAAGATATCAATGTTGGTTCTGCACGATAATATTTCTATTTGACTTAATTTGGATTTCAAGCCTTGTACATTTTGATGAAAAATATTAATACTGCCATTGTCTATTTTTAAATAAGTAGCATTGTTATGAGAGGATAGCAGATTAATTTTAGATTCCTTGGCCGCGAAAAAAGTAATAGGGTATCGTCCCTTTTAGCGGCGGAGGTTTATGCATGAATGGGCATTGGTTATGCATAGGGCTTATGCTAGTAGGTTAGGTTAGGTTAGAACTGCGATCCCAACAGAAATAAATTGCTACCAGAAAATTAGGTTAGGTTGGGTTAGAACTGCGACTCCTACAAAAAGTAGGTTAGGTTAGAAAAGAATTGCTGCTAGGGAAAATAGATTATGTTAGGTGAATACTGTCATTTCAGTCTTATTTCATCACCAAACTCCAAAGAATCGCTCAACAACTTTAGCGGTGTATAAATATATTAACAAAATATTAAATATTATAAATGAAAAGCAATACGCTGTAGGCTTATTATTAGATATGAGTAAGGCATACGACCGGGTGTCCTACGAGATTTTATTGAGTAAGCTATTTAGTATCGGAGTAAGAGGAATGGCGTACAATTGGTTCGCATCGTATCTAAAAAATCGCGTGCAATATGTGAGGTTGAAAATTATAATTATAAAACAGGAATTATCGCGCAAATTAGATCACTTAAAGCAGATGTTACTAAATCGATACCGCAAGGAAGCGTACTAGGATGTTTATTATTTTTAATTTATATAAATGATCTACCTAAAATAATAGATTCAACAAGTGTATTGTTTGCGGACGATATATCTGTAGTTCTGCCATGCTCATCTAACATTATGTTAAATCTTAATCTGGAAAATATTCTAACTAACATTGTGTCCTGGCTAAATGATCACAATTTGGAGCTAATCATAAAAAAAACTAAATTAATAGAATTCAGACCACACCAAAAACAACCACTAAATATCGATTTCTGTTTTAATAATTCAAAATTAGAAAGTGTAGACTCTTTTCCGTTGTTGGGGTTAAATATAGACACACATGTAAATTGGAAAGATCACGTTCAAAAGGTAGCTTGCAAATTAAATAGTTTTACGTATGCCTTGTACGAATTAAAAAGAACAACTGACACCAAAACTGCCACCTCCGCATACTATGCCTACGCGCACGCTTGGCTGCGGTATGGGATCGTGTTGTGGGGGAACAGCACTAATGCAAACAGCCTGTTCATCTTGCAGAAAAAATGTGTTAGGACACTCGTCAATATAAATGCACGAGAGAGCTGTCGAACTCATTTTAATAAGCTAGGAATTTTAACTTTAACCAGTCTATACATTTTGGAAATTTGCCTTTTTGTAAAATCTAATATGTCATTTTTCTCTCAAGCAAAAGACCAATATACGCGACCCCACATCTTAAGACACCAAAACCTGTTAGCCCTACCTAGTTCCAGCCTAAAAATATTTCGTTCCGGACCATATGTTATGTGTATAAAGATATACAGCAAAATTCCAGCCACAATCAAAGTGGTAAAAGATCGCAAACTGTTTAAAACAACATTAAATAAGTATTTACTGCCAAAGTCCTATTACACGCTACAAGAATTTTTTGAAGATAAATAGTATTTGTAGCACTTAGGGATACTTAGGTAAGTTTGCCTGCAATAGAAATGTATAGATATTTATTGTTACCTTAGTTTAAGCATATGTCTATTAAACAAAAATAAAAAGTATATCCTGTTACAAATAATGACACGACTGCTAATGTTCCGTCATAATGTTTCGGTTAAGTTTTTACTTTACTTTATAATGTATATTTTGCAGTGCCCTTACAGGGTTTCGAAATGTTTTAAATGTTTATGAAAGCAAATAAATATTTTGAGTTTGAGTTTGAGATTGTTAGAAACAAATAAAATTAACTGTCTGATCGAATAACAGTGATAATTGATTGGAAATTCGATACTAAGATACCTTTCTATAGTTATAGTGTGACAGTTGCGGCTGTGACTCGTTGGGAACAAATATGAAATATTAACCCATCTAGTAACAGCGTGGTTGGGATTTTTACAGCAAGAATTGTTCCCAACGAGTCACAACGTGACACTTGCGGGTGTGACTCGTTGGGAACAAATATAAAAAATGACCCATCTAGTAACAGTGTGACTGGTTGGGATTTTTTGTAGCAAAAAGTATTCCCAACGAGTCACAGTGGGTGTGACTCGTTGAGAATAAATATCAAATACTGTCCCATCTAGTAACAGTGTGACTGGTTGGGATTTTTTTAGCAAAAATATTTCCAACGAGTCACAGTGTGACAGTTGAGGTTGTGACTCGTTGGGAACAAAGGCTTAAATATGCCAATCGTTGTTTTCAAGGTATTAACAGTGGTAAGAGGTAAAAACAATTTGTGGATCATAATACAATATTTTTATTTTTATAATAATATATAAAGCACAAAATAATCGTAAGCCTTAAAAGTTATAATTTGTTGTTACATAAAAATTTTTTTAGGTCCGTGTTACAAACACTTCAATTCTTTTACACATAATATAATTTTACCACCGTCGCCGTCGCCGTAATAATTGTTAATTGTCGTAATTGTAGTTTTTATGGGATCACTTTCATTCCCATTTTTTTCTGAATTTTGAAAGTCAGACATTGATACACTTATTCTTTGTGTTCATACTTGTCGGTAATGATCATAAAAATTAGAGGCCGTCATTGCTAATAATTTCTTCTAAAATCACTTTTAGTCTTGAACACTACTTTTAAATTACACAAAACAATCACATACTATCTATGACAATGTCAAAAAAATTTAAGAACTAAATCACAGTATACCATTATTTTAAAACCTATAAAGTTTTAGGGCATTTTCATAAACTATTAATATTTACATAATTATACATAATCTTAATATGTCGTGTATCACATATTTTAATATCTTCACTATTTATGCCAATAAATTTGACATTACAATCATTTTCATTATTTTTATATTCTTAACTACTAATGTACAATTTTTTACCAGCTTTAATAGATTTATTAATAAAAAACAACTTAATATTTGAATAAGATACATACCTGATTAGTAATATTGGTACAAATTTGTATCAGCCTTAGGAGATTATTATTTGTAATACCTTGTACTTGTAACAATTTGTAATAATATTATTTGTAACCTAATACTTTCATTTTTAATTATTTATTATAAAGTGTCGTTAATCAGTCTTATTTGTAAAGCGAACTTAAGTAGTTAAAATTTCGGCACGGTCCTTAAAACAGTCTACTTTTCCGTCATCACTAGCAACGCTCGAGTCAATGAACTTTAATATTCCTTTTCTTTAACGATCACAATATTTACGTCCAGTATGAGCCCACATACAACACATTTATTACTTTCAACTTCCATTTTAGTATTTCACAGCTTCATATTTAATTCACAACGCGGCCACATTGCACTTCGCACTTGTCGCAACTCGCAATCGAATGTAAACAAACAGCAGGCACGCGGCCTCGCCGCACCCCGCCCCCCGTTCCCCGCGCGTGTATGCTTTCTCCGTCCTTCGCGCTAAAAAGTTTTCGTCTTTCAACTGTATCTTAATAATAAGATTTCATGAATAAAAACGACACAAATTGTGAATAGTGTTTCGTTACACCGTAATAATAATAAAGACATAAACTCTAATAACTTGAATTTTCTTTTGTGACTTTTACAGGGTGTTTTACAAAAAAAATAAGTAGCTAGAAATACCATGGGTGAATTCGACACAGAATACTTTGTACAACAGATATCATTGACCTAAAACATCTAACACTTATTTGACCAATTGTAATATTCTTTTAGAGCTACTAAGGCGACATCTTAGGTAGTGGCTAAATAACTGTATTTCCATTGACAGAGATGACACAAAAGGCTCATGTACCACGGTTACAACTTCGTCATCATCATGAAAGTAAAATTTTCATCTCTAATTTTCTTTTCATCCGATATTGTTAGAAAAGACAAAAACCTGAATTACTACTTATGCACAACCCTAAACTGACACAAAGTCATGGTGTTAGGTTAAGTAAATGGTCAAGAAACTATATACGAAAAAAAGCTAACATTAGTATTTTTGAAACCTCAAAACCCAGCGCTACGCGTCTATTATGTTTGCGGGGGATGTAAAGGAGACGGGAAGCGCGGCAGCTTACGTGTAGTATGTCCTAATTGCAAGTCAAACTTCCATCAAGCGTGCGTGAATTACAAAAGCTCACAGGTACTGCCCTCGAGTAGAATTGCGAGCGGGTGGTCGTGTCCAGATTGTACCTCTAAGGCACGGCGCGGCAGTGATAACACTGGAACGCCTGTGCGGGGGGCGGCGGCCGTCAACACCGAAGTAAGCGGAACAGACACTGAGAGTGACGTTGATGCTGAGGGCTCAACATCTACATTAGAGCCGCCAACTGTAAAACTGGATGACAATATTATCGAAGCAATTCGAACTGAAATAAAAAACTCGCTAAAAAGTGAAATATCAGCTACGATTCGAGCTTTGATAAAAACGGAGCTTGAGCCTATAAGTCTTCGGTTTCTTGGGGAATATGGGTCTTGAATTAAAAGTGGACTGTAAACTTTAGCTGGTATAATTCGGAATCCAATTGCAAGAGCGTTACAGTCGTTAAGAAGTTCGAAAAACAGTTCAAAAGTTGAATAGAGGTCAATAACAGAATGACGAATGAATTTTTATTGATTTTACTACGAAGTTGCTATACAATAAAAATATCAACACAATCACTCCATTTAACGCAGTTAAGTAAAATGTTGACATAGATTAGATTTATTTACTCTAAACAAATAAATGTACTTTATTTTATTTACTGGTTTTAAGTAGTTTTAATTGTGTTGATTTTGTGATTTTATTTGAATAATTCATTAGAGAACTAAAGATTAAAAATTAAACTAATTTTTAAACGGTTCTGAACATGCTGCCGCCCTTGAAATCTATAGATTTTCAATCGAAGAAATAGGGAGTGGACAGATGTTGTTGAAAGCCCGACGGATGACGCCTTTCTTCATCTTGATGTCTGCGACCCGCGCGACGCCGTCGGCTCCAGGGATAACATGTGTGATTCGACCAAGCTGCCACAGGAGAGGCGGTAGAGTTTTGTCTTTGACTACCACTAGAGTGCCTTCTTTGAGTTCTCCCGTTGAAGTGTGCCATTTAGTTTTCTGTTGGAGCCAGAGAACATACTCATTAGAAAACCGGTACCAAAATTGTTGCTTTAGTAGCTCAATCCGTTTCCAACGTTGAAGAGATGTGACTTCGGCAGTTGTGATCTGTGGATGAGGCACGAAGTGAATAGACCGTCCTATAAGAAAATGGGCAGGGGTTAATGGATAGAGGTCATCAGGGTCATCTGAAATCGGAGTTAGAGGCCTCGAATTGAGGATTGCCTCAATCTGAATCAGCAGCGTAGACATTCCTTCGTATGTCATGTGAGTTTGATCCAGAACACGCCTGAGATGGTGTTTTATTGATTTAATTAGGCTCTCCCACAAACCACCGTAATGTGGCGTATAGACAGGGATGAATGAAAACTGAATGCCTAGTTCAGAAACGTCTGATGACACAGATTGGTCTAAAAATGTAGATAACTCATTGAATGTACCTTGAAAAGTTGTACCGTTATCTGTAAAGATTGTTTGGGGTTTACCCCGGCGAATGAACCTGGTTAAGGCAGCAATGTAAGTCTCTTTCGTTAAATCTGTAACAAGCTCAAGGTGCACTGCTTTGGTTGCTAGACACACAAATGCACAGATATATGATTTGGTTAAAGTACTGCCTCTACATTTTCGGTTGGATATCATAACTGGCCCGGCATAATCGACCCCTGTATTAAGAAAAGGAAATTATAGGTGAACTCGTTCTTCAGGTAAATTTCCGATTATTGGTTGGATCATCTTACCCTTGAATCTACAGCATTTGACGCATTTATGTACTGTGGTTTTGGCCAAGTTTCTTCCGCCAGCAGCCCAGTACTTGTGTCGAATAGTGGCTAAGAGAAGCTGTGGGCCACAATGCATAAATGTTATGTGATACATTTTAAATAATAATTTACATAAATGATGTTTGGCACTGAGCAATATTGGGTGCTTTACGTTGAAATCATAGTAAGAGTTGCTCAGTCTTCCCCCTACACGAATGAGAGACTCATTATCAATGAATGGTAACAAGGAAAGTAGAGTGGAGCTCCGAGGCAATGGTTTGTTTTTTGAAAGTAGAGTGAATTCTTCTGCGAATGAATCTAGCTGAGCTCTATGCAAAAGAAAATTACTAGAGAACTCCAGCTCTTGATGAGATAGAATGCCTTTGTGTTTAATTTTATTTTTCATGCAGTTATTAATGAACCTGAATACGAATGCCATTACTCGGTTGAGTTTTGTGTAACTCGATGAATTTTGAATGAGTTCAGTGAATAAATTTGTATCATTTTGTTTATCCGTGGCTACAAACGAGAGCTCTACCATTTCCGGCAGATTTTGAATGGATTCCTTGTTAGGATTTCTAGGCCATCGTAATGAATCTAGCTGCAGGAATTCTGGACCTGACCACCACAGAGAAGAATGACGCAATTGATCAGCACTGAGACCACGGGATACTAAGTCGGCTGGATTGTCCTTAGAAAGAACGTAGCGCCATGCATGGTCAGGAGTAAGTTCCTGAATTTCACTGACCCTATGACGTACAAACGTTTTGAAACGGAGAGATGAAGTAGCAATCCAACCCAAAGTAATCGTTGAATCTGCCCAAAATACGCAGTCGAGGAACTCCAAGGTAAGTGATGACATTACCTTAGAATACAGTTTTGCTCCTAGTAACGCTCCACTCAATTCCAAGCGTGGAATGGTTGTTTGTGGTTTGATTGGAGCAACTTTACTTTTAGAAGCTAAAAGGCGGACACTGACTGATCCGTCGCTGCCTACACTGCGTATGTAAATGCATGTACCATACATTCTCTCACTAGCATCTGTAAATGTGTGTAATGTGACGTCAATAGGTTCATGTATTTTGAAACACCTGGGTACAGCTAAATGATTTAGGTGTGGTAGAGTATGAGCGAAATGGAGCCATAACTCTTTGATTGAATGTGGAACTTCATCGTCCCATGAGCATTTACTTATCCACAATCGTTGCATAATTATTTTAGCCTCTACTATGCACGGCGAGACCAGGCCGAGTCGATCGAAAACTTGAGCTATTGTGGAAAGTATTGTGCGCTTGGTAATTTTAGTTTGCGCATTAACATGAATCGAAAATTTTAATGTATCGGAGTAGCATTGCCAATTCAATCCCAATGTCTTGGATGACTCATCAGCACTAAGGTTGACAGAGTCAGATTGACTTTCGTCATTACATATAGCATTCAATATGTCTCGATTATTTGAGTGCCACTTTCTGACTTTCTTTTTTACAGAGTGAAATGGTTTCGTCTACTGTATCCGTACCTGATAAAAGATCGTCGACATAAAAATCGTGACATATTGCATGTTTGACATTGGCATCGTCTGCATCATATCCCAACTGAGTGAGACACCTCGTGGCTAAATACGGAGCTGAGGCTGTTCCGTAAGTAACCGTATTAAGCGTGTATTGGCTTATAGGATGAGAAGGGTACGCTCTCCAAAGAATCTTTTGGAGAGAAGTTTGTGACCTTACGAATTGAATTTGGCGGTACATTTTTTCAATGTCCGCCGTAACGACAAAATTATGTTGCCGAAAACGTAATAGTATTGAGAGTAAGTCATCTTGAGCCCTACCATTTGAATGTCATTGAAGGATTTGCCTGATGTGGTGGTAGAGGACCCGTTGAATACAACTCGCAGTTTAGTTTTCGTGCATGACTCTCTGAGCACCCCATGATGGGGCAGAAAGCATGCAATGGATTCTGTACTTGCTCTACTTTTGCTCATATGACCTAACTCTTCATACTCTCTGAGAAACTGTACGTAAAGCTCCTTTAAAATAGGATTTCTTTCTAACCGTCGCTCTACTGACAAGAAGGTTGCCAAAGCACGTTGATAAGAGTCTCCCAAAACATCAGACGAGTCCTTCAACGGCAGAGACACGACAAAGAGGCCGTCAGCGTTACGAGTAGTAGTTTTGACGAAGTGATCTTTGCATGCTCGTTTTTCTGGGGTAATTTTATGTTTAGAAGCTACTGTATCTAATTCCCAGAAGCGAGAAATATCTACTTGAGAGTCTGATGGCGTACTCTGAGCAAACATACAAATGGCTGTCTTTGATTTGACTTGACTTATGGCTCCCGAAACAAGCCATCCTAGCTTGGTCTCAAATAAAGAAGGCTGATTTTTGCCTAGTTGAATACTATTTGAGCCCAACACCTGCCAAAATATTTCAGCGCCCACTAATATGTCTATACGTGCAGGTGTATTGAATGCAGGATCCGCTAATTGGACTCCTGTGGGTAATTGAATATTGTGTGTATGTATGTATGCCGGTGGTATAGCTGTAGTGATGTTAGGTAGAACGTAACAGTCTATGTCCGTCTTAAAGCGTCCATCAAATGAACAAATTGGTACAGAGCACGCTTGAGAACTGTTTGAAACGTGATTATTGATACCAGTTACCTTGGAGTTGATCGACCGAGTGCGCAACTGTAGTTTGCCACACAGATCCTGTGTGATAAAATTTGTAGTGCTCCCGTTGTCCAGGAGAATGCGTGCAGTCTGCAGCTTCCCTTTGTTGTCCGCAACTTTCACCAAAGCTGTAGAAAGCAGTACGTAATTGGGATTAGCAGTGTCAACCGACTCCTTTGTTACCATGGCAAGGTTGAAAGGGACCTCATTATTTGTTTTATTCTCTTGCGTGGTCTCAGTGTGAATAAGGGTATTGTGTTTTTTGTCACAATACTTGCAATGAGACAGACGACATTGATTTTCTGTATGACCGTGACAAAGACAGTTCAGACAAACTTTGAATAATTTGGCTTTGTGAAGCCGTGTCTCTACCGGAAGTTTTCTAAAGCAAAAGCAATTATACAAGTGATGATCCTTTCTGCATAATGGGCATTGATGTGAGTAAGACTTTTTAGCTTTATTATCAGTAGAACTAGTAATCACGAAGCTTTTAGACCTAGACTGACCAAAGCACGATAAAGACTGCTGACTACTAGCTTTATTATACTTAATATTTTCAATGCTCTCCAGAAAGCCCGCTCTCTTTAATAGAAATGACTTAAATAGTTCCAGAGTAGCGATAGAGGATTCTGAATTCCTGCGCTCCTCCCACTCTCTACTGGTCACTGAATCTAGCTTACTTGACATCATGTGGATGATAAGAGTATCCCAGTTGTCCACTGGCTGACCTAAGGAATGAAGAGCACGCAAGTTTTTGTTAGTGACATCAAGAATGTTTCGTAAGGCGTGACTTGACTCCTTTTGTATTTGTTCAACATTGAATAAAGCGTTGACATGATAAGCCACTAACAATTTTTCGTCATCAAATCTGTCAGAAAGTAACTGCCATGCGATTGGATAATTGTCATTTGTCAGATCCAAACTTTGTATGACGAGTGCGGCGCTACCTTTAAGTGACGCTCGTAAGTAATGAAATTTATTTATCGTGTTAATTGAATCGTTGTTATGAATGAGCGAGAGATAAGTGTCTCGAAATGTTAGCCAGTTATGATAACCACCCTCAAAACGAGGTAAATCAATCTTGGGCAAATTGACAAAATTTGTATTGTGTGCCTTGACAACTGTTAATACAGAGCTTACCTCAGTTACATTATCGCCAGAGTTACGCTTCGTATGTTTATGAATTAAAACTTGCGCTGAAGACATGCTGGCGTAGTAGGCATCTTCGAAAAGCTTGCGCTCTTCTACGATATCCCCGCCGCTGGCAGTCTCTGACAACATCTCGATCTCAGTCTGTAATGCATCAAATTCGTCGAATATAGGAACAATCTTATCATAGCGTAACTGAAGTTCGGCAATTTGTAGTTCGCTAAGCCGAGGCTCGGCTACAGAGCGTTCTTGAAAGCTATGGAAGGCTGTAAGTTTGCCCTTTATAGCACCGCGTTTATATTTTAACTTTTTGAAGTCTTGTTCTGTCATGTTAAACCAAACAAGTTTAGGCTATACAAAGCTTATGAATAAGTGTCTCCTAAAAAATATTAAATTACAATGTTAAGTGGTATTGCTATTAAATTTTCCCAGGCGCCGTAAGCCGTGCAGTCGTAGGTACTGACCGCCGCTCATTAGGAATGCAAGTTTTGCAAGCTCAGCTATTTAGCGATCTGCGAGAATAACAACACAGTAGTTATAAATCTGGTTTAGTTACTGATGTTTGTGCAATGAACTAGTGGTTATTGATAACATTAAGTTGGCTAGTGAAATTATTCCATATGAATATCTTTACTAATATGAATACTTAAGTAATAGCGTGGATTAAGTGCATTGAACAATAACACTTATGGAATGTGTTATTGCCTTTGTGATACTAGTGACGAAAAGATGATTAATTAGTGAGGTTATGCTAATTAAAACTATGAATTATGGCACAAAGCAAAACAATACGAATGAATATCTAGCTACTGATTGGATGATTGCAATGAAGTAGCTTAATTATGATTTTTAATGGATGTGCAATGGATTTTAGGCTGTCATATAATGCCTAAATAGGTAATGAATGCGAATGGAAATGAATTAAGGAATAATGGATATGTGAATGGAAAGCAAAGCAACTAATCAAAGATTGAAATGAATAGAAGGAATTGTATAGGAACGGTCTCACTGCTTTGTGTCCTGTGTCCTCAAAATAACTGCTTCTTTCCTTTGTTATTAGTGCTTCGGTTTGAATATTTGTGTTTCTCGAGACTTTCTTGAATAGCTTACTCCTTGATCAGACACTTAGCTTGGATGAGTGACATAACTGACTGCTGGTCACGTCGTTGACTGTTCCTGATGAACAGGACCTTTGTGCTTGAAGGCGTTGTTCACTCGTCGTTGGATATATCCTGACTAGTGGGATACGATGTCAGCTCTTGACTTGCACAAATCTGAATGCGCCGGCGCTGATCTGGGTCACGTCTTAATGGAGGTAAGCCTTTTGTGGAGTAGCTTGACCTTCCTCGACCTTACAATCTTCTTCCAAATAGATGTTCGTAATGGACCATGTAAATTCCGTTAACCTGTCTTCGGTTTCTTGGGGAATATGGGTCTTGAATTAAAAGTGGACTGTAAAATTTAGCTGGTATAATTCGGAATCCAATTGCAAGAGCATTACAGTCGTTAAGAAGTTCGAAAAACAGTTCAAAAGTTGAATAGAGGTCAATAACAGAATGACGAATGAATTTTTGTTGATTTTACTACGATGTTGCTATACAATAAAAGTATCAACACAATCACTCCATTTAACGCAGTTAAGTAAAATGTTGACATAGATTAGATTTATTTACTCTAAACAAATAAATGTACTTTATTTTATTTACTAGTTTTAAGTAGTTTTAATTGTGTTGATTTTGTGATTTTATTTGAATAATTAATTAGAGAAAAAAAGATTAAAAATTGTTACGCTGTGCTACATTACTATGAGCCACACTAGAGGGCGCTACTAAAGCCAGCGTTTATTTTACCAATCGGTATAAATAAACGCTGGCAACATTAAGAATCGTCAGGGGCGGGGTTTGTTTGAATTAGTTACAACCCCTTTCCTTTGGAAGGGCTGCCTAGGTTTTGGCTTATAAAAGCCCCTGCAGCTCTCAGAGAGCTCATATTTTATACTTCAATACAACCACCTCTAAACGGTGTAACCTCTGCCCAACTGGTAAGCTCTCTCTCTGCTAATAACTGTCTAAATTGTTCTTATAAAATTGTATTTTTCGTGTATGTGTTTCTTTCAGATTGTATTTAATTTATTTCTATCTTAATTTGTACTAACTTAAATCCTGCGACCGTTTCTTTAACTTCTTACTGTAATTTCTAAGTCTTTATTTTAATATTAAACTCAACCTACTTGTTCAACGGTCGCACATTGAAATTTCAAACCGTAACCGTCACTGAGCTTTAACTTCACTATTTCTTTCTTTCTAAATGTAACTTAGCTTTTCTTCCTTACCGTGCCACCTGTAAACCTTTGAACTGATGCCACACCACTACTTGGCGAGCTCTAGCTCCCTGGTTGGACTCTCGTCTCCTCGAGCTTCAGTATGGCATCAGTTCCCACTAGTGGCCAGCCTGTAAAGCACTAAATCTTTACAGGGCTACTACCTACGGGCCACCTACTACCTACGGGTTACCTAACTACCTACGTGCTACCCAACTACCAACGAGATCACGTTCACATACTACCTACGGTCTAACGAACCCCAAGCTTCGCATATCCTCGAGCCACCTGCAGGGCACCTTTTGCCGGTTACTTGGACACTGTACCCTGATCGAGCTGCTACCAGCCGATTACTTGGACAACCGTACCCTTGCCGAGCCTTCTACACCCTGCAGCCTACGAATACCTGCCGAACCTCAAGCCTACGCTGCTCCACGTCGGGTCACGGCCAGGGGAGTGCGAGCGATCACGTTAATTGACTCAAGTTAGGAATTAGGCACAAGAATTACGAACTTACGACCTAGAGTCTCAAGTCGTCCTAGGGAGCTTTTTATTTTAATAAAAACCTATCGATAATTAATAGATTCAGGCGTTACTTTGCGGAGGTCCATATCAACAAACTGGAACAAATTACCTTGCTACTCCGCGAAACCAAAATCCGCGTGGTTTCGCGGAGTAGCAAGGTAATTTGTTCCAGTTTGTTAAAAACCTATCGTTATAATTTTATTCTTGTTTCACTCGAAAATCCCCTAGGGCGAACTTCTGTACCTGACCGGGTAACAGTGGCGCCCAACGTGGGGCCGACTGTATTTTGGGTAAGTTGTCCCATGTTCTGTGGTCGTCGTTTACGAAAGTGGAAACGCAGGTCATAATTGTTTTGTTATAACGTTCTGTTAAATTTATGTGTGGTGAATAACGTGCGATTAAAAACTGATTGGGAACCTTGTATTTATCGAAAAACGTTTTTATTTCTCGGCTAGTGAAGCAAGTGGCATTGTCCATGTATATTGTTTGTGGAATACCATGTACTAAGAACACCGATTCCTCTAAATGTTTAATTACTATAGCCGAAGTCGCGTTTCGTACGGGAAACATTAAGCAGTACTCAGAGAAGATACAATTTACTACCAACAAATATGAGTTTTGTTTTCTGCTAGTAGGTAAAGGACCCATAAAATCGAGAGATATGACCTGAAATGGTCTTGAACACTGTTTGGGACGGCCCATTTCGCCTAGGGTGGCGTGTGTTGGATTCTTATATGCGGCACATGTGTCGCATGAAGCGATGAACTTAGCCACATCCTTGTACATACCTACCCAGTAGTAGTTTAAGGCTAGTCGGTGATAGGTTTTAAAGGTACCTAAGTGTCCGGCCGTAGGCTGTGCATGGTTTTCGCTAATTAATTGTTCGCGAAATTCCTCTGACCGGGTAACAGTGGCGCCAACGGGTTTTCTTGTGCTATAGTTCTTGCTTGAGTCAGCTAGCTACGCTAAAGTTGTTGGTGCTGGTTATTTTTCTAAAATTTTTCTCCTTGTCTTGGATACCGCAGTAATTCTAAATTCACTTGTCCACCCGTTTTGTGGCGGGCCAAGAATACCGCAAAACCGGCCTGTTATTCGTAAAAGGCAAATGGACGGCGTTTTTGCTGAAAATCAGGGTTGTTGTTCAAATTCTAACGGTTTTTTTTTCAAATTTTAACGTCTATTTTTCCAATTTTTTATCGCCAATACTCCAAATTTGTCTTGAATAGTCTACATAAAACAATTTAAATTAACTACACAACGTACACACTTAATTTAAATTAGCGCACCATCGCGATCAATTTAAATCCTAACGGCGTAACTGTTAATTTAAATTACTCAGTAACCGTCAACTACAATTAACCGCGGGTTCGAATTTAAAAAACCTCAACTGCCACTAAGCGCCTAAGAATCAGCTGTAGTTAACTAAATTAACTACAACGATTTTCTAACAGCTATCTCACTCTGTACAACTCACTTCGCTCTTCTAAAAAGACGACTTGCACAGAAGTGTACCTATCTAATAATCCTTAAAAACCGACGGTATATATTTTTTTAATTAACACTACAATTTGCTTTAAAATTACTCTTCTATCTTGAAACAACAACCACTGAATATCGACATTTCATCAAAATTAGTTTGGACTTATTCGGCAAAACCACTAAATTTTATTAACATCCAGTAGCTTCACTTTTTAATTATTTTAAATTTTAACTTCGTTAACGTAACTTCACTTTTATTTTATAACACTGCACTTTTACTGCGATATCCAATCCAGTACATGTAACGCTGTAATTATACTTCACTTTCTATTGTACTCATACGGTCTAGCATCCAGTGTTAGCAGAGAGAGTTCTACATACTAAGTTATCACCTTCCTTGTGAGCGCGTCTCACTATACATTTTAACTGAACACATAGGTGTTCAACAACCACCTGCATTCCGGCCACAGGCACTCTTCTATTGTACGAAGACCTTATCGCGCGCGAATAAGGATCACTATACGCTATCGCTAGTAATTCTTTAAAGCGGGTAAATCTTAAAGTCGCGCCGATAACTCAGACTTACTTTAAGTATACAACTTAACTTCTGTGGGTAAATTTAACTGCTGTTCATAATGGCACTTCACAATATTAAATATTTGTCCTTGCAAAAGAGCGAGCTAACATATGAGGTAGCGATTCGTGGTACTACACCGGCTACAACGGTACTAGACTTACGTACTCAAATTGTGAAATTATCACCATTATTACCCGCGCACGACATTTTGGAATAACAACAAACAACGACAAACCGCGCACAGTTGCGCAAGTTAGGAATTAGGCAGAAGAATTACGAACTTACGACCCGGAGTCTCTAGTCGTTTCGAGCTTTTATTTAATAAAAACCTATTGTTATAATTCTTGTTTCACTCGAAAATCCCCTAGGGCGAACTTCTGTACCTGACCGGGTAGCAAAATTAAACTAATTTTTAAACGGTTCTGAACAGCAGGAGATTGCTGAACTTAAGCAATCCGTTGAGTTCTTTAACGCCAAATACGAGGAGTTTGAGCAATCGGTTCAGCTGCTGAGTTCGAACGTCGCTCAAACGGACTTAAACATAAATAAGCTCGAACCCGCCGTCCAAAACCTGAAAGACCGCATCAACGAATTGGAGCAACAAATGCGTGAAGCCAACGTGGAATTCCATGGTATTCCTGAATTTAAAGGTAAGAATCAGCGCAACGTCGTTCTGCAGACTGCTACGGTCGTTTCCTACGCCTTAAGTGATACAGATATTGTTCATTGTACCATAGTGGCAAAACTTAACCAAGATAATAACAAACCGCGCACAGTTGTGCTTAAACTGAAGGACAAGCGGTGCCGAGACGATTTTTATTCGGCTGTTGTCAAGTTCAACAAGTCTAATCCTAACAATAAGTTGAACTCTTCCTTGATGGGGATTGGCGGCGGCCAGTCGCAAGTATACGTGTCCGAGCATCTCTCACCTTTTAATAAGAATCTCCACGCTGCCACTCGCATCAAGTCGAGGGAGTTGAGTTATAAAGTTGTGGTCAGGAACGGTCGTATACTCGTATATAAGAACGAAGACTCTCCAGCCATCGTCATTAAGAATTTCAGCAATTTGGACACATTGCATTAGATTCAGATAATCTCTGTTAAAATCATATTTAAAATTAAATAATCGCACTTTTGTTTGTTTAAATCATACTGGATTTGTCAGTATACTACCAAAATGTTCGTGGCTTGAAGTCAAAGTGTCTTGATTTGTATAATAACCTTCTTATTCAAAATTATGACATAATCTGTCTGACAGAGACATGGCTTGATGATGGGGTTGATTCAACTGAATTGATTGACGATAGATATGTTGTATTTCGTCGGGATCGCCCTGATGGTTTTAAAAATCATTTTGATAAATGTCATGATGGAGGTGTCTTGATAGCGGTTTCTTCGAGGTTAACGGTAGAACTAAAGCTGGATTGGCAATCCACAATAGAAGACGTGTGGGTTTACATTAAGAACAACGACATTACTTTTAATTTATGCGTAGCATACATTCTCTCATATATCCCACATTATTTATTTACAAAATTTCTAAACAAGTGCGAAGAAATAGTCATCACCATCATCATCATTTCAGCCGAAAGACGTCCACTGCTGAACATAGGCCTCTCCCAAGGATCGCCACAACGACCGGTCTTGTGCTGCTTGCATCCAGCGGGTTCCCACAACGATCACCAGGTCATCGGTCCACCTTGTGGCGGGTCTACCTACGCTGCGTCTTCCGGTACGCGGTCGCCACTCGAGAACTCTATGGCCCCATCGGCCATCCGTTCTGCGAGCAATGTGCCCCGCCCACTGCCACTTAAGTCTAGCAATTCTTAAGGCTATGTCAGTGGCTCTGGTTCTTCAGCGGATCTCTTCATTTCTAATTCGATCTCGCAGAGAAACTCCGAGCATAGCCCTCTCCATTGCCCTTTGAGTGACCTTGAGCTTTCTTATGAGGCTTTTTGTTAGCGACCACGTCTCAGTACAGTACGTCATCACTGGCAACACACATCGCTCGAAGACTTTCGTCTTCAGACACTGCGGTATCTTGGACGAGAAGATGTTTCGTAGCTTCCCGAACGCTGCCCAACCGAGTCGGATTCGCCGATTGACCTCTTTGTCGAAGTTGGACCTACCTAACTGGACAGTTTGTCCCAGGTACACATAATCGTCCACAACTTCAAGCGTAGAGTCTCCGATCTTTACGGGAGTTGGAACTACATGGGCGTTCGACATGATTTTCGTCTTATCCATGTTCATCTTAAGTCCAACTCGCCCGGAGGCCCTACTGAGGTCATTGAGCATTGTACTTAGGCCTTCCATGGTCTCGGCCAGGACCACTATGTCGTCGGCAAACCGAAGGTGAGTCATGTACTCGCCGTTGTTATTAATGCCAAGCCCATCCCAGTCCAGAACCTTGAAAACATCCTCCAGTGCGGCGGTGAACAGTTTTGGAGTGATCACATCTCCCTGTCTGACTCCCCGCCGCAGCGGGATAGGTTTAGAATTCTGGTCCTGTAGTCGGACTGACATCGTGGCGTTTTCGGACAGACACTTCAACACTTCGATGTACTGGTAGTCAACTTGGGACCGCTGGAGAGACTGCAGTACAGCCCAGGTTTCGATCGAATCGAAGGCTTTCTCGTAGTCCACAAATGCTAAGCAAAGGGGGAGGTTATACTCCTCGGTCTTCTGTATAACCTGCCGTAACGCATGTATGTGGTCTATGGTACTGAAGCCTTTTCTGAAACCGGCTTGTTCGGGAGGCTGGAAGTCGTCAAGCCTGCGAGCGAGACGGTTCGTAATGACTCTCGAAAACAACTTGTAGACATGGCTCAGAAGTGAGATGGGCCTATAGTTCTTCAGCAGGGTATTGTCACCCTTCTTGAAGAAAAGCACCACCACACTTCTGTTCCATGATTTCGGTGTTTTCCCTTTATGAATGACGGAATTAAACAAGGTCTGAAGGGCCCTGAGGATCGGTTTTCCTCCTGTCTTCAGAAGTTCGGCTGTGATTCCGTCATCCCCTGGAGCTTTATTATTTTTGAGTTGTTTGAGAGCCATACTAATCTCGTACATGCTGACGTTCGGGATATCTTCAGTATAGTGACGGGTCAATCTAGCTCTGGGGTCTGTAGCTAGATTATCAACGGGTTTCTGTGTTGAAGTGTATAACTGTCCATAAAACTTCTCAACCTCGCTCAAAAGCTTAGGTCTAGATGTGACGATCCCGCCATCGTCAGTCTTCAGCTTTGTCAGCTGGCTTTGCCCAATAGACTGATCTCTCGCAAACACTTTGGAGCCTTTGTTGCGCTCTATCGCCTCCGTAATGCGATTGGTATTAAATAGGCGTATGTCGCTCTTCAGAGACTTCGAAATCTGTCTATTAAGCTGCCTGTATGCACCGGCATCATGCGAAGACTGCAGGATCATCCCACGCCTCTCCTCCATGAGCTTAAGAGTTCGGTCAGAGAGCTTTGTGGTTCCACTGGTGCGTCGGTTCTTGAAAGATTTGGAACCGACAGTATGGACAGCTTCCACGAACCCGTCGTTATAATCGTCCACACCACTCTCTAGGCAAGCAAAACGGTTTTGGAGTTCCAGCTGAAAGCTCTCGAGGTTTTGGAGATGGATCGGTGCAGGACGGAGCGTAGACTTCATCAGGCGTGACCTTTCAAGCTCCACATTAATATTCAATGTGCCTCGTACACTTCCGGTTTTAACCGCGTTGATCACAGAGACATAACTAAATATTTGCCTTTTCGTCGACATGATGAAGTCTATCTCATTTTTTGTTACGCCATCGGGGCTCATCCTAGTCCACTTCCTGTGGACTCGCTTTCTGAAGAAGGATTTCATTATATAGAGTCCCTCCTTCTCTATAAGCCGGCCAGTAGTTGGCCCCGATGGTTCCGCGATCCAACGCCAAATTGCCCCACTCGCAGCTCTTCACCATCTCGCTTGCCCAGTTTAACGTTGAAATCTCCCATGACAACTGCGAAGTGGGTTTTGGGACTATGCATGGCTCTTGATATGTCCTCATACATAGCCTCTACCTCATCATCGGAGTGCGTCGAGGTCGGAGCGTATACCTGTATAACCTTCAACGAATACCGTTTGGTTATTCTGAGTACAAGGTAGGCTACCCTGGTCGACACACTCTCGATCTTCACCACGTTGTTCTCGAGAGACCTGTGGACGATAAACCCAACACCACCCTGGGATTGTTGGTCGCCCTCCCGGAAATAGAGCAGGTTACCAGATTTTAGGGTTATCGTGTCCTCCCCCTCTCGTCGGACTTTTTTTTTTTTTTTATAGTATAGGGGGCAAACGAGCAGACGGGTCACGTGATGGTAAGCAATCACCGCCGCCCATGGACACCTGCAATATCAAGAGAATCGCAAGCGCGTTGCCGGCCTTTAAGAAAAGAATACCTCTAAGAATACTTCTGATAACCCCACGATATCCCACCGTATCCTGCTCAATTCTTCCTCCAGTTCCTCGATCTTCACGTCGGTCCGCAGTGTTCGTGCGTTGTAGGTTACCAGGGCCAGTTGTCGTCGTTTGTGGTAGCCGGGTCTCTTCCGGGGATTCACTGTAGCACCCCCTGAAATAGTAACAACAAGTAATAGTAAAACTTTAATATTTGGAGATTTCAATCTGCCCAATGTTGCCTGGAGTCACGGTCAGATGGATAATAAAACTACTACTAACACTAATGACCCTAAAGTACTGTCACTCAATGACTTTGCCAGTGTCACTGATCTTAGGCAGATTAACACAATAGTTAACCTTAATAACAGAATTCTAGATCTAGCATGAAACTACCGTGAGACTCAGACATATTAATAAAGCGGATCACTCACGTATTTTTGCGTCGGCATGTGCTGGAAGACAACGGATATAACTGGAGGCAGTGTAATCGGGTTGTGAGCGCATCCCCGCGTCTGAGACCGGCTGTAGTGGAGAGGCTGCCGGTATACCTTCCGTATATCAAAGGCGTAACGGATAGAATCGGGCACTTGTTGCGCCGCGGATATAGCATCAAGACGATTTTTCGACCTCACATGCAGCTTAGGCAGTTGGTGCGCTCACCAAAGGATAAGGAGGCTCTGAATGTCCCCGGGGTATACATGATTCCCTGCTCCTGTGGCAAAAACTATATAGGTGAGACTGGCCGGAACATATCCACAAGGTTATCGGAGCACATACGTAGTATGAAGAAACAGGACAGCCAGGCTTCGGCAGTGACAGAACATTCATTAAATTCGGATTCGACGCATTTTATCCGTTTCGATAAGGTGTCCGTACTGGCGAGGGAAAAGTTTTTTGTGCCGCGGAAAGTACGGGAGGCTATTGAAATTGGACGTCATCCGAATTTTAATCGTGATGGTGGATGGTCGGTGCCATCCAGCTGGAAAACGGTGTTGAGTACTACGTCGGAGACGGGTGTGTCCGAGCCTTTAGAGAGCGATGTGGTTAGTGTAGTGTGCAACCCTATATTTGACATTAAAAATAATGAAGCAAACGAGGGTAGTTGTTCGCCGCCGCCCGAAACGCCTGTGCCGAGTAGCCGAGCTGTCAGGGCTTCGGTACGCAGTCGTCGTCGCGCCACCGCCGCGGGGGCTCATGATTAAGGACCACGGACTGGTCCGAAACATGTCGGGCATTTCCCGACGCAAAAATACGTGAGTGATCCGCTTTATTAATATGTCTAGATCTAGCCTTCATTAATCCCGATTTAAATTTCACTTTAAATAGTGCCCACCCTGTCAGTCGCGTTGACTCTCACCATCCTCCTTTTGAGATCTGCATTACTCTCTCAAAACAACGTTCGCTGTGCGAAAACAGCCCAAGCATCCGGTACAATTTTCACAGGGCTGATTTTGATGAGTGTTGTAGTGAATTATCAAAAATCGATTGGAATAGTTATTCGAACCTTCCTTGTGAGGATTTGCTGCAATTGCTATATAACTTAATTTGGGATGTCATTGCTGTTCACGTGCCAAAAGCGAAAAGTCGTACTAAACGTCACCCTCAATGGTTTTCTAGGGACTTAATAAGATTATTAAGAAGAAAACATAAACTCCATAAAAAATACATAACATATAAAAATCCACGAGATTACGATGAATTTTCTTTCCTTAGAAAGAGGGCAAAGATACTTCTGTCACAATGTTTTAAACAGTACATATCGCATATTGAAAATGATTTAAACCAAAATATAAAAGTTTTTTGGCGTTATACGAAATCAAAGAAGCCAACTAACCAAATTCCCAATCGTGTTGTTTATAATGGAGCTGTGGCTGAAACTGGCCATGACATTGCGAATCTCTTTGCTCGATACTTTTCGTCGGTCTATGATGCACATGCACATGGCTCGTCTAACTACACACTTGATTTTCCGGGATGCAGTTTTAGCATGAATACCATTTTATTCACGGAAAGTGAGGTACTGAAGCGACTTAAATCACTGAATGTCTCTAAAGACGCAGGCCCAGATGGATTACCAATCATTTTTATACGATCCTGCGCTGACGAATTGGTCAAACCGCTCACTATGATCTTTCGAAAATCTTTGGACGAGGGTGTGTTCCCGGACCTATGGAAATTAACAAAAAATAACACCAATACATAAGAAAGGAGACAAAAGTGACGTCTCTAACTATCGGCCAATTAGTGTCTTGAGCGGCTTTGCAAAAATATTTGAGGGCTTAATATTTGATGAGGTCTATACCCACTTTCTGCATCTACTTAGCCCGCTTCAACACGGTTTTGTTCGTAAGCGGTCTACAACCTCGAATCTAATTTTGTATGTTCAGTATTTATGCTCATCTTTTCAGGCTAAGGCCCAGACTGACGCTATATACACTGACTTCACAAAAGCATTTGATAAAGTTAATCACCAAATTTTACTTGTTAAGTTAAGTCACCTCGGAATACATGGCAACTTGCTCAGATGGTTTCAGTCTTATCTTCATCGCCGATCTCAGCTGGTGAGTGTGTATGGATATGATTCTTTGCCTTTTTTGGTGGAATCCGGTGTTCCACAAAGGTCTAACTTGGGTCCATTACTGTTCCTATTTTTTATCAACGATCTTCTGACACGAATACGATGTAATGCGTTAGCCTTTGCCGATGACATCAAGATATTTCGCATCATTGAATCGCAAGTGAATTGTTTAATTTTACAAAAGGATCTGAATACAATTCATGGCTGGTGCTTGCATAATATGATGTACCTAAATGTCAACAAATGTCAATATATAACGTTTACAAAAAATATTAATGTTATTGAATTTGACCATGCCATTGGCGGAACCAAATTAGATAGAGTAACAACGGTAAGAGACTTAGGCGTGTCATTCGATAGCGAATTGTCGTTTCGCGGTCACTATGAGAGCATAACTTCTAAAGTAAACCGTACCTTAGGATTCATTATTCGAAATACGAGGCCCTTTAAAAATGTTAATAGTTTGGTCATATTATTCTCTTCTCTATTTAAATAATAATACACGGAAAAATGAAAATATACTACATATATACCACAACCCTCGAACCAAAAAGAAAATGCGCAATATAAAAATCTGCACCTTTAATGTCAGATCCTTGTCATCCATAGAGAGATATCTACAATTAACTTATGCATTGGAAAAGATAGAATGCGATATATTGGGTCTTTCGGAAGTCAGAAAAATGGGTTGCAACATCGAAGAATATCAAGACTATGTTCTATGCTACATTGGACAAACAAAAGGTTTACATGGAGTGGGATTTCTTGTAAAGAAAAATTTTAAGGCAAATATTTTAAAATTTTCAGGTATATCTGAGAGGGTCGCTCTATTACAACTAAAAATCGAAGATCTACATATTTCAATAATTCAAGCATATGCACCTACACAAGGATCAAGTGAAGAGGATACTCAAAAATTCTACAATGATATTGAACGAGCACACTTACTAGCCGATGGCAATTTAATAGTGATGAGCGATTTCAACGCAAAAGTAGGCAACCCCAAGAAGGAAGAAAAACCAGTCATGGGCGATTATGGTATTGGAGAACGAAACGAAAGAGGTGAACGTTTAATAGAATACGCTTTTGAACACAAGCTGTCGATTATGAACACATTCTTTAAGAAAAAAGAAAGTCGGAGATGGACTTGGATGTCTCCTGACCAGAAAATCAAGAATGAAATCGACTTTACAATGACAAACAGGCCAAAGACTATTTCAAACTTTGAAGTGCTTAACGATTTCGGATTTGCTTCAGATCACAGGCTATTACGAGCGACTCTCTCCTTAGAACAACCAAAAAAGAGCAGAAACTCTTTCAAACCTGTACCTAAACTCCCAACGTCAGATGACGAATTAGAAAACTACACCAACTGCCTAAAATTACACATTGAAGCAAAATTAAAAGAAAACACAGATGTTCAGACTTTCTATAATTTACTAGAAGCATGCATAACAGAAAGCTTAAGAAAAAGCAACAAATCACAAAAGAAAAAAGGACACAAGATATTCAGCCAAAATACAGAACAACTAATCAAAAAACGCACAAGGCTAATAATGACAAAAAACAAGGACAAGGAAACAAAGAAAGAACTAACGAAAACATTTAAAGAGGTAAATAAAGCAATTAAGAATGACTACAAAAGACACAGACAAGATATCATACCAAAAAACTTGAAGAATTTTAGAAGCACAAAAAGAGCATTCAAAGATTTATTACCACACAAAACGTGGATACAAAAGCTTACACACAATTCAAAAGAATCAAAAACGAGGAAAGATATATTAGAACATGCAACAAATTTCTACAAGGAACTGTACAGGAAAAGAGAAAGTGAAAATAGAGAAGAAGAACTGACTTATAATGCCAAGTGTACCGATGTCATCCAACAAATAGACACGGCAGAAGTGCACATGAACATAAGACAGCTTAAGGACGAAAAAAGCCCCGGCCCCGATGGAATAACCAATGAGGCCCTAAAACTGGGTGCACCCATACTATTGGACCAACTAGTAAAACTATTTAATATGGTACTTGATAAGGAAAACACTCCAATACAATGGTGTACATCAGACATAATATTGCTGTATAAAAAGGGAAATCCACAAGATGTTGGAAACTACAGGCCAATCAGCTTATTAGCTAGCATATACAAGCTCTTTTCTTCAATAATACTCAAACGAATAACAAAATACATTGACGCTAAATAGCCAGTAGAACAGGCGGGCTTCCGCTCGGGTTTCAGCACTACTGACCATACACAGGCTTTGCTACAAGTCATCGAAAAATACCAGGAGTTTAATAGGCCTTTATACGTTGCCTTTATAGACTACTGCAAAGCCTTTGACAGCATCAGCCATACATCAATCTGGATAGCTCTGAAATCGTCGGACGTACCAGATAAATATATAAATATACTAAAATCTATATATGAAAATAGTACGAGCAATGTAAAACTTGAAACCAGGGGGAAGTCATTCAATATACAGAGAGGAGTCCGACAAGGAGACCCTCTGTCACCAAAACTTTTTATCGCTGTTTTGGAGCAAATTTTTCAGAAACTAGACTAGACACGGAAAGGCATCAAAATCCACGATCGCTATATGAGTCATCTAAGATTCGCAGATGATATCGTAGTTCTGGCCGAAACATCTAAAGAACTAGAAGAAATGGTATGCTCACTAGATCAAGAAAGTTCAAAAATAGGTTTAGAAATGAATGTAAGCAAGACAAAAATATTGACCAATAGCCAGGAGACTCCTATTATTGTAAAAGGAATCAGTATAGAATATGTTCAAAAATATGTATATTTAGGTATACAGGTATCACTCAACAAGACAAACAATGAAGAAGAAATAAAAAGAAGAACAGACATGACCTGGAAAAAGTTTTGGTCGTTAAAGGAAATTCTTAAAGGCGAGTATAGTTTATACTTGAAAAAGGTTGTAATTGACACTTGTCTCCTGCCTTGTCTACTGTATGGCTGCCAAACATGGAACTTCACGAACAAAACAAAACAGAAGATTATAGCAACTCAAAGAGCAATGGAAAGAAGCATACTAAAGATCAGAAAAATATACAAAATTAGAAGCGACAAAATTAGACAGAGGACAAAGATAATAGATGCGCTCACACAAGCTCTAACTCTAAAGTGGCGCTGGGCAGGGCACGTCTCACGATGCACTGACGATAGGTGGACTGTACATACAACACAATGGAAAGGACCACTAGGTAAAAGAAAGGTCGGCCGACCCAACAAACGGTGGGCAGACGACATCGTAAAAACTGCTGGATCCGACTGGTCAAACACTGCCATGGACAGAAAGGTGTGGAAAACATTGGAGGAGGCCTTTACCCTAAGAGGGGTCCATGTCCCCGAAAAATAAAATCTAATTTAACCCACTAACAATATTTTTAAGAAGTAAATCTACTAACCTAACTTTACTTGAATTTTGTACTTAACTCAAAGGCATGGAAATAAACAGGCTTTTTATTTATTATTATTATTATTCTCTTCGCTGGTGAGGACGGTGCTTGAATACTGCTGTGTTATCTGGCAGCCTATTTATGCTAAATACTGTGACCGGTTGGAGTCAATTCAGAAAAAGTTTGTTCGGCATCTCTGCAATAGGACTGGAACGCGTCGTGTGGTCCCTGATTATATTGATAGACTTATCAAATTTTACCTCCATTTTCTGTCTTATCGACGTAATTTCATTGATCTGGTGACACTTTATAAAATATTGCATGGTGAACTCGACGGGGATCTGTTGGCCTGTGTCGGCTTCAGGGCTAGTATGAAGCACACGCGAAATCACAATTTGTTTGGTTTATCTTTAAGTAATAATAATGTTAGCCACAATGCTCCAATGCAACGTATGTGTCGTCTATTTAACAAACTGAGCTTTGATATTGATATCTTTTTTGATTCTCCAGCTACATTTAAGTACAAAATTTCTAGAAATTTTAAGTAGATTATTTTCTTTGTAACATTCAGTACCTACACATAATATTTAGTAGGCACTTAGAGTTAATTCTTGTTTAATAATTCTTAATAACTTAATACGTATAACCATAAATTAACGCATAAGTATAATTATAATTATAGTATAAGTATATTTGGTGTGCAACAATTCTGTGTACAATTGTAATTGTGTTGTGGACGTTGCAATGTTCTGCTGTGATATGTTCTGATTTTACTATGCTGTGTTTACAATATGTAATTGTACCTAATGAATAAAATAAGCTTTTAGTTGACCTTACCTGTTAGTTCGTAAATAATCTAAGTGTAAACACGCCGTTCTCATGCTTAGTTCGTTTTATGTAAACGCGGCAAAATTAATTTATGCTTGTAATCCCCGTATTATACATGGTGAAATTTTGGTGATGTTTTCCTGTGGCGAGATGATTTTAATTTGTTCGTACAATCGATTCATGAATATATTTTAACTAGAGAATCATTGTGCTGCGGAAAAACAACTATTTAAATTTCACGTATTCTATGAACTACAAAGGTAGGTACTGTAAACTATAAACTATTGTGTACGTAATGTTCCTACTGTCTGTTGTGATACAAAATATCTATAAATTACCTGTACTTTACTATGTACTGTCACTATACACTATGTTTGTCTGTCTGTCACGAATATCACTATCAACACTGTCTATCCTGAACATATTCATTTCACCTTCGGCTACAGAATAGATAATAATACTACATGCAGAAGTTTTCCTGTCAAACGAAACTTATTTATAACATTATCAGGACTTAAGCGCGATAGAAATGTATTGTTGATTTACCTCGACGTTTCGGCCATGTTTCAATGGCCGTGGTCACGAGTAGACTGAAGTGGAGGGTATTACTTCTGTTTAGCCGCGCGATTTTTACGAACTACCCTCACTTTGTCTTGTTTATTTTCCACCGGCATATCACTACACCGACACACAATGAAAATGAAAATGAAAATGAAAATGAAAAATTTATTTTGCAAGTAGGCCATATAGGCTCTTTTACATGTCTGAATCTACTAGCGCTTCGGAAAATGGAAGAATCTGCTGAGAAGAAACGCCGCAAGAAACTCAGCAGTTTATCTTTTTTTTTCTTCTCTTTTGAAAACAAGATTACAGAGCAATATACACAATCATAACAATAGTTCACATAAAGTGTGAAAAAAAAAAGATAATAAATAGCACAGCAAGCTTTAAGCATATTGAACGAACTGGCACTAGTACAGATTGACCAAGAGATGTATAGGGTCCCCAGGTCAAAGAAATTAGAATCGGGATGTATGTGGTCCCTGATCAAATACTTAGTCTAAATAACTTAGACTAAGTATAGTATAGTCTCTAAGGGTCAAAACAAATTAATTACCTTAATCTATGCTTAGCAGAGGTGTAAAACGCCTCCACGGTCAAATTGTACAATATTACTTGGAGATGTATAGTCTCCGAACGTCAAAGAATATAAGAATAAAAATATTCATGACAAAAAAAAAATTGGTGAAAATCCAACAAAATCAGTAATATAACAATAACAACTCAATACATGTCTATATTTAGTTATATATATAAATATAAATAAATAGACAACACGATGAAGTCTCCCACATCAAACTGCATTTAAGTACCTACATTTTAGGCTTTTTGAGAATTACATTAGTCTTTGCAGCATGAATAGTCCGGACCCCACAAACAGCACCCGATCACGAGTATGACGCGTATCTCAGCCATCGTCTCCCTCAACCATATTGCAGGGAAGGTGGCGACCCGATCAACGACGCCACCGTAAGCAATGCCCTTTAAGCGAGCATGACATACTCAAGCATCACTGTGTTTGATAGCACTCAAAAAATTTCCCTATGCTGTTTATCGCATAAATCGATCAAGAAATGCATTTTAAATGCAAGACTAGAACACCCACGTGTCTATTTCAAATACTTTTTTTTATAAAAAATAATTTATATTTCGTGACCTTGACGTAGAAAAATGACTAAATCAATTCTGTAAGCGTATCTGATCAAGATATATTATTTTGATTAATATAGTTTGAGTTCCAAAATAATAATTACACTTTAATAGGATGTCATACATAATTAATAGGAATAAAATTAAGTGATAAAAAAAAAAAAAGATTAATGCTTAGAAATGTCACAAACATACAATTATTTATTAAAGTCAAAGATATTTAAATTAAATAGTGAACAGCCGACATTTAAATTAAATATTCACGCCTTTAGAACTGGCCAAGTCAAATCGTCGCATATATATTCGTCGACTTTGTAATAAGCTTTTTTCAATAGCGTGTTTTTAATATACCTCTTGAATGCATTTAGAGGTAATTCCCATACATCCACAGGCACTTTATTATAGAACCTCACGCAGTTCCCTAGAAAGGATTTGCTAACTTTTTTTAAGCGGAATTTGGGTACAAAAAGCTTATTTTTATTTCGTGTGTTGAAATGATGGACATCACACAGTTTCTTGAAGGAATTAAAGTTCCTATGCGTATATACAATTACATCATATATATATTGTGAAGCTACTGTAAGGATGTCTATTTCTTTAAAGCGTTCTCTCAGTGAATCACGAGAGCCAAGGTTGTAGATGGACCGAACTGCCCTCTTCTGCAGAACAAAAATGGTTTCAATGTCGGCTGCCTTACCCCAAATCAGAATGCCATAGGACATTAGGCTGTGAAAATAACTGAAATAAACGAGACGCGCAGTTTCCACGCTGGTGTACTGTCTGATTCTTCGTACGGCATATGCTGCAGAACTCAATTTATCAGCAAGATTCGAAATATGTGGACTCCATTGTAAATTTCGATCCAAAGTAAGTCCAAGGAAAACAGTCTCGTCTACTAAGTCTAGTCTCTCTCCATTTAAAGTAATCATTGTATCAACTTGTCTTACATTTGGTAGTGAAAATTTAACACATTTAGTTTTTGCAGCGTTCAGCAGAAGGTTGTTAGCTGTGAACCATTTTAAAACATCTATTAGGATCTCATTGATGTGACTGTGGTCTTCTTGTTGCCTGTTAACTTTAAAAATTAGCGAGGTGTCATCAGCAAATAGAACTATGTCACATTTATTTCGTACTAGGCTAGGTAGGTCGTTTATATAGACCAGAAAGAGAAACGGTCCCAAAATCGATCCCTGTGGCACTCCAAGCTTCACCGGTGCTCCACGTGACTGCACTCTATTTACGACCACCTTCTGGATTCTCTGGCTAAGATAGGAAAAAACAAGATTCAGTGCCTCAGCTGAGAGCCCGTAGTGCCGTAGCTTGCGCAGGAGTGTCTCATGTTCCACACAATCAAACGCTTTGGAGAGATCGCAGAAGATGCCTATTGCATCCTGCGAATGTTCCCATGCATCGTAAATATGCTTCATGAGTGTTGCAGCTGCATCTGTGGTCGAACGCCCTCTTGTAAATCCGAATTGCTTGCTATGTAGTAATTTATTAATGTTAAAATGATGAAGCATTTGGTTGAGCATGATCTTCTCAAACACTTTACTTAGCACTGGAAGTATAGAAATCGGTCGAAAATTTCCAGGGTCGGATTTGCTGCCTGATTTAAATAAAGGAATAACCTTACTATACTTCATAAGGTCGGGAAACACACTCGTCTACGCAGTTATTAAATGTAATGGCCAGATACGGTGCCACAATATGAATGACAGATTGGATAACTTTAACGGAAGTACCCCAAAGATCCTCAGTATTCTTAAGCTTCAAGGATTTAAATGTTTTGATGATCTCGTGTGGGTCGGTATAATGAAAATCAAAGTTTAGATTTCTTACATTAGCAACCTCGTTTAAGTAAGAACCAGCCCTCACACTACATGAATTCAGGCCACGAGTAGTAGTTGAAGCTATGTTCGAGAAAAAAAATTCAAAAGTGTCCGCCACATCTAAATCTGACGTCAGTATCTTATTGTTAAGTTTGAGTTTAAAATGGCCATAACGGGGCTTTGATTTACCTGTCTCTGAATTGATAACATTCCAAACTGCCTTGACTTTATTATCAGCAGATTTAACTTTATTACTTATATAGTCTGCCTTGGCGGCAGAACAAACCTTTTTAAATAATTTAGAATATTTTTTTACATAATCAATGAAACTAGCATCTTGGCTGTAGCTCTTCATTTCATACAACTCGTACAGTTTGGTCCTACTCTTATGTATTCCAACTGTGGCCCAATCACTAAATTTTGGTTTGTTTGAGCCGTTCTTGACAGTCTTTAATTTGAAAATGTTTTCAAACTCATTATTTATAACACTAGTTAAATCCTTATATAATATGTTGGGATCACTCGTCCCTATGGTAGGCACAGGAACTTTACAGAGAATATTCTGTTTGAACTTTTCTATTCGACCTACAGTTATAGGCCTGTAGGTTAATTCTAGTTTAGGATTCTGATTGGTGATTTTAAAAGTGGCTTTCTGGCCACTGTGATCCGAGTTAAAACATTTAAATATTGCCACTTCCGTAGCTTCACTCATGCAGAAAATATTGTCTAAACATGTCGCCGTGCTGGCGGTCACTCTAGTGGGCTCATTAAACAGATGAAACAAGTTAAAAGATTTAAATAGGTTCAATAGTCTGACCGAGTTTGTATTTGTTGAGTCTAGTAAGTTAACATTGAAGTCGCCACATACCATGATGAATTTACTACTTTCAAAAATCTGTTTCAGGGCATCTTCCATTACGGCTTCAAACTGGCTAAAGTCTGAAGACGGTGGCCTGTATACGCACAGTATAATGTGGTTTTCTAATTCCTCACATGAAATTTCGATAACTCGCTCAATAGAAAGCTGAACTATATTTTTACGTTCTTTACATTTAAAATCGTTTTTTAAAATAAACATGGAGCCTCCGTGAATTGCCGACTTTCTAGTGAAGGAGCTACCGATTTTGTAATTATTAAAGTTCAATAATAATTCATGTCGTTTCAGCCAGTGTTCAGTAATGCACATTACATCTACATTAAAAGCATCTAAGAATAAACCAATTTCTATTATTTTGCTGGAAAAGCCTTGTATATTTTGATGAACCAAAATAAGGTTACGTTGCTTTTCCGCTGTCTCACGCATTAGTTTAAAGCCGGCTGGCGGGCCGCGGGGGAGGCCGCGCGCTCGGCGGCTCCGGCCCCGCCGCCGCTGTCTGCTGCGTGCAAGTGCCCAGGTTCAATATTGTATGCTAGCAGCTTCGCTGTTGCTATTTTACATTTTTTTGGTAAATAACATTTGTCTCTATTTAACTGAAAACGTTTCACAAATTTGTTGCTGTCAAAAAATGTATAAGTACTATTAAAACATGTCAAATTATACAGCATAGCATTCAAATTTGAAATTTTGATGTTTTGCTCATAGGATACAGAACCCGAATACGGGAGCGCACATAAAATTATTTTATGAATACCGCGTTGCTCGACTATTGACAGTGCTCGTAGTAAGCATTCAAAGTGAGGTTTCGACAAGTCTAGACTATTACCTAACATAATAATTAGCGTGCTCAATGCTCACAATGTCCGACGATTTATCCGAAGATATATCTCGACGCTTACACTTGCTGATTACAGGATTCCATGATGAAGAGAGTTTATATCCGTCTTCCCGGTTGAAATTGTTGTACTTTTTAATTTCAACCGCTTTACGTACTATTCTAGGATAATAATGTCGTTTTGTAGAGAGGATTTTAGGGTTATGAAGCTCAATCCAATGGTTTGGTCCCGATTCCAGCAAATGCTCGGCAATAGCGGATTTGTTCACCTGGCGATTTTTGACAGCTGCGATATGTTCCTTGACCCTTTCCGCTATAGTTCGCTTCGTCTGTCCAATGTAAGAACTGCCACAACTGCAATCTATCTTATAAACGCCCGGTGACTTATAAGGAATAACATCCTTTGGAAATCGTACATGCCTCGCGACTTTGGACAACGGCGTATATACAGTCTTAATGGAGTATTTACCTAGTACTGCTCCAATTTTGTCCGTCACTCCTTTCACATAAGGCATGAATGCAGGTTGTCTCGCTACATCCGGATATTTCTCCCTACGCTTCCGTCTAGATCGCCGTTCACCTATCCTGTATCCGTTACGTTTTAGTACCTCCTGAACGTATTTCAGCTCCTCTTCCACAAACTCAGGGTCACACAGGTCATGCACTCTGTTAAGTAAAGAGCTCGTTACGGATTGAAGATGACGAGGATGGTTGTGAGATGAAGCGTTTAGATATCTATCCGTGTGTGTCGGTTTCCTGTAAACGGTATGTGTCAGGGATCCATCCATTCTCACCATTACCTTAACATCCAGGAAAGCCAAGCTGCGCTCTAATTCCAATTCATACGTAAATTTAATCTTGGTATGAATGGAATTGAGATGGGCTAGAAACTGTTCTACTTCTGGCTTGCCACCCCTCATAACGCAGAAAACATCGTCGACGTATCGCTTCCACAACTTCACTCCCCATGGTTGTAGATCAATTGTACTCTCGAAGTGTTCCATCCAGATGTTAGCCATCACTGGTGCCACAGGGCTACCCATAGCGACGCCATCCATCTGGAGATAGTGCTGTCCGCGGTATAAAAAGTAGCTCCCTTCCAAACAGTTTCTGAGTAATACCATGTAAGACTCCGACATCTCGTGGTCGCTTAACTTCCGCCGGATTACCTCAAGACATTCTTTGCGTGATACATTGGTGAAAAGTGATTCAACATCAAAACTCACCATAATGTCATCTGGAGCTATCTGGATGTCCTTGAGGATTTCAATGAAATGGCGAGAATCCTTGACAAAAAGACGACGTTTTTCCCACAAACGGCTGCAAAACGAATGCAACGTGCTTAGCAAGATCGTAAGTGGGTGATGCAATTTGACTCAAGATTGGTCGCAAAGACACGCCTGTCTTATGCACCTTCGGCAATCCGTATAATTTCGGTGGCTGCACGATCTTAGGCTTGTATAAGCGATCGAAAACGTCTCCGTCAAACAAATTTTCGTAGTCCCTGATTATTGCTCTGATACGGCGCGTGACTCTAGCAGTAGGGTTATATGCCACGGTTTTGTACACCTCAGAGTTATCTAACAAAACCTTAATTTTTTCCTCATAATGTATGGAGTTCATAACCACAGTGGCGTTTCCTTTATCCGCCTTAAGGACCAGAAGGTCTTCGTTCCTTCTTAAATTTCTTAAGGCTAAGCGCTCTTCTGCTGTAACGTTACTCTTCGGCGGCTTGGACTTTCTTAAAATAACCGCAACATCCTGTCTGAGCACGTCTGCGTCGCCAGATGGCACCTTGTTGCGAATTATAGCCTCCTCCACGCTACCGATGACGGTCTCATAAGGAATTTGTTTAGGCGTTAATGCGAAATTCAACTTCTTTGCCAGGACACTTACCGTTGCATCGTCTATCGGAGTGCCAGATAAATTTACCACCGTACTGGTTAAATCTGAATGTGCAGCTGCCTCACGCCGACTTCTACTCGTTTTCTCGCTACCTCCACGCCCAGCAAACAGTTTCGCGAATTTTTTGTCACTGCACTATCACTCGCGCGGCTAAACGGAAGTAATACCCTCCACTTCAGTCTGCTCGTGACCACGGCCATTGAAACATGGCCGAAACGTCGAGGTAAATCAACAATATATTTCTAACGCGCTTAAGTCCCGATAATGTTATAAATATGTGTGAAAGTCGCGAAAGTTTAAAACAATTCAAACGAGACTTACCTTACCGTAAACACGGGTTACTTTATCCAATTTTTATCAATTTTTTTTTAAAGTCGCGTCATTTTATGTATTTTGTGGATATAAATGTTAGACTAGGTTTGATCGTGTTTCAGAGGTGTAAGTTATCATTCTCGAATAATTAAACTGAAAAATATATTCACAACATTTTTTTTATTTTTTTATTTTTGGGGCAATGTTGTCCTTAAAGGAAGGCTTCTTTGCTCCGCAGCATTTCTCTGATATAAAAACAAACACTGTAAAAGTATGGGCTAATGTAACTCTTTTAGGAGTGTTTATAAAAGTACAGTATTTTTTAAGCAGAAATAAACATTTATTTGAACAAGAAAACAATATTTATTAAATTTTCTTAAAATAAAATAAAAATTACACTTTTTTTTAATTAAAACTTATTTAACAGTCTTTTTATGAGAATCATCATTGGAATTATTTGGTTTAGGACTTTCATTTCTGAGTCTGTCTCTTATAAATATAGTTTTTTTAACAAAAAAAAATCTAGAAATAAAATAAACCTCACTTAACTAGATCTTATTCAACAGCCTTTTATGAGAATCATCTTTAAAATTGTTAGGTAAAGAACGTTATTTTTTTAAACCTATTTTAAATCTACTTGTATTTATTGATCTCCGGGACAGAAAAGCAGCCTTTTTTCACGAATTTAGGTAATCCGATTTTTCCTACTATATTTTCTGGCTTGTACAGTTGTTCGTCTTTAATAACAGGCCACCGCCAAAAATCTTTATCTTTCTTCATACATCTAATAGACCCGTAGCGCTGAATTATTTTGAGGGCAAAACCTTCAAGAATTCTAATGTTTGATAAAATCTTGTCTGTGGATACATTTGCATATAAACAAAATATATTTGCGTTTTTGTGTCACATCCCGGTTGTGCATTTTTAGAAATTTGATTATTTGTAGTGGATATAAACAATTCAAATCAAAACTGACAAAATTGATTTAGAGTTCAAAGATTTAATGGTTTTGTATTTTAAATAGCCTGTCTAGTGTACAAACCTAGTTTGTGTCATCTTCGCCCAGCGAAAACTGACTTGGGGTCAGTACATTAAAAACTTCGACAAAAAAAAATTACAATTCCAAAAACTAGTACCATATACCTCAGATCACTTAAATATCTCTATTAAATAAATTTGTGCCAAATTAAAACACGAACTTTTAATATTTCAGATTTTTTTGTTTCTCCAAGCTATAAATACATAAAAAGAATATTACAATTATTAGAGTTTACATATCCAATATCATAAATGCATAAAAGATCGACACTGTGAATTTGTGTCATTTTCTTGCATGCTATATTATTGAAAATAAAAACAAAAGAGGCAGCGGTCGAAGCGAGTAGGAGCGAGCGAGAGGTGCCGGCAACCGGCAGCGGGGCGCAGGCGGCGCGACATTCGGTCCGTCTCGATCGGGTACTATACTTACTATTTACAAACGAACACGCGCGGCGCCTTCGTTCGGGTTGGCATGATTTCTTCGCGAAGCGTTAATGTAATGTGCTGAATTACATTCCCTTTTTAACCGACTTCAAAAAAAGGAGGAAGTTTATGTATGTTCACGGATTACTCGAAGACGGCTAGACCGATTTGACAAATTCTTTCTTATTTGAAAGGGTATACTTCCAAATTGGTCTCACTGCCACCAAGTTTGGATCTGATGATGGGATCTTGGAGAAATCGAGGGAACTCTTCTAAAATGGTATGCACACCTGTAGCGATTTGGATATTTTAGATAGTAACTTGTGCTTTTGCTCTCAGAAAACACCATTTGGTGAAATGGAATTGATGATAAAGACCACAGACGGTCACCGGAACTACTCAATAATAAGTATTTCACAAGTGGCGATACGGTTTTTTAAATATAGTTGCTTAGCAGTTTAAGCTCGTTGCAAGGCATATGGTAAAGTGGAGCTGATCTTGAAGTACCAGGAGAACTCCTCAACAATTATCGCCCCAGCATTGGGAAAAGCAATATTTTGTAAAAGGTGGTGAGCAATTTACATTAAATATGCAATTGTAACTTAGATAAATAAACCGACCCACTAAAAAGCGAGAAAAAAAACTGAAATTAAATTTAAAATGCTAAATAATGAATGACAACACAAAGAAAAATTAAGGTAATGGCAGGATTCGAACCTGCAACATCAGCATTCCGTGCCTTGCGTATTCCAGTTTCCGCCACGTTGAATTAGATAACTTGATTAAGTTTCTCATAGATGACATCGAGGGTAGTTTTCCCAAAGAAAAAAAAAATCAATAATGTAATGACCGTAAAGACGAAACACATTGAAAAATTCGCAGGGTATGGCAGCGGTAATGTGGCGGAAACTGGAATACGCAAGGCACAGAATGCTGATGTTGCAGGTTCGAATCCTGCCATTACCCTAATTTTTCTTTGTGTTGTCATTCATTATATAGCATTTTAAATTTGATTTGAATGTAAAAAAAATACATAAAGAAAAATCGAAAAAAAAATGATTTCGATTACAATAAAAAAAACTGACATCAAAAACAACTAAAAAGCAAACAATAGTCTGTTAAGTACATCTATATCCGATTAACGATCTAGCAATAAAAGTTTATTCATACAATTTCATGATAGAATCGGAAATCGGATGAAGATGTATGTAACGGATTATTCTCTGCTTTTTTTTAACATAAAACTACCGTGAAACTCGGACATATTAATAAAACGGATCACTCACGTATTTTTGCGTCGAGATTCTCTCTCGACGCAAAAAAAACGTGAGTAATCCGTTTTATTAATATGTTATTCTCTGCTCTTCAGTTTTTTGGTTGTTTTTTACTTATACCGCTTTTTGATATGTTGGTTTGTTCCCGTCGAGTCACACTCTCAACTGTCACACTGTGACTCGTTGGGAATATTTTTACTAAAAAAAAATCCCAACCAGTCACACTGTTACTAGATGGGACAGTATTTAATATTTATTCCCAACGAGTCACAATGGGTGTGAATAGAATACTCTTTTCAAATTAAATTTAAAATGCTATTTGTATATAATGAATGTCAACACAAAGAAAAATTAGGGTACCCTGCCATTACCCTAATTTTTATTTGTAGCATTTTAAATTTAATTTGAATGTGTAAAAAAAAATACAACAAGAAAATCGAAAAAATTAAAAAATAAATAATTTCGATTACAATAATACTCTTTTCTTCAAAACATCCCAAGTAGTCACAGTGTTACTAGATGGGACAACATTAAGTATAATTTATTCCCAACGAGTCACACCCGCAACTGTCACACTATGACTCGTTGGGAACAATTCTTGCTGCAAAAAACCCCAACCAGTCACACTGTTACTAGATGGGACATTTTTTTATATTTGTTCCCAACGAGTCACACCCGCAACTATCACGCTGTGACTCGTTGGGAACAATTCTGGCTGCAAAAATCCCAACCAGTCACACTGTTACTAGATGGGACATTTTTTATATTTGTTCCCAAGGAGTCATACCCGCAACTGTCACACTGTGACTCGTTAGGAACACTTTTTGCTACAATAAATCATTACCTAATAGTAGACTGTGAAAAGACAAATCAAACAACGACGAACTGTTACCAGAAAAGTACGTTAGGTTAGGTTTGAACCGCATCACCAACAGAAACGAACTGCTACCAGAAATGTAGGTAAGGTTAGGTTTGAACCGCGTCCCCAACAGATACGAACTGCTACCAGTAAAGTAGAGAATGAGAATGAGAATGAGAATAAATTTATTGTATAACTGTGTACATTATAGTTGTTAATATTAAAATAGTTTCAACAGTTACCCGTTCCGGGCGTACAATAGAATGTTTTCTTAAGACTAAACAAACACAAGCTAAGTGGTTTCATAGAACTCCTTCAAGTCATAAAATGCTTTATCCAAAAGCCATCTTTTCAGCCTCCATTTAAATGTGTTACCTTCTAATACTTTAATATCAGCAGGGAGGTTGTTGAAAACCCGAATAGCTGTTACAAATGCACTCTTTTTATAAATATAGCTTGCAATTTTCGGTAGCTGAAGATTATATTTATACTGTTGCCGTAAATTACATCTAAGAGAAGACTTTTTTGTGAAATAGTGTGACTGTCTTTTTACAAATAGGCACAACTCTAAAATATAAATACCGCACAGTGTCATAAAGCGCTCTTCACGGAAAACCTTACGAAGAGATTCATCAGAACACATGTGATAGATAGTTCTTAGACACCGTTTCTGAAGCAAAAACGTTTTTTGCACATCAACAGAATTTCCTCAGTAAATTACCCCATAAATTAGTAAAGGATAAACGCTACCATAATAAGCACTTTTAGCTATCCTTTCTGAACATGTTTCGGACAGTATCGAAAGTGCGTAGCAGCTACTAGAAATCTTTTTATTTATTTGTTCTACATGGGCCTTCCAGTTTAGGTGAGAATCTATTTTAATTCCAAGAAAGTTTATGCTATTTACTTCTTCTAGACGAATACCTGCTTCTGACACGTCTAACGCCAAAGGAACGGTTTTATAATTTCTAAATTGAATAATCTTGGTTTTATTTAAATTTACTTTTAGATTAATTGTATTTAGCCACTTTATAATTTTAATTAGAGCACAACTTATGTCATTTTGAAGGTTTTCATTAAATTTATCTCCCGAAAATAAGATTGTGGCATCATCGGCAAACAATACACACGGTTCGTCAACTATATTGGGCATTTCATTTAAATAGATTAGGAATAGGAGCGGTCCGAGCACACTTCCTTGAGGTACCCCTAATAGGACTTTCTCGTAACTAGACTGTACGTGCTCTATGGTTTTATTTTGTTCATTGTACTTTTCAATGAAGACTGCCTGGTATCTATTGCTTAAGTAACTTTTAAATAACTTAAGCGCATTTCCTCTAACTCCGATGTGTTCTAGTTGCTGTAGAAGTGTGGTATGCACAACGCAATCGAAAGCCTTGGACATATCCAATAAGAGAGAAACGCAGGGTTTTTTCTCATTAATGTTTTCCCATATGGTCTTAAAAATTTTAAAAATAGCAAGTGATGTGGATTTATCTTTTTGGAAGCCAAATTGTGAGGAGCTTAATATATTGTTTTTGTTAAGAAACTTCATAAGCCTATTATGTATGATCTTTTCAAATATTTTGGAAAAACTAGGTAATAATGCAATGGGTCTGTAATTTCCCATTTCAGTTTTAGTTCCTTTTTTAAACAGTGGTTTTATCAGAGCTATTTTTAAATCGTTTGGAAATATTCCAGTCTCCAACATTAAATTTATAATGTAGACAAGAGGTTCCGCGAGATGATCTATACAGGCTTTGATAATTTGCATTGGAATATTATTGTGTCCTGTACTTTTTTTATTCTTTAAACTTTTTACGAGTTTTTTAATTTCAAATGTGTCAACAGGTGCTAAAAAAATACTATTACAGGCATGCTGAGATGTAGTCTTATAATCATTGGAATTTGATGTGCCACTTATATTTTTATTTTGGTTAACATAATAACTATTAAATATTTCACTGATATCCTTAGCATCTGTATAACTTCTTCCTTCCACATCTAATCTAGTAATTGTATTGGGTAAAGAATTTGTTGACGACGTGGTTTGTTTGATTAGTCCCCAAGTGGCTTTAGGTTTATTCGTACTATTCTTTATGTATTTGTCATTTGATATTACTTTTGATAACTTAATCACCTTTCTTAGAATTTTACAATACTTTTTGTACCTGTGAAGATTCACAATAGGACAGTCTCCTTTTTGAACACTTAAATGCATTTTGCGTTTATTTTTACTAGATTTGAGAATACCTTTTGATTTCCAATTAGGTTTTCTATTATATGTAACTTTCACTCTCTGGAGCGGTATGGTTAAATTAAAAATTAATGTTACCATGGAAATAAATTTGTTATAAGCAGTATTTGCATCAACCTCCCTGTAAACGTCCATAAAATTTATCTGTGCCATATATTTTTTTTAAATATCTAAGTGAAAATCTACCTTACGCTTATTTACATACCAATACTTTTGATTAAAACTAAAAGTCGTCGGTAATATGATAAGCTGCCCCGTGTGATCAGAAATTCCCAAATTCATCACACTGGAAGTATATTTCCTGGTATTAGTTAGAATGTTGTCTATACATGTATGTGATTGAGTCGTTATTCTAGTGGGCTCATTAATCGTAAGACTTACTTTGTACTTAGCTAAAATTGAAACAAAAACATTTTTCTTGTTATCGTTGTCTAAAGTATTAATATTAAAATCACCTGCTATGATAATTTTCCGTTTTAGATATCGAGAACGAAGCGTTAATTTACCTAAAAGAATCTCAAACTGATTAAAGAACAAATCAAGCCCACTATCTGGCGTACGGTAAATGCACACAACTATTAAATTAAGCTGAGGAATCATAATTCCACAAGTTTCAAAATGTGATTCGATTGACATATTGGATATCCAATCAATATTAAAACAATTTATCGACTTTTTTACATAAATACATACGCCACCTCGAGACTTATGACGTCTACAAAAATTTGTAGCCATTTTGTAATTATCGATCTGCAAGACGGATGCCTCATTATTTCTTAGAAATGTTTCAGAAAAACAAAAGATATCAATGTTGGTTCTGCACGATAATATTTCTATTTGACTTAATTTGGATTTCAAGCCTTGTACATTTTGATGAAAAATATTAATACTGCCATTGTCTATTTTTAAATAAGTAGCATTGTTATGAGAGGATAGCAGATTAATTTTAGATTCCTTGGCCGCGAAAAAAGTAATAGGGTATCGTCCCTTTTAGCGGCGGAGGTTTATGCATGAATGGGCATTGGTTATGCATAGGGCTTATGCTAGTAGGTTAGGTTAGGTTAGAACTGCGATCCCAACAGAAATAAATTGCTACCAGAAAATTAGGTTAGGTTGGGTTAGAACTGCGACTCCTACAAAAAGTAGGTTAGGTTAGAAAAGAATTGCTGCTAGGGAAAATAGATTATGTTAGGTGAATACTGTCATTTCAGTCTTATTTCATCACCAAACTCCAAAGAATCGCTCAACAACTTTAGCGGTGTATAAATATATTAACAAAATATTAAATATTATAAATGAAAAGCAATACGCTGTAGGCTTATTATTAGATATGAGTAAGGCATACGACCGGGTGTCCTATGAGATTTTATTGAGTAAGCTATTTAGTATCGGAGTAAGAGGAATGGCGTACAATTGGTTCGCATCGTATCTAAAAAATCGCGTGCAATATGTGAGGTTGAAAATTATAATTATAAAACAGGAATTATCGCGCAAATTAGATCACTTAAAGCAGATGTTACTAAATCGATACCGCAAGGAAGCGTACTAGGATGTTTATTATTTTTAATTTATATAAATGATCTACCTAAAATAATAGATTCAACAAGTGTATTGTTTGCGGACGATATATCTGTAGTTCTGCCATGCTCATCTAACATTATGTTAAATCTTAATCTGGAAAATATTCTAACTAACATTGTGTCCTGGCTAAATGATCACAATTTGGAGCTAATCATAAAAAAAACTAAATTAATAGAATTCAGACCACACCAAAAACAACCACTAAATATCGATTTCTGTTTTAATAATTCAAAATTAGAAAGTGTAGACTCTTTTCCGTTGTTGGGGTTAAATATAGACACACATGTAAATTGGAAAGATCACGTTCAAAAGGTAGCTTGCAAATTAAATAGTTTTACGTATGCCTTGTACGAATTAAAAAGAACAACTGACACCAAAACTGCCACCTCCGCATACTATGCCTACGCGCACGCTTGGCTGCGGTATGGGATCGTGTTGTGGGGGAACAGCACTAATGCAAACAGCCTGTTCATCTTGCAGAAAAAATGTGTTAGGACACTCGTCAATATAAATGCACGAGAGAGCTGTCGAACTCATTTTAATAAGCTAGGAATTTTAACTTTAACCAGTCTATACATTTTGGAAATTTGCCTTTTTGTAAAATCTAATATGTCATTTTTCTCTCAAGCAAAAGACCAATATACGCGACCCCACAACTTAAGACACCAAAACCTGTTAGCCCTACCTAGTTCCAGCCTAAAAATATTTCGTTCCGGACCATATGTTATGTGTATAAAGATATACAGCAAAATTCCAGCCACAATCAAAGATGTAAAAGATCGCAAACTGTTTAAAACAACATTAAATAAGTATTTACTGCCAAAGTCCTATTACACGCTACAAGAATTTTTTGAAGATAAATAGTATTTGTAGCACTTAGGGATACTTAGGTAAGTTTGCCTGCAATAGAAATGTATAGATATTTATTGTTACCTTAGTTTAAGCATATGTCTATTAAACAAAAATAAAAAGTATATCCTGTTACAAATAATGACACGACTGCTAATGTTCCGTCATAATGTTTCGGTTAAGTTTTTACTTTACTTTATAATGTATATTTTGCAGTGCCCTTACAGGGTTTCGAAATGTTTTAAATGTTTATGAAAGCAAATAAATATTTTGAGTTTGAGTTTGAGATTGTTAGAAACAAATAAAATTAACTGTCTGATCGAATAACAGTGATAATTGATTGGAAATTCGATACTAAGATACCTTTCTATAGTTATAGTGTGACAGTTGCGGCTGTGACTCGTTGGGAACAAATATGAAATATTAACCCATCTAGTAACAGCGTGGTTGGGATTTTTACAGCAAGAATTGTTCCCAACGAGTCACAACGTGACACTTGCGGGTGTGACTCGTTGGGAACAAATATAAAAAATGACCCATCTAGTAACAGTGTGACTGGTTGGGATTTTTTGTAGCAAAAAGTATTCCCAACGAGTCACAGTGGGTGTGACTCGTTGAGAATAAATATCAAATACTGTCCCATCTAGTAACAGTGTGACTGGTTGGGATTTTTTTAGCAAAAATATTTCCAACGAGTCACAGTGTGACAGTTGAGGTTGTGACTCGTTGGGAACAAAGGCTTAAATATGCCAATCGTTGTTTTCAAGGTATTAACAGTGGTAAGAGGTAAAAACAATTTGTGGATCATAATACAATATTTTTATTTTTATAATAATATATAAAGCACAAAATAATCGTAAGCCTTAAAAGTTATAATTTGTTGTTACATAAAAATTTTTTTAGGTCCGTGTTACAAACACTTCAATTCTTTTACACATAATATAATTTTACCACCGTCGCCGTCGCCGTAATAATTGTTAATTGTCATAATTGTAGTTTTTATGGGATCACTTTCATTCCCATTTTTTTCTGAATTTTTAAAGTCAGACATTGATACACTTATTCTTTGTGTTCATACTTGTCGGTAATGATCATAAAAATTAGAGGCCGTCATTGCTAATAATTTCTTCTAAAATCACTTTTAGTCTTGAACACTACTTTTAAATTACACAAAACAATCACATACTATCTATGACAATGTCAAAAAAATTTAAGAACTAAATCACAGTATACCATTATTTTAAAACCTATAAAGTTTTAGGGCATTTTCATAAACTATTAATATTTACATAATTATACATAATCTTAATATGTCGTGTATCACATATTTTAATATCTTCACTATTTATGCCAATAAATTTGACATTACAATCATTTTCATTATTTTTATATTCTTAACTACTAATGTACAATTTTTTACCAGCTTTAATAGATTTATTAATAAAAAACAACTTAATATTTGAATAAGATACATACCTGATTAGTAATATTGGTACAAATTTGTATCAGCCTTAGGAGATTATTATTTGTAATACCTTGTACTTGTAACAATTTGTAATAATATTATTTGTAACCTAATACTTTCATTTTTAATTATTTATTATAAAGTGTCGTTAATCAGTCTTATTTGTAAAGCGAACTTAAGTAGTTAAAATTTCGGCACGGTCCTTAAAACAGTCTACTTTTCCGTCATCACTAGCAACGCTCGAGTCAATGAACTTTAATATTCCTTTTCTTTAACGATCACAATATTTACGTCCAGTATGAGCCCACATACAACACATTTATTACTTTCAACTTCCATTTTAGTATTTCACAGCTTCATATTTAATTCACAACGCGGCCACATTGCACTTCGCACTTGTCGCAACTCGCAATCGAATGTAAACAAACAGCAGGCACGCGGCCTCGCCGCACCCCGCCCCCCGTTCCCCGCGCGTGTATGCTTTCTCCGTCCTTCGCGCTAAAAAGTTTTCGTCTTTCAACTGTATCTTAATAATAAGATTTCATGAATAAAAACGACACAAATTGTGAATAGTGTTTCGTTACACCGTAATAATAATAAAGACATAAACTCTAATAACTTGAATTTTCTTTTGTGACTTTTACAGGGTGTTTTACAAAAAAAATAAGTAGCTAGAAATACCATGGGTGAATTCGACACAGAATACTTTGTACAACAGATATCATTGACCTAAAACATCTAACACTTATTTGACCAATTGTAATATTCTTTTAGAGCTACTAAGGCGACATCTTAGGTAGTGGCTAAATAACTGTATTTCCATTGACAGAGATGACACAAAAGGCTCATGTACCACGGTTACAACTTCGTCATCATCATGAAAGTAAAATTTTCATCTCTAATTTTCTTTTCATCCGATATTGTTAGAAAAGACAAAAACCTGAATTACTACTTATGCACAACCCTAAACTGACACAAAGTCATGGTGTTAGGTTAAGTAAATGGTCAAGAAACTATATACGAAAAAAAGCTAACATTAGTATTTTTGAAACCTCAAAACCCAGCGCTACGCGTCTATTGTCGCAACTCGCAATCGAATGTAAACAAACAGCAGGCACGCGGCATCGCCGCACCCCGCCCCCCGTTCCCCGCGCGTGTATGCTTTTTCTGTCCTTCGCGCTAAAAAGTTTTCGTCTTTCAACTGTATCTTAAAAATAAGATTTATTGAATAAAAACGACACAAATTGTGAATAGTGTTTCGTTACACCTTAATAATAATAAAGACATAAACTCTAATAACTTGAATTTTCTTTTGTGACTTTTACAGGGTGTTTTGCAAAAAAAAAAAAAGTAGCTAGAAATGCCATTGATGAATTCGACACAGAATACTTTGTACAACAGATATCATTGACCTAAAACATCTAACACTTATTTGACCAATTGTAATATTCTTTTAGAGCTACTAAGGCGACATCTTAGGTAGTGGCTAAATAACTGTATTTCCATCGACAGAGATGACACAAAAGGCTCATGTACGTCGGTTACAACTTCGTCATCATCTTGAAAGTAAAATTTTCATCTCTAATTTTCTTTTCATCCGATATTGTTAGAAAAGACAAAAACCTGAATTACTACTAATGCATAACCCTAAACTGACACAAACTCATGTGTTAGGTTAAGTAAATGGTCAAGAAACTATATACGAAAAAAAGCTAACATTAGTATTTTTGAAACCTCAAAACCCAGCGCTACACGTCTAATCGGCCTCATGTCACGGCATGTCTTTCTCTGGTCCGGACGTCTTGCTTTAAATTCATCCTTGTGCTTCCACATGTATTTCGCAATTTCAAGAATGTACAGGCTCGGAACAGTAAGTATTTTAAGATTAATGAAATAATCCTTCGCCGGTGTGAATGGCGGTACTCCGGCCAATATTCTAACTGCCCTTTTTTGTAAAACAATCACCCTGTCTCTTTCAGCCGCTAAACTCCAAAAATCAATACCATATGTGAGAATGGAATTAATGGTATAAACATGTACTTCGATTATATTTCAGGCTTGAAGCTTTCAGGAACTGCCACCTGTATGTAAATAGTTGAACCAGTTTTCACGCTACAGCCCATAAAAAGTTATTGGCCGACCGCAAAATGAGAACATTAGCAAAATTGGCCAAGTCGGAGACATGTGCGCGGTGTAGACAGGCACGTTGATTATATTTCAGGCTAAAAGTTTTCAGGAACTGCCACCTGAATGTACTTAGTTGAACTATTTATCACGGAAGAGCCCATAAAAAATTAGCGGCCGACCGCAAAATGAGATAAATGATGAAATTGGCCAAGACGTAGATGTGTGCGCGGTATAGGCATGCACGTTGATTATACTTCAGGCTTAGAGCTTTCTGGAACTGCCTTCTGTATGTACTTAGTTGAAATAGTTTTCACGCTAGAGCCCATAAATAGTTAGCGGCCGACCGCAAAATGAGAACATTTGCGAAATTGGCCAAGACGGAGATGTGTGTGCGGTATAGACATGCACGTCGATTATACTTCAGGCTAAGAGCTTTCAGGAACTACCACCTGTATGTACTTAGTAGAACTAGTTTTCACGCTAGAGCCCATAAAAAGTTAGCGGCCGAGCGCAAAATGAGAACATTGGCGAAATTGGCCAAGACGGAGATGTGTGCGCGGTATAGACATGCACGTCGATTATACTTCAGGCTAAGAGCTTTCAGGAACTATCACCTGTATGTACTTAGTTGAACTAGTTTTCACGCTAGAGCCCATAAAAATTAGCGGCCGACCGCAAAATGAGAACATTGGCGAAATTGGCCAAGACGGATAACCCGACGGGCGAGTGACGCGTGTAGTGTGACGTTGTAACGCGCTCTGCAAATATCTCAAATTTAACTAAAACCATGGCGAAAATCGATAGTGAAACTATCAAAAACATAATTTGTAGTGCTCTAGAGCCCATACATAAAAAAATCAGTGATTTATTTGAAAAATTAGACGACATAACGAGTGAATTAAGTGGCTTAAAAACCGTCATTCTAGCTAACAAAAGTGAGGGGCCAAATAAACTGGTCGTTGGAAAGAGAGCCAGCATTACCTCTACGCCAGTCGTGTCTAGTTGTGCATCGACTCCCACGCGTCGTCCTGCTCTCGCCCATGCACCGCCCGCTCGCCCGAAACGCGTTGCCGCTACGCGTACGAAAGAGAAGCTTACTGCCCGAACCAAACAAGTTACCCAAGCGAGGCGCACCAACCGGCCAGCTAAGGAAGATCTCCGGATTAATCCAACCGCCGCAAGTATGAAAGGTGTAACTGCCGATAAATCGCCGAACATTATAAATGACGACGTGCAACCTTGTGTTTTAAACAAAGACAGCTCATGTGAACTAAATAATTCAAATAGCAACGCATCTGAAATCCCAAAAAGCACTGAAACCTGTCATCCAGCTGACAATGACTGGGTCGTACAAAACCGTAACGGCCGCCGAAAATTTAAGCCGACTGTGATTAAGGGAACTGCAGAAAATACCACCATAGGAGGAGTTGAAGCCTTAAAATTCCTCCACGGGTGCTTTTTTACGAGGGATACTACACCTGAGAACGTTGTTAACCACCTGAAAAGCATAAATAGCAACTTTGAATACAGTGTTGAAAAAATAATATCTAAACGAGACACCTACAGCTCTTTCAAAATAGGAATCCCCCCTGCGGCGTACGAAAGTTTTTTGACGGCGTCTGCATGGCCAGTAAATACAAGCGTCTCCGAGTGGCAGCCCTTTCTCCAGCCCAGAGAAATCAAAACCACCTGAAACCACGTCACTGGGCAGGGATAAAAATACAAAATTGATAAAAATATTACACTTAAATGTAAACAGACTTGAAAACAAAACAAACAGAATTGAATGTGAACTACAGCTAATTAATACGATTGACATATTATGCCTTACTGAACATTGGCTACAACCTACTCAAATACCCATGGTGAACATTTATAACTACAACCTCCGAGCTCAGTATTGCAGAACAACCCGAATAGGAGGCGGAACCTGCATCTACGTCAGGTCAGACATGGTGACCTTGGAACGAAAGGACATAACAGATTTGTCTGTGGAGTCCCATTTTGAAGCTTGCGCAATTGAGTGTATCGGTTTGAACCTCATCGTGATATGCATATACAGACCTCCAAATGGTGACGTATCTTTATTCTTTTCAAAATTAAACGACTTACTTAATATGCATGTAATACAGAATAACAAAGTATTTGTACTTGGTGACACAAATATTGATTTACTGACAAAGTGCTGTAATAATAAGCACTTAATAAACACTGTAAAACAATTCGGTTTTAGACAATTAGTAAAAGTACCTACTAGAATATCTAAATCCTCAGAAACGTGTATAGACCATGTATATACAAATGTACCCAAACCCGACATAATAAATATTTCCTGTACTGATATGCACTTGTCTGACCATCTAAGTGTAATTGTCACTGTGGATAATGTATACAATTCCACCCAGGCTAAGCTACACGTTTCTAAACGAATATTCTCTCGACAAAAGTCTGTGCACTTTATATCATGTCTAGAATCATATGACTGGGACAGCTTACTTTTAAAGAACCCCTGTCCTTGTGTAATAACTGATAAAGTACTCAATGTAATAAAACACTTTTTTGACATCTGTTTTCCAATAAAGAAACAATTGATAAAGAGTGGTGTAGACAGCTGGGTCAGCGATTCTGTCCGCCAATTACGTAACGATATTCGCCGAGTTAAATTAAACTTATCACAAAACCTTCGTGACACTGAGCAGCTTGCGAACTTATTGCGCCTTGAAACGCTATATTGGGCTACTTTAAATGATGTACGTAGCGCCTATGTAAACAACACCATTTCAAATAGCAAAGGTAACGTGTGCCGTACTGTGTGGCGCGTGATATCCTCTGAGACATGCAAAAGTAAACATAGCAAAAATAGTGCGCTGAACATTCTCGTAAGCAGGTCCACTGGTGACTGCGACGACGCGCGCGCCGCGACTGCCGCCGACCACCTGAACCACTACTACATACAAACGAATTATAGCATAGCCAATCCGTGCATCCGCTCCGCAAATGCATACTTAGAAAAATACCTAACGGCAAAAATAACACCACCATTCAATTTTAGACCCTTTACTCTAGGTGAAATGATCAAAACTTGTAAGGAGATTAAACGTAAGGATTCCAAAGATATGTACGACATGTCAACACGAATAATTGATTGCTTACCTTTGATTTTGATATCACTGCTCCTTTCACTTTTTAATGATTGTGTGATTGTGGGCGCGTACCCTGAAACCCTTAAATTGATTAAAGTCCAGCCAGTTTATAAAGGCAAAGGAGAAATGCACTCACCCAAATCTTACAGACCACTATCCCTAATACCTATACTCTCAAAAATATTTGAGCGTATGTTGAGTCTGAGAATAATGGAACACTTTGCTTGTCACGGATTATTAAACACGCAGCAGTACGCCTACCAGCCGGGACGGTCGCCGGCGCACGCGGCGCGCGACGTCGTGCGGCGCGTCACGGCGCATCTAGAGACTGGGCACCAGGTTGCTGCCATATTTTGTGACCTGTCGCGCGCCTTCGAGATGATTGATCATCAGCTGCTCCTAAAAAAACTAGCGCGCTATGGTTTTAGTGGGAGCTTTCATAGCACAATCGCTTCATTTTTATCAAATCGAAAACAAAGCACCTGTGTGCTAAATGCCAAGTCAACTGTCAACCCTATAGGTGACTGTGCCGTCCCCCAAGGGTCAACAATGGGGAATAACCTTTTCTTAATTCTAGTTAATGATATCACAGCGGCCTGCCCCGACCCTGAATACATTATGTTTGCTGATGATACATGTATGGTGGTGCACGCTGACACCTTGGATACCCTAAAACTCAAGGTGTGCTATGTGATGCAACAGGTTGCCCAATGGTTCACGTCAAACGGAATGCTGTTAAACGCTGAAAAGACAAACATTATACATTTTCAATTGCGTGGTAATGCAAACTGCAATGATCAACTTGGCGTTTCACTTAACGGTACCCCTGTTCCTCAGGTTGGGCAGACCAAATATCTGGGCTTTGTAATAGACTCAGGTCTTAAGTGGTCCGCGCATATCGACTACATTTGCGAAAAACTGTCCTCTGCTTGCTACGCGATGTCCAGGCTTGCGCCAACCCTTTCAGCTAAGAACATGAAAACAGCGTATTATGGATACTTTCACTCTATTTTAACCAGGGGGTGGACCTGTGGGGTACAGCGGCTTGTCGTGATAGGCCGTTCAAATTACAAAAACGAGCCCTACGCCTAATGTCGAAGAAACCTCGTGACTATCCAGCAAAAGAGCTGTTTAGAGACCAAAAAGTGCTCACACTACCGAGCGTTTACATATTGGCAGCGTGTAAGCATGTGAGGGCAAATATTGAGCAGTACTCGTCCCGTGGTCAGCATCACGGTAGAAATACCCGCGGAAAACATCTACTGCTTGTCCCAAAATGCCGTCTTGCTAAGGCTCGAAAGTCGCTCAGTGTCATGGGGGCAAAGATTTATAACACCCTTCCAAGTGAAGTTCTAAATTCGTCCAGTGACGCGATATTTAATAAAAAGCTAAAAGCACTTCTTCTGGACCTTGCGTGCTACAATATCGACGAGTTCATCTTCAGGGATCGCTGATCCAGTCACTCCCGATTAAGGCGCTCCTTGTAATTGAAATATTGGATATGTATTGTTTAATAATATTGCTTAAATAATAAATTATTGTACATTAGTAAATCTGTTAGGCAAAACAATTGTACATAATAAATATTTTTTTAATTAATTCCGCAACAACACAACAACAGTAAACAAACTGGAACAAATTACCTTGCTACTCCGCGAAACCAGTGTCGGGCTCGTGCAAAATAGCTGCGTCTGTGCGACACATATATGTTCATGCAAAAACCCACCCTCCTCCTCGCTACTTGAACGAATGTCGACATTCGTTCAAGTAGCGAACAGTCGTACTGTTTCTTTGATCTTGATGATGCCTCGTATAGAGGCGAAACGCGCGTCGATCGTGTAGTTTTAGTGTTTAGTGGTGGTGGTGTGTAGTTGAGTCTGTGTGATATATGTTGTTTCGTGTGGAAGCGGAGGAGGGTGGGTTTTTGCATGAACATATATGTGTCGCACAGACGCAGCTATTTTGCACGAGCCCGACACTGGTTTCGCGGAGTAGCAAGGTAATTTGTTCCAGTTTGTTAATATGGACCTCCGCAAAGTAACGCCTGAATCTATTAATTACAACAACAGTATTATTGTAATTTTGCTATATTATATTGTATTGACGTGTAAAATCATTGTTTTACCAATAAATAACTGAAACTGAAACTGAAACGGAGATGTGTGCGCGGTATAGACATGCACGTCGATTTTACTTCAGGCTTAGAGCTTTCAGGAACTGCCTTATGTATGTACTTAGTTTAACTAGTTTTTCTGCAAGAGCCCATAAAAAATTAACGGCCGACCGCAAAATAAGATAGTTGGTGAAATTGGATAATAGAAATAGAAATAGAAATATTTATTGCATAACTGTGTAGTGAGTGTACAGAGTTGTCATAAGTACTAAGTGTCCACAGATACCCGTAGCGGGCATACAACATGTTTATTATAAAGAATATATTCTAGAGGATGTAACCACAGTATTAAACATTAAACTATTTTTTATATCACAAACATTGCCTATTATAAAATTCATTTAAATTATAGAAAACCATATCCATCAACCAATTCTTAAGCCTAAATTTGAATGCTCTACCTTCAAGCATTTTAATATCAACGGGTAGATGGTTAAATACCTTTATGGCAGTTATATACGAGCTTTTTTTATACATTGAGTTGTTTACTTTTGGCAGAAAAAGGTTAAACTCATACTGAGGGCGCAAATTACGTCGTTGGGCAGCTTTCCTCGTAAAGCAATCAGGATGGTTTTTCACAAATAGACATAATTCTAAGATAAATATTCCAGTCAGTGTCAAGAAACGTTTAGACTTGAGGATATTACGAAGAGACTGCTGAACATGCATGCGATAAATTGTACGCAAGCATCTCTTCTGTAGAACAAAGGTTGATTGAACATTAACTTAGTTTCCCCAATATATTACTCCATAAGTCAACAATAGATACACACTTCCATAGTAAGCATTTTTAACGACAGTCTCTGAACATGTTTCAGACAATATTGATAGGGCGTAACAACCACTCGATAACTTCTTATTAATCCTTTCAATGTGTGATTTCCAGTTTAAGTGGGGATCTATAGTTACACCTAGAAAGCTTATACTGTCAACTTCCTTGACTTCAGAACTAGAGTCAATAGTTAGTGGTTTACGATCGGTCTTATAATTCCTAAACTGGATCAGTTTCGTTTTCTTAAAATTTACTTTAAGGTTAATTGACTGAAGCCATTGTACAACTGTGGCAAGGGTAGAGTTTATTTTACTTTATAACTCGGCAGTAGTACGGGTACCTGAAAATAACAATGTTGCATCGTCAGCAAATGTAACACATAGCTCGTCAACAATTTCTGGGAGTTCATTTATATAAATTAAAAACAGAAGTGGTCCAATAATACTTCCTTGAGGCACCCCTAATTTTACCGATTCAAAGTCAGATTGTACTTGTTCTACCGTTTTTGTGACTCTATTATATGTTTTTATTACTGTAGCTTGTTGACGATTGCACAAGTAACTCTCAAACAATGAAAGTGCTGGACCTCTTATGCCATAGTTCTCGAGTTGACGCAAAACTATCCCATGTACTACGCAATCGAAGGCCTTCGACATATCCAGAAACAAAGAAGCACAGGGCTTTTTCTCGTTAATTTCATCCCAAATGTGTTTGAAAACTTAAAATATTGCAAGAGATGTCGATTTGCCTTTTTGGAAGCCGAATTGATTTGAGTGAATAACAGAATTAGACTGCAGAAACTGAGCTACACTATTATATAAAGCCTTCTCAATTATTTTTGAGAAACTAGGCAACAATGCTATCGGTCTATAGTTGTTCATGTTATCCTTGGCTCCGGTTTTGTGTAAGGGCTTTATTAAAGCTTTTTTAGATCATTTGGATAAATTCCTGTCTCAAATATAAGATTGACAATATAGACCAGAGGTTGCACAAAATAGTCCACGCAAGCTTTCATAACTTGAATTGGTATATCGTCATGACCTGCACTTTTTTTATTTTTTAACGATTTAATCACCTTTTTCATTTTTTATACATCTACTGGATACAGGAAAACACTATCGCGGACGCTATCCGCGACTGGTTTGTAACCAGAAGTGGAAGCAACATGACTGCAATTTTGAGTAATGAAATATTTATTGAAGGTTTTTGCTATATCTATCGGATTTGTGATGTTAATGTCATTTTGCTTTATGTTGTCTATTGTGACGTTAATAGAGTTGGTCATAGTTGTGTGCTGTTTAATAAGTCCCCATGTAGCTTTACTTTTATTGGTGCTGTTTCCAATATATTTATCGTTAAACATTACTTTCGAGTTGCGAATGACTTTCTTAAATAATTTACAGTAATTACTATACCTTTCTTGACTCAAAAGATTACAGTTTTTCTGCAGAGCTATGTACATGTTACGTTTTACTTTGCTTGCTCGAACTATACCTTTAGTTCTCCAATTTGGTTTCTTCCTATACGTCATGCGTATTTTTTCGAGTGGTATGCACAAATTAAACAAAAGTAAAAAAATAGATATGAAACAGGTGTATGCATAATTTGGATTTTCCTGACGGTACACATCCGTAAAGCCTATTTGCGATATGTAGTTAGTAAATATGTCCAAATTTGCATCAACCTTTCTCATCTTGATGTACCAGAACTTTTCTTTGAAGCTGAAACTAGTGGACACCTTAATTATTTGGCCTGTATGATCGGATATCCCTAGATTTAACACCTCCGATGTAATGTTATTATGATTAACTAGAATGTTATCAATGCAAGTTTGGTACTGACACGTTATCCTAGTCGGTTCATTAATTGAAGGGTGAACGTTAAAATGAGATAAAATTGATATAAAACTTTCAAGGTTACATTAGTCGTACACAGAACATCATATAGACTAAGGCATTTCGAACATTTCAAGAACTCCCTCGTTTTCATTTCCTTCGTACCTACATTTTATGCAAACCTTGTTCATTGTCTTCGGAGCCATAGTAATGATTAAAAAAAAATAACTCTCAATGCTTTCACTAAAGACAAGACTCTTTAAAGTTTCATGCTTGTTTAGATTTGTTGAACACACTCGAACAAGATAATTTTTTATTTTGGAGTCTTCTAGTAAAAAACAGCAATGTATCTTGAACCAGCAATGTAAAGCGTCCAATAGTACATCGGCAGCGTTAGTCCCGCTATTAGTCGTTAGATGGCACTGTAAGTAAGTCGCGTAACGGTCGCGTAAGGCTCAGTAAACGTCGATTGCTTTTCCAATATGGCTACACAAACTGTCTCCAGGTGTCACGCTGACAGCATTATAATTGCAGTTGTCAATTATCAAAACAGCTGATCTCATACCGTAAATTTTGTGCGTTAATTAGATAAGTAAATAAAAGCCGTTATTTAAGGATCTTGCTGGTGTGAGTGCAATTTAAATCAAAACGACTTATCTCAGTTCGAGTTATATGCAGATATTTTCTTTAAACGGCTCACCAAGGCGATGTTGTGTTCTTCTTAATCTCAACAATGTGTTGATTGATGTTTTCCCTTACTTTATGGCTGGCCACGGGATGTATTTGGTAAATTTTCTATTAAAACCACGGAGACGAGTTACACTGACGTTGCTTCGTATAAGGTCACGCACACATGAGTAGTAGGGATTCGCCGGTTCTGGATCACTTTTTTTTCGCTCAAAATGGCGGATTTGGGGGCAAAGAAAACTACTAAAAAAAAAAAAAAAAAAAAAAAAAAAAAAAAAAAAAAAAAAAAAAAGGTCAACACCCCATTTAAAGCGATTGGACGGGGTCTCATCACGCTCCGCCCACTCCTTCACGTATATATGTACTTCCATTGCAACATAATACCAACACTTAATCACATACTCATAAAAGGATAGAGACCCTTTCCTTTGTTTCCTACTCACCCTTTGTTACGTTCAACTTCTTACCTGCGCCCACTTGGGGGTTCGGTGCCGACCTTTTTTTTTTCCTGACTACCTGATCGCCCGCCACGCTCCGTACAAATAAAATACCATGTCTTTTCGTAAGTCCACTTTCAATTCATTATTCTATCAGCACATAAATATCCTATCGCATTATTCGCAGTACACTTTTATTCGTAGCCTATAACTTTTAGGACTATCATAAATCTAACCTTTTTTTTTTTTTTTTTTGTTTACTAAGGAGGAAAAGCTTTATCGCTACCCCTGGCCTGGGGCAACCAGGGGTTATGTGGGACTCTCCCCCCAAATAGGGGGGCATACCCTAACTAAAAACCTCCTCGGCGTTACCCGCTCGACCGGTATTACGGGGCGTCGTGGGAACCAGAGACTCCATCCACGACGCCCACCGGGAGCGCCCCGGTTAGTTATCCGGGGCTCCCTCGCGCCAAAGGAGGGGAAGGCCGGTAACGCCGAGCCTTCCCCCCAGACATGTGAGGCTTAGCCTGCGGCGAGCAGGGGAGCACCCATCCCCTACCCGCAAGCCTCACCGGGGAGCCAGGCGAGCAAAATTCGCTCTCCTAACTCCCCGTCGTCTACGCCGGAGCGGGAGCGCATCGACCGAGTCTTCGCGCTCCCTCTCCGCCGCTTCCTTTTGTGAGACCACCGTCTCACAGAAGGAAGCCACCGCATCCCAGGACCTGTCGCTGCCCAGCATAGCCGCCACTATGCTGTGCAGCGAGAGGTCCGTCCGTCCGATCGCCGACGCCATGTCCCGGCGTTCGGCGTCCCACCGCACACACTCCTCCAGCGTGTGCTGGGCCGTGTCGTCGCCGTCGCCGCACTCGTGGCAGCGCGACGACGGCTCCCGCCCTATTCTCTGCAGGTAATGTCCGAAGCACCCGTGCCCGGACATTACCTGCGTTACCCTATATGAGAGCACCCCGTGCTCCCTCTCGACCCAGAGGTCGAAGGACGGGAGGAGTGCCCCTATGGTGCGGGTTCCATAGGGGGAGTCCTCCAGGTCACCCTTCCACCTGTCCCGCATGCGTCTCTCGACCATTCGTCGGGCGTGAGTGATCTCCTCGGGGGCGGGGCGCTCTCCTCTGGCCCGGGCCTCCTTTCGCCGCTTGTAGGTGTCCGCTTGGACCTCTGCGTCCAGCTCCCATGGCGGTGTACAAGCAAGAGCGCACGCCGCCATGAAGGACACCGTCATATAGGCTCTGCATATACGCAGAGCCACCACCCTCTGTGGCCTCCGCAGCATGGCCCTGTTCCTGGTGGACAATTTGTCCGCCCAGATTGGGGCTCCGTAGAGGGCCATGCTGCGGAGGACCCCGGCGAAGAGCTTCCGGCACTTAACGGAGGGGCCACCCACGTTCGGCAGTAACCGTCCCAACGCTGAGGCGGCGCCGACTATTCGGGGAGCTAGCTGGGCAAAATGCTCCCCGAAATTCCATTTTTGGTCCAGGATGAGCCCCAAGTATTTTATGTGGGGCTTCAGCTGGACCGTCTCCCCTCCGATTACAATCGCCGCCCCAGCGGGTACCCGCCATTCGCCCCCCCCTTTAGCAAAGACGATGGCGTCTGTCTTTGCCACCGCCACCTTCAGCCCAAGCGCCGAGATGCGGTCGACGACCAGTTGCGCCGCCACAGAGGCCCTGCGCAACGTCTCGGCCCTCTCCTTGCCCCGAACGGCCACCATCGTATCGTCCGCATAGCAGATGGTGGTCATCCGGGGCAACTGGGTCCCTCGAATAGCCCAATCAAATCCGAGGTTCCACAGGAGGGGCCCGAGTACGGACCCCTGTGGAACCCCGCATGCCATATTCCTGGCGAATCGTCTGCCTTCTTGTCCGTTGTAGAGCACCACCCTATCCTCGAGATAGTGCCCTACTATGGCCCTCAAGTATGGAGGCACTCCATGGTAGCGGAGTGCCTCTTTTATGACCCCGTAGGGGAGGGAGCCGAAAGCGTTGGCAATATCGAGAGATATCGCCACAACCCCCTCCCCTCTTCCCTCAGCCTCCTCAACAAACCCCCTTAGAGCCCCCAGCGCGTCTATTGTAGACCTTTCCTCGCGGAACCCGAACTGCCGATCCGAGATGTTCGGACCGGCTTCCGCGAGGTGCCGGGAAATGCGGGAGGCGATAATACGCTCCAGCATCTTCCCGACTTCGTCCAACAGGACTATGGGGCGATAGGCAGAGGGGGAGTCCGGCGGACGACCGTCCTTCCGAAGGAGGCAAAGCCGCCCCTCCTTCCAAACCCGGGGGAACCGCCCCTCCCTCAAGCAGTCCTCATAGAGGTCCCTGAGGCGTTCCCCCAGGTGTTTTAGGGCCCGCGGCAGCACCTTCCCCGGCACTCCATCCGGCCCGGGTGCCTTTTTGCACCCTCTTAGGCGGTGGATGACCCTTATTAGCTCAACGTCCGTTATGGACGGAGCGTCAAAGGGTCCCTCCGGTTCCTCAGTGGGGCCCACCATTACTGGAGGGGTGACGTCCGGGGCAGGCGGGAAGAGGCCCTCCACCACTCTGGCCAGCAGCTCCGGCTCCAAGGAATCCATTGGGGGGGCGTGCTTCATCTTCTGCCGCACCAGACGGTACGGCCTACCCCAAGGATCCCTGTCCAGTGATTCCAGGAACTCTGCATGGGCTTCGTCCTTTGCTTTGGCTATAGCGGTCTTGAGGGCCTCTTTTGCCAATTTCAGGTCCTCATACAGCCTCTCCTCTTCCCCCGGAATTTGACCCCTTCTTCGCCGGCAGTGGCCAAAAGCACGTCGGGCGCGGTTACTGGCGGTACGGAGGGCCGCGATCTCCTCCGACCACCAGTACACGCTTTTTCTGGCCTGCAGCCTCCTTGCGCGGGGCATTGCAGCATCACATACCTCTGTCAGTGTCTCGCGGAACCTGACCGCCCGCTGTTCGACTCCGATGCTGGCCGGCGGGGGGTCGCTCCATGCTGCCACCATGCCCGCCTCCTCTGCCATCTCAGGGTCAAGTTTGGCCAATACCCATCTCGGGAATTCCGTTCCTCTTTGGCCCGTCGGTCCCGGTGACGGGGCCGGCGGCTGATGGGAGACCCTCATCCGGATGTACAGATGGTCGGAGAGGGTCTCGACGTCCTCCAGGACGTGCCAGCCCGTAATGCGCGCGGCGATGACAGGGGTCGCGAATGAAACATCCACGATAGACCCCCCCTGTTGCCGCACGCACGTGCTGGCGTTGCCCCGGTTTAACACCACCATCCCCATCGCCGCCACCCAATCTCTCAGGACAGCACCCTTGGGATCTGTGGTGGGGGATCCCCACGCCCCGCTTTTGCGTTCAGATCCCCCAGAACCACCACCTGAGCTGGTGCCGCTCGCCTGACGGTTCCCCCCAGAGCCCCCAGAAACTGCTCGAACTCGCGCAGTGGGCGGTTTGGGGAGAAATAGACCGCGACGACTACGGAATTTTCCCACTTGGCCGCAATGTAGCCCTCGCCACCTTCAACCCGCGTCAGGGGAGGAAAATTCCCCGACGTCGGGACCACCATCGCCACCCGTCCATCCGTCGACCCGAGCCAATTGGGCTGGGGAGGGACAAAGTACGGCTCCGCCACGATCGCCAACCCGATACCCCATTCAGCTATGACCTGCATAAGCAGGTCTTGAGCACGAGCGGAGTGGTTGGCGTTCACCTGTAGGATGTCTAAGTGCCGGTGTGCTGGCATTTAGACATCCATGATTTGTCCCTCTATACCAGCCCTTGGGCCGGCGGTCCGCGGATTAGTAGGCCCCGTGGTCTTGGCGGGGGTCGTAAGTCCTCTGGTGTAGGGGGGGGAGCACGAATTCCCCCCCATCACGTGTCCGGCGGGGAGTTTAGCATGGTGGCACACTGCACAGAAGCAGGCTGCCTCACAATCCTCCGCTCGGTGCCCCGGCTTACTACAACGGAAGCATAAGTTCCCCCTCTCTATTGGTGAAGGGCATAGTGCCCTGGTGTGCCCCGTCCCCATACATCTGAAGCACCTCATTGGTGTCGGCTCAAGGGTCACCACTCTCGCCGAGGACCACCCGACAATTAACCTTCCCTCAGCCTTGAGGGCATTGGCTGCCGTGACGGGGCACTGTACCAGCACCGATCCCGTGCCATTGGGAAGCGCCCGGATCATCCCCACTTTTATTTGAGCTTCCACGCACTTGGCCTTCGTGGATATGGCCGATTTTATGGCCTCCGGTGTGACGGACTCGTCAAAACCGGAGATCCGCACCCCCGCCATTTTTACCGGCCTACTGATTGAGGCTATTTCCCCCACTATGCCCTCCAATTTCTTGGCCAGCTCGTCCGCAGCCCTGCCACTATCTGCTCCAGGAACCTCAATAATTCGCGCCCCCGTTGCCGTCTTCCTTACCCTCACGTGCTCCAGGCCAACTTCCGCGAGGCTAAGCCCCCCTATAGCCGTAGCCATCATCGCGGGGTATGTCACATTCGCCTCTGGTTTGAGCGCCAGAACTACCGCTGCGGTTTTGGGGTTCGAGAGCTTAGGCCCCGATTCCAGCTTGGCCGGCTTCTTAGGCTGGACTGGCGGGGCAGCCTTTTTAGCCTTGCCCTTACCTTTTTTCACCACCTCTGTCCAGGATTCCTGGGTAGGAGGTGGTGCGCTCTGAGAGGGGGCGCGGGACCGCCCCTCCACATTTCCCTCTTCCCTCCTTGGGAGGGGGACTGGGGCCGCAGTCCTCTTGCGAGGTGCAGCAGTCGGCTGGGATTGGGGACCCTGGCGTACCTGCTGCTGGGGGGCCTTCTTAGGGGCCTTCGGCTGGTTCACAGGAGCCGCACCGCTACCGCTTCCCGTCGGCTGACTCGCGGAGACCGTACCGCCACCGCCTCCTTTCTTTGGGGGCGCCACAGGCTTTGGGCCTTGCTCCTCCCTCCTACGGTCGGCCGCTAGCGGCGGACGTAAAATCGGCTCAGCGGGGAGCCTTTTAGCCATTTCCCCCAAGCGAACATTTATCATGTCCCCTAAGGAGACAAATAGATCCCGCTTTAACTCAGCAATGACCTCGGCTAGATCCGCTGTAGTAGGCGCCTTGGGGATTTCCTCTTGAGGGCCCCTTTCCGAAAAGGCCTTACGGAGGGCCTTGGTTTCAGCCTGCAAGAGAGCCAGCTGCTCCCGCATGCGTTTGTTATCTGCTTTCAGAATCCGCATTTCGTCCTCTTCTGGCTTTTCTTGCAGGGAGTCCATCGCCTCGAGGATCTCCCCACAAGCCCGCTTCATCCGACCCCACACCTTCCCGCTCAGGTTCCCCGACTTCCCCGCCTCAGCGAGCACCACCTGGGCTGCCCTACGTGCGGCCTCAATGGGGCTCTCAAATTTGGGAACCGGGCTACGGTCTCTCTTTTCGTCCCCTAGGCTTTCCTGGGGCTTTCCGGCGGCTTTAAATTCGGCCCTCCGGGTCTGCGACCTAAGGACTGGGAACTCCAGTCTATAGGAAGGATCCGCCTCCGCCTCTGCCTCAAAGGCGTCCGCTTCTAGGCTCTTTAGGAGGGCCTTGGCCTTAGAAACCCCCGCGTAAGACCCTTTGGCCCCTGGGACCCGGCCTGTGCCGGATCGGCGAGCCGTGTTTAGTTTGGCCCCTCTGGTGGCCTCATTGTCAGCGTCCTCCTGGTCGCTAACGTGGGCCCTCTTACCTGGCTTAGACACCAGGTCCAGGTCGTCCCAGACGTCCTGGAACTCCCCCTCGGAATCGCTGGTTGCCCGGCTAGAAGCCGGAACTTCCGACGCTACCGACATGTTATCCACTTTGGTATGAACTAGTTCAGAACTACCCCTTTGAGGGGCAGTTTAGACACAAAGTACAACCAAACTTGGTTGAAAGACCAAACGAAAACAAGAAAACCCAACTCAGAAAATTCGATTTTGTTTCCCCCCACAACAACCCCTCAAGACAGGCTTTCAAGTGGCGCGCGATAGCCAACTTTCACTTCTGGGAGCTTTCCCCACGTCTCTAGGACTTATAGTTTCCGAGATACGAGACTTCGAGGTTTGAACCGGTCAAGCCCGAACTTTTTTAAGCGGGCCGGGACCCCCGAATTCAACACTCGACCCCAAATATCTCGGCAACCAATGCCCTCAGAAAAGTGCGCAGGGTACCAAAAGGTGGCCCTTTAGATGCCCCACACACCCCCGTTGTCCAATCGGACCCCCTCCCCCCCCTTTCCCGATGTCGAATTTTCCAGAGAAAATTCTACCCCGGAAAGGGCAAATTGCAGCGCCTGACGTACCCAACGAGCAATCTACTCGGGAATTAATATCTCCCGAACGGGATGTCCGGGAGACACCAATCCAAAGAGGATCGCTAGTACCGCTAAACGCGCAAATTACCACAGCGTAAAACTTTCAAAAAAGAAAGTCCAACTAATTTTTGAAAATTTTTCAAAAATTTCGGACGAGTTGTGTTATTTGAAATTTCCGAGTGAAATTTCAACCGAACTTCAAAAATTCGGGCCTCCGAAACTAACGGTGCTAGAAGAGCACCGTTGAGGCAAGGAATTTAGCACAACAAACGAACTCTCCGAATGCGTTGAAAAACCTTCAAAAAGTCAACTCACAAAAAAGTTATTCCAAATTAACGGTCGGTTGCCGACCCGAGTGAAAGTACCGATTTGTATGGGATAAGTTACAAACTTATCCCTGAAAAATCGGCACTTTTCCTCCTTCGACTGAGAGGTCCCTATGGGGCTTATAGAGGGGGCCGACGCGTCGTAAAACGCGTTTTCCGAGCCTCTATAATACCGAAGAGAAAGAATGCAAAGTTCTTAAGGAACTTTGCAGACAAAAGACAAAAAACAAGAATTACCAACTTAAGGTTGGTAATTTTCTGCGCCTTAACAAATGCGACGAGCAACTCACAAGTTTTTGGTAACTCCCGGACAGAAGGTCCGATCGTAACCAAACAAAAACTTGCGAGTAGTACTCGTCAGACGCGGCTAGAAGAGCCCAAAAAATCAAAACTACGTTAAGGGGGGACAAAGATATTAAGGGGGGAAAAGCAAAAGTTTACGAAAAATAGTAAAAGTTAGCAAAATTTAAAAATTATTTCCGAACGTCGACCGCACTAAGTCGATGCAGACGTTCGAAAATAACTAACTAGGAAACTACTGATTCTACAGGGATGATGCAAAGGGCAAATATTTAGAGCTATTAATAGCGAACAGAAAACACAAAACCACAAGTCTCTCAGACAAACCCTCGCTTAAAATTCCTTGAAAAACTGAACTTGGACATCCAATTTTCCTCGAAATTTTACCTCATCATAAATCTAACCTAACCTAACCTACATTTTGGAGAAATTCAAACCTAACTTAACCTAACCTCCATTTTGGAGACATTCAAACCTAACCTAACCTACATTTTGGAGAAATTCAAACCTAACTTAACCTAACCTACATTTTGGAGACATTCAAACCTAACCTAACCTACATTTTGGACAAATTCAAACCTAACATAACCTAACCTAGGTTTTGGAGAAATTCGCAAGCCATAACTTTCAGGACTATTTTAAATCTAACTTAACCTAACCTACGTTTTGGAGAAATTCGTAAGCCATAACTTTCAGGCCTATCTTAAATCTAACCTAACCTACGTTTTGGAGAATATTGTTACGCTAAATAGTAAATGGTTTCAGTTAAAAACAAGAATTTTGTTGTTTTATTGCTTTTTACTTCTAACCTTATTAAGTACTCCTTAGAAATACTAGTTTTAACGTGTTTGTTACGCAATTCGATTATTTAAATACTAGACAAAACTTGTAGGATTGCACTATGTACAAAGGATATTAAGAACGCAGCCTTGTGTTTCGCTTACACAGTAGGTACTATCCTACATTTTGTGGACATATTATATAGCTAAAGTTTATTTTATGAATATATATAGATAGAGAGTTTACATAATACAGTAAACGGTTTCAGTAGTTTTATTGTTTTCTTTGTATCAAACGCACCACGGTCTTTTATTATTCAATTACTTAACATCAATACACTATGCAAAGAGAGCTTTTTGAAAAAACAGCTAGTTTGAACGTGTTCACTAGGCGAACGGTTTATTTACCTGGCTGTCGTCAATAAGAGGAGCGTTATGTTTTTTCGAGTGTATGGCTTTGAAGATACTGGTTTAAACTTGTTAAATTGCACTACGCATAAAGGACCTCAAGAACGCGGGCGGCATCGTATAATTGCTTTATTGTTGTCTTTGTATCAAAAGAACCGCCGCTGTCTTTTGTTATTCAACACACCGCGTCTGGAGAATACGAGTTTATACCTGTTCACTAAGCGAAGCCCTTCTTTCAAAAAATACGTGTCCCAACTTGTAGGGATTGCGCTGGGTATAAAAGCGCGCCATCACATCTCGACTTCATTGCGCCCCAAAAATTCTCCGAGCAAGGTCTTCGAGTAAGAGAGTCGTGAGTCGTGAAGTTTAGTGCAAGGTTGCTGAAAGCAGTGTTTCGTTGCTGAAATGGATGTAAGTATGTAGTCATAATTTTATGTGTGCCCACTTATTTCAGATTTTGATTGATTGTAACATAACCTTCATCTATTTTTGTGTTTACCATGTAAATCTACTTTGAAGGACCGTTTGAAGAATGTTTTTATATTGTTACAGGAAAACACATTTAAAAATTATTACTATCCCGACGACGAAGCAAGTGATGAAGAAGGAACGTTGGCCTATAAAGTCAAAAAAGCTATTGCTAACACTAACAAGAGGCCTAATAACAGCATAGATGGCTTCTTTGAAAAACGGAAGAAAAGGAAAGTTGCAGTAAAGTCGTCGAGCGTCAGCCAAGCCACTGCGGAAGGCGTGGCTTTTATAAAGTCCAACAAAGACGATGCATCATACGCCTCACATCTCATAAAAATTGAGGTGTATGATGCGCGGAAAATAAAAAATATTCCGCCAACGGAGCATTGGAAGCATGCGGAAGTGCGTGTTAAATACTACGCTCACTCCGAAGAGGACGCTCACGTCGAATCTACGAGGGATGTGATTTACCAAATCACCAAACAGTTAGCGGACAAAAGTGATTGTGTAAATTACGTTATAGACAATACAAAATAAGTGTAAAAGTAGTTTTAAGATCTTAATTTGTTCCTTTTATCTTTTTTTACTCGATTGTGTGCGTTTTGTTTGTTAACTTTGCTTTATAACTCGTACCGAACATTTTTCTTTGTATAGCGAACACCTTTTGTATTCTAAGCTTCCTTTGTAGTTATTTTTTTCCGACAAAGAGTCATTGTCTTTCATATTAGATAAGTAACACAAGTTCCAAGCGCCGATGTTCATAGTATAAATAGACCATAGCCCGCTTTAAAAAAACACATTCTAACGAAGACATAATAATGGACGGACTGAGCTGCAACTTCTTCGACCAACAACTTGACCAGCTTACTGAAGACCAAAGGCTATACGAACTCTGCGAAAAAGTGGAACAAGAATATTTTAAAACGTAGGTTACTTACTTTTGTTATAATTTTCTTTTGTTATAATTGTGCTATTGTCATAGATATCCATCCTACTGAATCATGCTTCAACTCATTTGATGCTAATAGCTTACCTTTATTACCTTTGTTATATTGTGTCATTGTAATGGGTACCCATCTTACCGAAACATGTTTCAACTCGTTTTTTGCTAGTTGTAGCTGGTAGGGGTGGATTTTAAGGTATTTAAACCGAATGCCAGTTGCTTCAAATCATTTGTTACTGTTCTCTCGACGTAGGAGTAGTACTTTTTAAGATGTATTTCAATTTGGATCTATCTCAAAGTGAAATTACAAGCCTAGACAAATCTTTGATCTTGTCCAAATTCCATCATCAAATAAGGATGTGGTACTTAAGGAAGGTTTTACCAGTTTCGTGGTTAGAGGATACGGAGATAATGCCATATTTCACGCCATGCAGTGGACACATCATACATACTCATAAATCAGACACATCCGATGAAATTGATGGTGTACTGCCAATGCAAGCGTATTGCTTAAATTGTAGACGAGAAATGAGTTAGTATTAAACTTTTAGGTGTTTTCGTTTATTTTATAATTGTCAATAATTTGTAATATTAATAATTGTTTTATTTTTGCAGATCTTTACAAGTTGGCCGAGGAGGTGTAAATAAAAAAAGAACAGCAATGTCAACTGTGACTGCCGAACCACCAACAAAGAAAAAAAAACCTCTGAACAATTCAACTAGCTACGCTGCTGTGGCAACATCAACAGTATCAGTTGGACACCAAAACGTGAGTACAGAAAGTAATCACAAAATTGAATGTCCTGTGTGTCACGTGTCAGTATCTAGAAAATATTATTCCAACCACTTGAAAAGTAATACTCATAAAAACAACGTGATAAGTTCTGACAAGGAATTTACAAACGTTCAGTTAATTGAAAGCGCGTTCGGGAATAGAATAGTTACTTACAGAATTTTACCTGATTCCGTTACTACCAATGCATTTGAAACACCAGAATTATTTTTGCATAATATCAAGGGAAAAGTGTTTAAATTACTAGAACGATCCATAGCAGAACAAACTGTCGTAAAAGTAAATTTCATTCTTAATGCAGATTTTACACAACAAACTAAGCAACTTAATAATATTTTTGACTTTCAATCGTTAAATTACGTCGTTTGCAAGGGGGACGCCACAGATGGTATTTATGCATCACTTGTAACTGAAATTGTTAACAAAGTAACCAATTTTGAAAAAAAAGACAGCGGATGGAGTTTAGTTAAAATAAAATACTTAGACATGAATATCAATAAATTCAATCCTTTGCGTGGTTCATCTTACATAAACTTACCATTGGATATAAAAAACAAAAAAGCAGTTATCAACGTTAAAAACAAAGACCATGAATGCTTCCGTTGGGCTATACTGTCAGGTTTATATGAGCCAAATAACAACTCTAACAGGGTCTCGTCGTACAAATTGCACAGAAATAAATTGAAATTTGAAAATCTTTCCTTCCCAATAAAAATAAACGATATTCATAAATTCGAGAAAATGAATGATCTAAGCATTAATGTTTTTGGCTTGGAGTACGATTCGAAAAGCAAGCAAAATAAAGTTATTGGTCCGTTACACTTAACGAAAAGTAGGAAAACTATCCATTTAAACTTGTTGTATTTAAATCACGGTACTAAGGGCCATTATTGTTACATAAAAAGTCTATCGAGATTAGTATCAAAACAAATGACGACGTCAGAGCATGCAATCCACTTATGTGATGGTTGTTTAATTTATTTCACGTCACATGAAAATTTACAGAAACATCAAAAACATGACTGTTTTCATGTATGTACAAACTTACCCTCTGAAAACGATAGTAAAAGAAACTGGTTTAATGAATTAGTTCCCTCTAACCAAATATCATTCAATAACTACGATCGTAAATTGAGGGTACCATTTGTTATATATGCCGATTTCGAAGCATTTTTAAAACCCATTGAAACTTGTATCAACGATCCGAATAAATCCTCAACAACCAATGTTCAGGAACATGTAATGTACAGTTTTGGATACTATATTAAATGTTCATATGATGACAGTTTATCTGTATATAGAACATACACAGGTCAAAATTGTGCCGAATCATTTATGAAATTATTAAAAAAAGATTTAGAGAACATTTGCAAAAAGAACACTTTTGTAAAATGTCCTTTACCCTTAACGGAACAAGATAAAGTAACCATAGCACAAAGTGATACCTGTTTCATTTGTGAAAAAAAATTAAATGAAGAATTCATTGTGTCTCATTACCAACACACCGGTGCTTTTGAAGGAGTCGCTCATCCATCCTGTTCTGAGAAATATCGAACCCCTAATTTCTTACCTGTGTTTTTACACAATTTGAGTAGCTATGATGCTCATTTTATTGTACACGGGCTTGGATTTGAAGAGGGGGACATAGAAGTTATCCCACAAAACAAAGAAAAATATATTTCTTTCTCCAAGCAATTTCACATCAATAACCATGTAATGAAATTAAGATTTCTTGATTCCTTAAAATTTATGAGTAGCAGTCTTGATAAGTTAGCCAAAAATTTACTGCCCGATCAGTTTCATGAACTTCGGTTAAATTTTCCATCTGAAGAAGACTTCAAACGCTTAATACGAAAAGGAATATATCCATATGAACATATGACATCTTTTGAATCATTAGAATTGGTTAGTCTTCCCAATCACGATGATTTTTACAGCTCATTAAATGATAACCACATTTCAGAAAATGATTATAAACGTTTCAGAAAATGTTTGAAAATTTTAGAAATGTTTGTAAAGAAACATATGGATTGGATCCTGGACAATTTTACACGGCACCTGGATTAAGTTGGGATGCTATGTTAATGTCTACTAAAATTAATCTAGAACTTCTAACGGACATTGTCAAAATTTCTTTTATCGCAAATAACATAAGAGGTGGTATTTCTCAATGTAGTAACAGACATGGGAAAGCTAATAATATATTTATGTCTGAATATGATCCTACGTTACCATCTTCATTTTTGATGTATCTAGATGCAAATAATCTTTACGGTTGGGCAATGTCACAATGCCTTCCCATTGGCAAGTTCGAATGGGTGGATAATAATACTGATTTTAATGTTTCTGATGATGCTGAACACGGATACATTTTAGAAGTTGATTTGGAATACCCAAATAACTTACACGATTTTCACTCTGATTTACCATTCTGTCCAAAAAACGTTTGTTTAGATGATACCAAAGAAAAAAAGCTGATTCCTAATTTAAATAACAAAGCGAACTATGTGATTCACTATCGAAACCTAAAACAATGTTTAAAATCTGGTTTACGTTTGCTAAAAATTCACAGAATTTTAAAGTTTGAACAAAAGGCATGGTTAAAGACTTACATCGATTTAAATACACACATGCGTTCGTTGGCCAGATCAGAATTTGAAAAAGACTTCTTCAAACTCATGAACAATTCTGTTTTCGGTAAAACTATGGAAAATATAAATAAAAGAGTGAATGTTAAATTACTTAACCACTGGCAAAACCACGGAAAAACTTAAGGAGTTCAATCTTTAATAGCAAGACCTGAATTTCACAGCCTTTCTATATTTTCGGAGAATTTGGTTGCAGTACAGTTGAAAAAAACAAAATTCTTGTACAACAAACCTATTTATTTAGGATTTTGTATATTAGATTTGTCAAAAACTTTAATGTATGAATTTCACTATGACTTCATGAAAACCAAATATCCAGATAAACTGAAATTGCTTTACACGGACACGGACAGTTTGGTATATCAAATATTTACGGATAACTTTTACGCTGATATACTAATAGATCTAGAATCTTACTTTGATACTTCTGATTATCCTCCTGACAATCAATACGGTTTGCCATTAGTAAATAAAAAGCAATTGGGTTTTTTTAAAGATGAAAATAATGGTAAAATTTTTAAAGAGTTTATTGGGCTGCGATCAAAAATGTATGCAATGGATGTACAAAACGAATTTATAGCAAAAGCAAAAGGAGTTAATAAATGTATTACTAAAAAATTTAACATTGACAATTACAAAACATGTTTGTTCAAAAAAGATAATTTGTTGTGTGAAATGTTGCGGTTCAGGTCTATAAAACATGTTATATTTACACAAAAAATAAACAAAATATCTTTATCACACAGTGATACAAAACGATATTTATTAGAAAATTCCACTGACACGCTTGCTTGGGGCCACTACAGAATAAAGGACATTCAGTGTTAATATTACTTTTCTGTACTTGCGACTGTTCCTAAATTTGTAACATTTTTTGTAATTATTGAGTATGGACTGGTAATAAGATAATAGAAAGTTGTAATTTATGTATAATTATAAAATTTCAGAATGTTTTTAGACATTTTTTATAAATTTAAGTTTTTTATTTGTAGTATTATGCATGGACTAGTTATAAGATTACAGAAAGATGTAATTTACTCTTTTTTTTAAATTAAATAAAGTGTTTAGATAAATTTCATGTGTTTTTATTTAAACATTATTCAGGTGTGACAAAACTATATAACCTTGTTTGGACTTTAAAAAAAATCATTAGTGTTTTGGTACTTTTAGATTCAACACGTATAACAGATCTATATAATGATTCACTTTTGTCACCCTTTTACGGCCATTGTTGCTGGTCCCAGTGGGTGTGGAAAATCAAAATTTGTCACAAACTTTTTAAATGATTGCAAAGTACTATGCGATGTAAATTTTTCGGAAGTTATTTGGTGTTATGATGAAATGCAACCTTTGTACAATCTGGAAAATGTTAATTATAGTCAAGGAATACCTGATATTAACATGTTTGATGGGAAGCAACCTAAACTTCTTATTATCGATGATTTGATGAGGGAGTCAGATGGACGGATCGTTGATATTTTCACGAAGGGTAGTCATCACAGAAACTTAAGCGTGTTTTATATTACACAAAATATATTTCACCAGGGACGAGGTCAACGTGACATCTCGCTAAACACAAGTTACATTGTATATTTTAAAAATCCTAGAGATAAAACTCAAATACGATACTTGTCGCGACAAGTTTATCCTGAAAATTCAAAATTCGTGGATGAAGCCTATAAAGATGCTACTAAGGATGCCCATGGATATCTCATGATTGATCTGAAACAAAATACAGATGACTTATGTCGTTTCAAAACTAAAATATTTCCGTTCGATAAATATTGCACAGTTTACATTCCTAAAAAAGGATTTAAATATAACAGGAATCAACAAGTTTTAGTCAGTTCTAAATGATGCACTCGAGTGTGAGCACATATAAACACTTACTTGAAGCGTTGCAAGTACTTAAACCAAAATATCGCACGGCTTTACTCAAAGCTTGTGATGATGATGAAATCAATATTATTTGCGAGTGTATTTATAACGTGCTAAAAGGAAAAATTCCATTAGAAAAAAAAGAAAAATCTAAATTAAATAAACACAAGAACATATTACGCAAGCTAGTTTCAAAGGGAAAACAAAAACTAAGAAAAACTATCATCATTCAAAAGGGTGGTGCATTTCTACCTGTTATTTTAGGTGCAGTTTTAAGTGCTTTAATAAACTCTTTATAACCAAAATGGAGAACACAAAAAAAATGCTTTTGGTAGAACAAGATTTTATTGAAAGACTTAAAAATAATGAGCTATCAGAGAACTCATCGTCTCGTCTGGATGGAGAGATGAAAAAAATATTGAAAAGTAAAATGGATGATCGTGAAAAATGGGCATTATATTCCCAAGCACTGCAGCGATTTTTACATTTTGCCGAAGCAGATCGAAAGCCTTTCAAAATACCAATAGTAATGGATGGAGTTGATCACTTAGACAACTTCAACAGTGACTTAGATTCAAAGTTAAAAAAGCAGGAAAATGCAAATAATGACTCAGTCGCAAGCCCAACTTTGCTGGAAGATTATGTTCCTGCTACACCACCACTTGATAAAACGAATCAATACTATCCTGTGGAATTAACTCCATCTCATATCGTACAAGGAATACCGAAATCTTATCGATCGAAAACCCAAACTTTAATGGACATTATTATCCTTAATAAAAAAAAAATTTGGTGGAAGACAGGAGGGGAAGTTGTGTTAAACCATCGAGTGATCCCAAATAGCAATATTGTCGATCTGATAAACGATGTATCAAGACCTCTAAAACGCGCAAAACCAATAGGTTGGGAAGAATTTGCATTGGTTTTAAAAGATATAAGAGTTCCTACATTTTGTATTGGTAATCCTGTTAACTTGGAGTATATGAAGAGAGATTACACCAACGAGTTTCGCGCATCATCATCATCTTCTAAAAATACAAGGGATTCATCATTTAAAGTAAAAAACGCATCTACACCTATTTCTGCTAAAACAATTGAGTCGACCAAAAAGAAATTAGATTGGGAAAAATGGACCCCCTATTAGATATAAATAAGATTTACTACGATGTGTCCAACCCAGCTGGTTACAGTAGTATAGATAAGTTAGCGAAGGAAATGAAAGGTAATATGAGCAAGGAGGAAGTAAAAAAATGGTTACAGTCTCAGGAAACGTATACTTTACATAAACCTGTCCACCGACGATTTACTAGGAATCGATACATCCTATCTAATTATAATGAACTCTGGCAGGCTGATCTCAGTGATATGCGTACTTATAGTCAATATAATGATGGATATAAATATATTCTTTGTATTATTGATGTTTTTAGTAAATATGCTTTTGCAAGAGCCATGAAAAAGAAGGATTCAGAAACAGTTAAACAATGTTTTGAAAGCATATTTGCAGAAGCCAAATCTACCCCTCGTCATATCCAATCCGATAAAGGCACAGAATTTGTTTCAAAGGTGGTAAGAGACTACTTTAAAAGCAAAAACATTAATTATTACACCACTAATAATCCAGACATTAAAGCAAGTATAGTTGAAAGGTTTCAAAGAACTCTTAAAATGAAAATGTGGCGTTATTTTACTCATAGAAATACTTACAACTACACTAATATATTACAAGATCTTCTTCACTCTTATAACCATAGTTATCATTCTAGTATCAAAATGCGACCAATTGATGTTAATTTTAATAATATCATGACTGTTTGGTGTAACTTATATGATAGAAAAAAAGACAATCAAATTTCATTAGAAACCACAAAACTGAATGTAGGTGATCATGTCCGAATAACTAAATATAAACATATATTTCAAAAGGGTTATGAAACTAATTGGAGTGATGAAATTTTTATAATTGATGCAATCATTAGACGATCTCCGAGACTTGTCTATACCTTAAAGGACTTGGATGGTGAACCAATCGTAGGTACATTTTATTCTAAAGAATTACAAAAAACAACTTATCACCCCTCCATGAAGTATAAAATTGATAAAATAATACGCTCTCGTCGTGTTGGTGGCAGAAAGGAAGTGTTAGTGAAGTGGCAAGGTTATCCGAGTAAATTTAATTCTTGGATTCTTGCATCAAACTTAGAAAAAATATGAGTGAAGGAAGTTTTTATATAACTTTGTTAAGCAATAGCTCGACGGCTTATTATACTGATAATACAACAGCCCATTTCATGACCAAACTACCTAAGACCGTTAAATTAGAAGGAGAATGGGTTGTTGGTTTAGTGGAATTTCAATACCCACGTTCCATGTACAATGTTCAAGATCAAGAAAATATCATCTATATAAAAAAGAAAGTACGATTACCTAATGACAAGTTTGACAAAATCATAGATATAAAAACTCACATACCCGCTACTACATATGATAGCGTTGACACTTTCCTTGACGCGTTTAATGAAAACCCGCAATTAAAAAATAAGGTGAAATTTAGGTGTGATAAAATATCAAAAATGGTGGCTATAACTGCAACTGAAGATATAACATCTATCATAACATCACCGATACTGAGTTTGCAGTTAGGTTTCAAACCACGATCTAATTTAAAACAAATTTCAATTGGGAAAAATCCAGTAAATTTGTATTTAGGGTTACCATCACAAATATTTGTGTATACCGATATCATTGAACCGCAAGTAGTGGGGGATGTTATAACATCATTGTTGAGAATAATTCCATTGGATCCAACTCAGTTCGTTTATGGAGCTTACAAAATGCATGTCTTCTCACCTGCTCATTATGTACCTGTTTTACGTAGAGAGTTCGATACGATTGAAATAGATATAAGAACGACTACCGGGGCCAGAGTACCATTTCAATTTGGATCTTCTTGTGTGAAGCTACATTTTCAACGAATAAAATGACTCACAAACGATCGTCTGCCTCTTGTCCATATGAACATTATTATTTACATCAAGCTGGCTCTGGTGTAGGAATTGTCTATAAAGGTGTTCCATTTCAACGAGGTCATGGGATTGGAAGCTTTTTGGGTGGGCTATTTAGGTCTGTGATTCCTTTGTTATCCAGTGGTTTTAGGGCTGTAGGGAAAGAAACATTAGATGCGGGGATCGGCCTGCTGTCTGATATGGTAAATTCACGTCCTATGGAGAGTTCGATTAAGTCTCGATTCAAAGATGCAAGTGCTAACTTAAAAAGAAAAGCTGATGAAAAAATTGATTCTCTAATGTCAGGATCTGGGTATAAAATGTCAACTAAAAGACGAGAACGACTCATTCCGTTAAAAGCATCACGAGGAAGAGGAAGTAAAAAAATTAAAAAGTATAACGTCGAAGATATATTTTCATATTAAATAATGTCATTCTTACATAATCATTCATGTGAATGTGCAAAATCTGAGTTAGATATATTTGCCCTGCCGTCAACTCAAACCAGTATTGAAAGTGGACAGTGGGTTCATTACAAACCAATTTCATCTTTAAACGACGACGGCCCTATAGAATTTCAAGTTCCCGGATCAGGTGATGACTATATTGACTTGTCACATACGTTACTGCATGTCAATGCGAAAGTATTGAATCAGGATGGCACCAATTTAAAAGCAGATGTCCAAGTTTCGCCTGTTAACAATTGGATGCATTCCCTTTTCAACCAACTCGACATATATTTAAATCAAAAACTCATATCACCTCCGAACAACACATATGCCTATCGTGCTTATTTGGAGAATCTTCTTAACTATGGTCCAGCAGCCAAAGAATCTCATCTAACTTGTGGATTGTGGTACGAAGATACTGCACATCATATGGATGCCGTTGACGCAACGAACAAAGGGTTTCACAAAAGAATGGAATTTGTCAAAGAGAGTAGACAAGTTGAAATGATTGGTCACTTGCATGGTGACATGTTTAACCAAGAGAATTTTTTAATAAATGGCGTAGAAATGCGTGTTAAGTTAGTGCGCTCAAAAGAAACATTTAATCTTATTTGTCATCAAGATAAAAAACTTAAAGTACAAATAATGGATGCTAGTCTTATTATAAGAAGAGCAAGAGTCAACCCTAGCGTTTTGTTAGCCCATCAAAAAGTACTAGCGTCAACAACTGCAAAGTATCCTATAACAAGAGCGGAAGTTAAGGTTCTGACAATACCGGCGGGTGTGCAAGGTAAAACATTAGATAATATATTCCTTGGACAAGTTCCTAAAAGATGTATTGTCGGTTTTGTCTTAAATTCAGCGTTTAACGGTAATTTAGCATTGAATCCTTTCAATTTTCAACATTTTAATATGAATTCATTCAGTTTGTATGTAGACGGTCATGAAATACCTTCTAGAACATTACAACCATCATTTAGCTCTGGTTTAATAGCATCACCATATCACACTTTATTTTCTGGGACTGGTATTCATTTTCACAACGAAGGTAACGCAATAAGTAGAACAGACTACGGAGACGGATATTGTTTGCTATGTTTTGATTTGACTCCTGATTTATCTGCTAGTTCAACGTCACATTGGAATCTCGTCAGACATGGAAGTGTACGGTTAGAAGTTCGCTTTGATTCGTCTCTTAGTCAAACTGTTAACTGTATTGTATACGCAGAATTTGATAATGTAATTGAAATAAACAAGAATCGTGACGTAACTGTGGATTATAACAGTTAATAAATACTTTGTTTTTAAAAAGGATACATCATTTGATCTTAAACGTTGTTAACAGAATCATTAATAAGCAGCTAAATTTATATTTATCATGGATACAAATGAAATACAGCTCTGTATGAATAAAATAAGTTCCAGTTTTAAATCAAATGTTTTTGCTGCAAACCGATTGCCTATTTGGGTTAATTTACCTGCTTTTATTATAAGCAATTTAGATCCCGACTCAAAACCGGGGTCTCACTGGATAGCTATACACATTGATATTAATGGCATTGGTGAATATTTTGACTCATTTGGTCGAAAACCTACAGGTAGTCATAAGCTATTTTTGAAAAGAAATTCCAGGAGATGGGTTTATAACCACAACTCATTTCAAAATCCTTTTACCTCGGTCTGCGGGGAATATTGTTTAGTCTATCTGTATTTTAAGATTAAAGGAAAAACTATGTGTGACTTGGTAAATTTGTTTACTGAGAGTTCTCTATGTAACGATCTAATTGTAAGAAATATGTTTAAGTCTATTTTTTTGAAATAAACAATTAAATATAAAACAAACTCTTTTATTGTTCTAAGTTAAGTCTACATTTTCGTCAAGGGAAGTGTATTTGTCGATAAAACATAAAAATGAACACATGATATTCATTAAAACTATATTTAAAGTCAAGGCTATGGTCTATTTATACTATGAACATCGGCGCTTGGAACTTGTGTTACTTATCTAATATGAAAGACAATGACTCTTTGTCGGAAAAAAATAACTACAAAGGAAGCTTAGAATACAAAAGGTGTTCGCTATACAAAGAAAAATGTTCGGTACGAGTTATAAAGCAAAGTTAACAAACAAAACGCACACAATCGAGTAAAAAAAGATAAAAGGAACAAATTAAGATCTTAAAACTACTTTTACACTTATTTTGTATTGTCTATAACGTAATTTACACAATCACTTTTGTCCGCTAACTGTTTGGTGATTTGGTAAATCACATCCCTCGTAGATTCGACGTGAGCGTCCTCTTCGGAGTGAGCGTAGTATTTAACACGCACTTCCGCATGCTTCCAATGCTCCGTTGGCGGAATATTTTTTATTTTCCGCGCATCATACACCTCAATTTTTATGAGATGTGAGGCGTATGATGCATCGTCTTTGTTGGACTTTATAAAAGCCACGCCTTCCGCAGTGGCTTGGCTGACGCTCGACGACTTTACTGCAACTTTCCTTTTCTTCCGTTTTTCAAAGAAGCCATCTATGCTGTTATTAGGCCTCTTGTTAGTGTTAGCAATAGCTTTTTTGACTTTATAGGCCAACGTTCCTTCTTCATCACTTGCTTCGTCGTCGGGATAGTAATAATTTTTAAATGTGTTTTCCTGTAACAATATAAAAACATTCTTCAAACGGTCCTTCAAAGTAGATTTACATGGTAAACACAAAAATAGATGAAGGTTATGTTACAATCAATCAAAATCTGAAATAAGTGGGCACACATAAAATTATGACTACATACTTACATCCATTTCAGCAACGAAACACTGCTTTCAGCAACCTTGCACTAAACTTCACGACTCACGACTCTCTTACTCGAAGACCTTGCTCGGAGAATTTTTGGGGCGCAATGAAGTCGAGATGTGATGGCGCGCTTTTATACCCAGCGCAATCCCTACAAGTTGGGACACGTATTTTTTGAAAGAAGGGCTTCGCTTAGTGAACAGGTATAAACTCGTATTCTCCAGACGCGGTGTGTTGAATAACAAAAGACAGCGGCGGTTCTTTTGATACAAAGACAACAATAAAGCAATTATACGATGCCGCCCGCGTTCTTGAGGTCCTTTATGCGTAGTGCAATTTAACAAGTTTAAACCAGTATCTTCAAAGCCATACACTCGAAAAAACATAACGCTCCTCTTATTGACGACAGCCAGGTAAATAAACCGTTCGCCTAGTGAACACGTTCAAACTAGCTGTTTTTTCAAAAAGCTCTCTTTGCATAGTGTATTGATGTTAAGTAATTGAATAATAAAAGACCGTGGTGCGTTTGATACAAAGAAAACAATAAAACTACTGAAACCGTTTACTGTATTATGTAAACTCTCTATCTATATATATTCATAAAATAAACTTTAGCTATATAATATGTCCACAAAATGTAGGATAGTACCTACTGTGTAAGCGAAACACAAGGCTGCGTTCTTAATATCCTTTGTACATAGTGCAATCCTACAAGTTTTGTCTAGTATTTAAATAATCGAATTGCGTAACAAACACGTTAAAACTAGTATTTCTAAGGAGTACTTAATAAGGTTAGAAGTAAAAAGCAATAAAGCAACAAAATTCTTGTTTTTAACTGAAACCATTTACTATTTAGCGTAACAATATTCTCCAAAACGTAGGTTAGGTTAGATTTAAGATAGGCCTGAAAGTTATGGCTTACGAATTTCTCCAAAACGTAGGTTAGGTTAAGTTAGATTTAAAATAGTCCTGAAAGTTATGGCTTGCGAATTTCTCCAAAACCTAGGTTAGGTTATGTTAGGTTTGAATTTGTCCAAAATGTAGGTTAGGTTAGGTTTGAATGTCTCCAAAATGTAGGTTAGGTTAAGTTAGGTTTGAATTTCTCCAAAATGTAGGTTAGGTTAGGTTTGAATGTCTCCAAAATGGAGGTTAGGTTAAGTTAGGTTTGAATTTCTCCAAAATGTAGGTTAGGTTAGGTTAGATTTATGATAGTCCTAAAAGTTATAGGCTACGAATAAAAGTGTACTGCGAATAATGCGATAGGATATTTATGTGCTGATAGAATAATGAATTGAAAGTGGACTTACGAAAAGACATGGTATTTTATTTGTACGGAGCGTGGCGGGCGATCAGGTACTCAGGAAAAAAAAAAGGTCGGCACCGAACCCCCAAGTGGGCGCAGGTAAGAAGTTGAACGTAACAAAGGGTGAGTAGGAAACAAAGGAAAGGGTCTCTATCCTTTTATGAGTATGTGATTAAGTGTTGGTATTATGTTGCAATGGAAGTACATATATACGTGAAGGAGTGGGCGGAGCGTGATGAGACCCCGTCCAATCGCTTTAAATGGGGTGTTGACCTTTTTTTAAAAAAAAAGTGATCCAGAACCGGCGAATCCCTACTACTCACATGAAAAGCTGGCAACAGGTTGAGTTCTGCTGCTTTTGCAGTAAGAAAAATTCGGCAGCTAACCAATGTAGCGACGGCACGGTTGGTCTATTTTGCCTATTTTAGTAGCATTATTTCGTACGGCCTTATTTTATGGGAATCCGCTGCAGATATTGAGTCAGTTTTCATTTTGCAAAAAAGGGCAGTTAGAGCAATTTATAATATGGATACTCGTGAGTCATTAAGGGAATTTTTCAAGGAAATAGACATCTTAACCCTACCGTCGCTATATATTTTTGAAATAATCATGTACGTTAGGAAAATATGTGCAATTTCCCTACCAACGTCGATAAGCCAAAGGCTACTAGAAATACAGGAAAGCTTAAAGTTCCAACTTACAGACTGGCTAAAACCAATAAGTCGTTCATGGGAAATTGTGTAAGATTTTACAACAAAATTCCAAAAAACATAACTGAACTAAATGATACAAAATTTAAATCTATTCTGCCGTACTTAAGCTAAAAAAGGGGTTGGGCCTCATTTGGTCAGTTTCGAGTTAATGATGCCAAATTACAGAGCGCAAAATTCTCTACATTTTGTTCTAAAAAACATATATCCTACGTTCTTCGGTTTCGGAGATACAGATTGTCGTGAAACAGTTAAGCCACACATTTTTTAAGACTTACTTAATTAAATACTAGTTAAGCCACAAAACTTGTCTATAAGAGGGCAAAAGGCTCTTTACTTCTCGAAATCTACTTGTTTTTTTAATGATTTTGGTAGTTAAAATAAAGTTAACCATTTTTCCTAGCCTAAAAATAAGTCAAGATCCTTTAACTCTGATAAAGGCTAGTTAACTTCTAATAAATCGTTCGTTAAAAACTAGCCTATAAATAAGTTAACATAAAAAACTTCATTGAAAATCGGTTAAGATCCTTTAACCCTTTTTAACCTAAGTAAAACTATTTTTTTCATACACTATAAAGATCAAAACAACCAATCGCCTGTTTTTTTAAAACGAAGAGAAATAAGTATTTTGTAAGTAATCCTTAGGTAAAATAAAGTTAAGCCACATAGCTAGGCTAGAAGTTAGTTATCTGCAGTTCGCATTCCGCGACGCGGACGCACGATTGGTCAAATCAATGGGCCGGGAGTCGGGGGAACGGTGCGGGCGAGGTTGTGCCGGCGACGTTTCGTCGCGTTCCCGCTATGTCTCGTAACACCGGAAGGTAAGACATTAATTTTGTACTATCGAGTTTTCGTTATTTATTCATATGATTATTATTTAATTTAGGGACTTAAGGATTGTACTTACTTAACTAACCTACTTATCATCTCTATCATCAACATCACTTACCGCTATCTGTACACTTAGATGTTTGATACTAACAAACCGATTTTGATGCGGTTTTCACCAATAAAGAGTAATTCTAGAAAAAGGTTTGCAAAAAAGTTTTGTATGTAAGGAATTTAGTTTATAACCTATTTTGTTAAAATGCTGTTTGTTTGTTGGTCGACACGTTAAAGCGAGGGCGTACTCTAGCTAATAGCTCTAAAAGTGACAGTTTTCTTGTACGATATTGAACCGCAGGTATACCTACTACGTTCGTAATTGAATTCTTTTTCAGAAAAAAACTCTTTTTTCAGACGTTCTGTGCCATCAAGAATAAAAACATGATTACACTTGTTTAACGCGAAGAACAGACCCAGATTAAGTGCACAACTGAAGAAGCTCTTGTAGACAAATTATATGCTAGGGAACATTCAATGACATTATCGGTATTTAACGATTTTTGCGTGACAAAAGTTACCTATAATTCTTATCACGCGAGTAAATACACTGAATACATTCAAAAAATTTAAGCTTGAAGTTGCAGCAGAAATGTGCTAAGTACGATACGTTTTTATGGGTGCTAATCCTAAATTCCTAATCCTAACTAATCCTAAGTAATATTATAAATCCGAAAGTAACTCTGTCTGTCTGTCTGTCTGCGCGCTTTCACGTCAAAACTACGGAACCGATTTAAATGAGATTTGGTACACAGATAGTCTAGAGCCTGAGAAAAGACATAGTGTACTTTTTAATGCGAAAAAAGCATTGTAAGGGGTAGAAAGGGGGAATGAAAATTTGTATGAGACTATTAACATTAAAAATAATGAAGCAAACGAGGGTAGTTGTTGCTGCACCAAGCAGCCGAGCTGTCAGGGCTTCGGTACGCAGTCGTCATAGCGCCACCGACGACGGGCTCATAATTAACGGACATGATTAGTCCACGGACTGGTCCGAAACATGTCGGGCAGTTCTCGACTTAAAAATATGTGAGTGATCCGTTTTTATTAATATGGATGAAGTTGTATGGAATTTAAATAACGTCATTTTTAGAGCAAGAAGTGCTAGAAGCGCTAGAAGAAGAAGCGAAGCGCTGTTGACTCAAAATTCATGAAAGTTTTACCCTCAAGGGTGTAAAATAACAATAGGGAATAGGGGATGAAAGTTTGTATGGAAATATGCAAGATGTAGGGGAGACCTAGGTGGGTTGAAACAAAGGTAAGTTGACACAACGCCAATATCTCGGAAACTATAGAGAATAGAAGTATGGCAACAACGCATTTCAAACCTTGAGCTCGGTCTGGGAGACTTGTCAGTACACGTCGCGGCCGCCAGGCGAACGGTTGAGGAGATTCAGCGTCGGTGGTCAAAATTGTACGAAAAGTAAGTTTTTTATCATTTTTTCGATACTGTTTCTTTATGTGTAATGAATCCGATTTTGTGCTGAGTGTGGATGATTCTTAAAGCATGATTAAGTTAGTTTTACATGCATATTTCATATTTTAGATAAAATAACGGCTTGTAGGTTATAATCGTTATGACACGTTAAGAACCGTTAATTTCAATGGAGAGGTAAGTTGAAACACCTTGTTTCAACCCACCTCGTTTGTTGCAACTCACCTCGTCATTTTAAAAAATAATTTTTTTTTCTTGTTTTGTTTAGAATGCCAAATAATTACGTGCGGAAGACAAATAGAGGCGAAGCCAGTACGGAAATTTATGATTTGGCTGCTGAGGAAGTCAATTTAAGGGGCAAAAGTCTCCGCGATGCTGCAAAATCATATCACTTAAATTATACTTCCTTGTACCGATTCATGAAGAAAAAAAAGAAGCACAATGGGAATAACGAGACGTCGGCCACAATGGGGTATGTGCATAACTTTATATTTACTGCTGAAGAAGAAAAAATACTGGCAGATTATTTTATAAATTGTGCAGCAGCCAATTATGGACTGAGTGCTAGAGATGCAAGGCGTCTAGCATTTCAGCTTGCCCAAAAGTATAACAAAAAATATCCTGCTTCGTGGGATTCAAACGAAATGGCTGGAGAAGTCTGGTTGCGGTTTTTCATGCAAAGAAACCCTACACTCTCTCTGCGAAGTCCACAAGCCACTAGTCTCGCAAGGGCTACAAGTTTTAATGAGGCTAACGTAAATCTCTTCTTTGATAACTTCAAGAAACTATTAGACAAACATAAATTCACAGCTTCTGATGTATGGAATATGGACGAAACTGGGGTTACAACAGTCCAGAAACCGAACAGAGTAATTGCTCGCAAAGGAGAAAAACAGGTTAGTGCAATGACGTCTGCAGAGAGAGGGACGTTAGTTACAGTTGCCCTATCCGTGAATGCTATAGGAAATCATCTTCCACCCATGTTTATATTCCCCAGAAAACGATTTCACGATCACTTCATACGAGACGGACCAGCTGCTAGCGTTGGGTCTGGTAATGCATCGGGCTGGATGCAAGAAGAGGATTTTTATATCTTCTTGCAACATTTTCACAACCATGTCCGATCGTCACCGGACCGTAAAGCGTTGTTGATACTGGACAACCATAGTTCACATGTAGCTGTGAAAAACATTTCCTTTTGCAAAGACAACGGAATAATTTTATTAACATTCCCCCCCCATTGCACACACAGATTGCAACCTTTAGATCGTTCTGTATTCGGTCCTTTAAAGAAAGCGATAAATACCTCTGCTGATAGTTGGATGCGTTCCAATCCAGCCAAAACTATGACTATATACGATGTACCTGGTATTGTGAAAACAGCCATGGATGTTGCAGTTACAGGAAGAAACATAACATCAGGTTTTGTTGCATGTGGCATTTGGCCATTGAATCCAAATATTTTCACAGCGGCAGACTTCCTACCCAGCCAAGTAACCGATCGTCCCTTAATCGAAACGCAACCCAGAACAACGACAACTGGAGAGGAAGAAACCAGACCCAACCCCTCAGAATCTACATCAAACACATCTACTCATTCTGTTCATGTTGAGACTTCAGTTGCGGTCCATAATACTCCTATAACAGAAAGGAATTCGCCTTGCAGTTCGAGTGCAAATGTGCTTACTTCTCGTCCAGACATGGATACTCGCACTGTTAACCCGTGCTATGAACCTGAGCAGCCTACTGCTTCCACACCTAATTCTGGCGTGAATACTAGTTCTCCTCAACGTAACCATGAACTTGCGAACCCTTCTACCTCGAATGGAACGGCGTCATTTACACCTGAGACTATTAGGCCTTTACCTAAAGCTTTACCAAGGAAAGGTACACAGAACAGACGCAAGGTTAAGTCGACAATTTTAACAGACACTCCAGAAAAAGAGGCACTCGAAGCAATAGAAGCAAACAGAAAATTACGAAACGTGAAGAAGCGAATTTTTGATAATTCAAAGCAAACAAAGATAGCAACCATAAAAAAGAAAGCGACAAACAATAACAAAAAGACTACAAAGAACAAGAAGAAGAAAGTCTCACAAAAATCCGACAGTGAACATGAAGATGATGATGATTGTTTATGTCTATGCTGCTTAGAGCCATATAAAAACAGTAGACCTAACGAGGAATGGGTGCAGTGTATAGAGTGCAAGAGTTGGGCTCACGCGGATTGCACAAATGGTGAATTAAATTATATGTGCCAAAACTGTTTATCCGATTGAATCTATTAATTCTTTATGCAATGTTTTATTGTTCTAGTTTGTTATCTTGTGTTAGTTACTAAACATAGTCCCACAAAGTATGTAATACAAAATTAAAATAAGTTGAACATATCTTGTCTCCCAAAGAGTCTTAGGTAGTTTGTTGATCTCAAAGAAAGTGTTTAAGTTTATTATTGTATTTTTAGTTAGATGGAAGACTAAAAGTCTATTAGTAGGAAATTAAGATTTAAATATTACTAAGGTACACGAAGACGATTGATTATTGTAAGTTTAAGTTAAAAATGCCTACTTGAAATTAGACGACAAAGAAGGTTGTCTCCAGTAGGTAAGATGATAAACAGAAGACTATTTTAAGTTACAAAAGTTGTTTTTTTTTTGATCTCAAAGAAGTTCCTTCATTATTTTAAGATTACTATGTGATTAAATAGCTTTAGCTACACCAAAAGACTAAAATTTGATATAGTATATAGGACTAGCTTCTGCCCGCGGCTTCGCCCGCGTGGCCTACAGAAAACAAATGACATCTAAATCCGAAAACCCCAAAACATCGTTATTTATTTATGATGAGCAGCTGCAATTCTAATTTTCAAGTTTAATTTTATTATTATTCTTATAAGCTCACGCCTGTTTCCCTTTGGGTTAGGCAGAGACCACAGAACGTCATTTGCCCTGGTCTTGGCATATTCCCTCGCTCCCTCCACACTCATCCGTTCAACATGCCCAAACCAACGTTACATTCGTTTCTCTATTCTAGTCATTACATCTTCTTTCAGACGTCACCTCTCTCTTATAACACCATTTCTCATTCTCTCAGTCAGCTTGATCCCACTCATACTACGCAGAGAACGCATCTCTGCGGCATTTATTCTACTCCTATGCTTCTTCTCGCAAACCCAGCTTTCATTTCCATACATCAACGTGGAAACTAACACAGCATCGTGAATAGCCGAACGTCGTAAAAGGCACGTTTGGCTGTTCACGTTGCTGGATGCGACATTCTGGCTGCTCACAATAGCACGCAGAGCTCCGAATTTCCCGCTTTCACTCTCCTTTTAATGTCTTCATCGTGCTTTCCATCCCTAGTAAACATACTACCTAGTACACAAATTCTTTTACTTGTTCAACTCTTTCATTACCAATCTTTATTACACATTCAGAAACCTCTTCATTCTTCTCTTACACCATTACTTTCGTTTTTGTAACATTAAATGTCATCCCTTAAAGTCTTCCAAGTTTATATCTTCGAAAAAGCCTCCATACCTCCATACAAAGTTTTAACCCCGTTTCTCTAGTTTTAATTGTGAAAATCCAAATACCCTCAAATACGGCGGTATTCATTTATGCTCAATAGTTCTAATTTTCAAATTTCTACCTTTAAACGCCGATACCTCCATACAAACTCCCCCCTCCCCGCGTTACCCCTTCAAATAAAAAATCTAAAATCTCTGAAATGTCTCATTATTTATTTATAACTATCTCCTGCCCGCGGCTTCGCCCGCGTGGCCTACAGAAAACAAATGTCTTTTTTTTTAGAATTAGAAAACTTATAAGTGCTCTCACTCCCTCTTATTTTCACCGCCCGTTTTGCCCCCTTCCAATTTAAAAATCCAAATACCCTAAAACAAACAATCATTTTGAAGTCCTTATTTTTGAATAAACCGATACCTCCCCTCCATACAAAGTTTCACCCCCGTTTCCCACCTCTAAAATTCGATAGTCATAAAACCCCGAAACACATAATTATTTATTTATGATAAGTATCTAAAATTCAAAATTTCAAGTTCCTATTAAAAACCCGATACCTCCATACAAACTTTTACTCCCCGTTTCCCCCTACAAATTTGAAAATCCAAAAACCCTGTGACGCGACATTATTTATTTATGATAAGTAGCTGTATTTCAAAATTACAAGCTCTTATTAAAAAAAATCAATACGTCCTTACAAACTTTCACCCCCGCTTCTCCCCCTTTAAATGTAAAAATGCAAAAATCCTGAAATACGTATTAATACTTATAAGCTATTTATGATCAGTAGTTCTAATTCACATTTTCATGTTTATAACTTCAATCAACAAAGAGTTTCATACAAAGTTCAACCCCCACCCCCCGTTTTCCCCCTAAAGGTAAAAAATACCAAAAATGGTTTCTTAGCGGATGCCTATATTATAAAATAAACCTATTTTCCTAATTTCAGCTTTCTTGATTTAATAGTTTCGGTTGGACGATACTTAATCGCAAATCAGTCAGGACATGTTTGCGCGTGGCAGACAGACAGACAGACGGATAGACGGGTGGCAATAGAGGCTTAGTAATAACACGTTACCACGTACGTTATTTTTACTTCAATACAAAAAAATCGTGAATGAACACCTCAAATACAAAATTTCATCCCCCTTTTCCCCCTTAAGGGTTGTAATTCCAATAACACCCGATATACTCGTTGCGTTATAAGCCTAAATAATAAAATGTAGTGATTTTTGCTGTGAAAATGTAGGCCTTTCCATACACAGCTTTATCCCCCTTTTCACCCCTTCAGGGGTGGAATTATCAAAAACGCTGAGACCCGTATAAATTATTTTTTTTACGTTAGCCTAACAACAAAATTTCAAGATCCTAACTTCAGAACTGACGGACTTTCATACAAACTTTCATCCCCTAATTTACCCCCTTAGGGGTGGAATTTCCAAAAATCCTTTCTTAGTGGATGCCTACACTATATAAGGTATCTATGTACAAAATTTCAAGTCTCTAGGTCCAGCGGTTTGGGCTGTGCGCTGATATATCAGTCAGTCAGTCAGTCAGTCAGTCAGTCAGGACTTTGAATTTTATATATATAGATAAACCTACTTGCAATGTGCCTTATTAATTATAATTAAAAGTAAACTATTATAAGTAAAGATATTATACTGTTGATTGATGACAAAGGCTGTTTCTTTAATATTAAAAGGTTTTTATTCACTTAAAATGTGCGTTTTTTATTTTTATATGCTTCATTTATCAATGTGTCAACTTACCTAGATACCTGTTTCATCTTACCTCTATACTAGGAGAGTTGAAACACTCTGACTTTAGTTACAAATTTTTTTTTTTTAAATAGTTGTCACTACTAATTACGACTTTAACTGAAATCAATTGTTAGAGTATTAAATTTGCTTTCTAGCGATGTGTATCTCATAGTTCTAAAACGTATAGTGAGGCATTTATGACGTGAATTGTAAATTTTGTGTCAACCCGCCTAAGTCTCCCCTATGTGAATGTTTTATAAGTTTGCGACATAAGAGAAAATATTATAGCAATTCTGATGTAACATTTACTGAGTAATTAAAAAATGTAAAACTGAAGTTAACGCGAGTAAGAAACTTGCTAAGCACCGCGCCGTACACAATGAGCAATGTGCAGCCGCGCGGGGGCGGGGGAAGATGGGAAAACGAAAAACGTAGAATATAAAATGTACTTAAATAAACTCATATTAATACTTTATACCTTATGTACTTATCTACACTAATATCTTTTTGGAGCCGAAGTCGCTTAAAACGTCAACGGCCTGTAAAAAAATAAATCTTGGGACAATTTAAACCAATTGACCTGGTCCCAAATTAAGTAAAGCTTGTACTATAAATACCACGCAACTGACAAACATACATATGTGTAGATAAACTTAAGATTTTGCACGGGTACAGTTATCATGTAATGTACATGAAAACCTTCTTTAAAAAAATCTAACAGGCAGTGAAAACTGAAAACCGTATCAAAATCCGTTGCGTGTGGTTTAGAAGGAGAATATAGCCGAAGATATAGGGACAGACAGGAACGTATACCTACTTTAATTTATACTATGTACTCGTAGTAGTGATTTTTTGTTTAATTTGATACGAATTTTGATGTCTAATAAACGATTAATACGGAGTAACGTTTTTTCTTCGTCAACTTATTATTAATCCATCCTAAGCTATAACGGGGTTAACTACAGGCGATATTTTCTTAACCCATCTTAAGCTAAGTGTTTTTGCATAAATTCATGACATAATTATTTTTTTTTACGTTTCCTTAGTTAAATAAAGGTTAAAATTCCTTTGCCATTTTTTGTTATCTAGTGTCGTAATGCTCTTTTCTATACTATACTTGGTTACAAAACAGCTATGCAGCTTTACTTGTTTATACCTAAGCAATTCTGAATAACTGTATAATAGTTTTTTTGGTAGTGACAGTAACACGAAACTACTAAGCTAAATGTAAGTTACAGTATGGTTAGCCCTGTTTTAGTGTCATAATTAGTCCAACATAAGAAATAAAATGCTTAACTTCATTAAAAAAAAGGGATTTTAAGTATTATATTGATAATTATTTTCAATAGAAATTGGTTCATGTGATAGGTGAGAAAATCAGCTAATTCTCTTTCTAAGAAAGTTCACTCTATCTTACCTAGTTTTTTAGAGACATCAATTCCCGCCTATTATGACGATATCTCAAAATCGACTAGTCAGGTTTAACCCTTTTTTAGCTTAAGTACGGCAGTATTGTCAAGAAGACATTAATTTCTCGGCGTATTATAATGAGGTGAGGTGAGGTACAGGGGGAGGATAAATGAGAGACGTGTGTTTAGCTCAACGTATGCTTTAATACTAATTAGAAACACCCAATACAATGATATGAATAAAAGTATATACGTTAAGGTTGCACCACCTCATCTCCCCGGGTGCGAGAAAAAAAAATATATAAGGGAAACTAAATAATTTTTTTTGTATACTAAATTAATTATCTACAAATGGTTTTGTACGATTTTTGTGAACAGTGTATTCTTTATTATTTTTCAAGATTTTTACATTAGGTTCCAAATCTTCTATTACAATAAAAGGTCCATTATACACTGGAGTTAACTTGTTTACATTTTCATTCCTCATAAACAATTTATCACCGTTTTTATAAGTGACTGAATGTACTGATTTGTCATAATTTGATTTTCGTACTGTTTTACATTTAATGAGATTATCTCTTGCATCCTTACATGCTAATTGCAATCTATACTTAGGTTCTAGATAATAACTATCTGGGTTATACAATGGTTCTACGTTGTCGTTAATTTTACAAGGTATATTACTTTGTTTTCCGAAAACTAATTCAAAAGGCGTGTACTTGGTGATTGAATGTACATTATTATTATAGGTAAAGCACCAGAATGGTAACCAATGACTCCAAGCTTCTGGGTGCTTCTCGCTTTGAATACGCAGATAGGCTCCCAGATGCTTATGTGAATTTCCAAAGCTCCTATGGACTGATGATGATAGGCAGTTGAATTGGTTTTTTCTATTTCTAACAACTTACATACTTCTGTCATCGTAAACGACATGAACTCAGTACCTCTATCGGATACTATAGTTTCAGGAATTCCATATCTTAAAATAAAGTTGTTAACTAGAGCTTTAGCTACACTAACAGTATCCTTACTTTGAAGTGGGTACGCTTCAATAAACTTACTTAAGTCGCATTGAATGGTTAATATGTATGAATTATTATCTATGTCTTTGTCTAAAGGACCAACTATATCTATATAATTTTTTTCAAATGCACATGATGCCGTGGTGGTTATCACCATTTGTTGAACAACATTACGTGCATATTTCATCCTTTGGCACTTGTTACATTTGTTGACAAAATGTTTTACGTCATGTTCGAGTTCTGGCCAGTAAAAACGTCTTTTAATGTTATTGACCATTCCGCGTACACCGGCATGGCCAGCTGTAGGCAGTAAATGGTAGTCATTCAAAATTAACTTTATCACGTCTTTGTCATATACTCGTTTTACTCCTCTTAATACACAAATACGGGGACCGGTCCACGTTTTTATTCTTCGAACTTCATTTATTATATCTTTTATAATTAACGCGTTATCATTATTTTTAATTAAACATATCTTGTCGACATTTATTTTATTACAAAACTCACTTAATGTCCTCGCAAATTCTGCTCGAGTAAGTTGTGATTTGAAACCAAAGTTAATATATAACATATTTTCATTTGACGCATATGCGAAACATTCTGTTTCCATTTTTATTTTTCCGTTACTCTTCAACTTTCTTATGTTATTACTTTCTAAAAATTTCATTTCCACTGATCCTGACGGAATCCGTAATATCTCCACGATTCTTGGTTGATCAGACCAATTATCAGTGGGTTTATTAGAGATATGTGGATCAATTTTACTATTTGCTTGCTCTATTCGTTTCTTTTGTGCTCTAGTCATTACCATAATTACGTTTTTATTAATTTCTTTTAATTCATCTGAAGTTATGTAAATTCTAGATAGGGCATCAGCTACTACATTTTCTTTTCCTTTAACGTATGTTACTTTGAAGTCATACTCTTCTAAGGTCAATCTAAATTTTAACATTCTGCTTGATGGATCTTTCATTCCAAAGAGGTTGTAACAAACCCCCCCTGAGCGATTTTTCTGAGCTAGCCTAAATGACCTAATTTGACCTAACCTAAATTTAGACCTATTAAGACCTAGGCTATACTACTGCTATAGCTATGGAGTTATAGGTGAATTCTACTCCTAAGCACCATAGATCTAGGAGTATATAACTGGCTAGCGGGTTCTCTGATGGTAAGTAAATATCAAATACCTAGTCTGAAACTCACGTCCTATGTAATGTACGCCCTAATCTATACGTTTACTCATCCCTAGTACTATACTGACTGAATGAATATACATACGAATGATTTGGACAAGTGATCGTCTAGTTACCCTGCGTTGTGTCCTACGGTAGTAATCCAAGCTCTTTGAAATGTATGTAAGATCGGTCCACTTGCTATGCCCTAAACTTAACCTACCTTAAACTATTATACGTGCTATCAAATACTAATAAATACCATGTCCTAATTGTCCTATTATTTAAAACTGAATCTTATTTTGTTGGATGCTGCTTCTAAAGAATGGCTACGCCAATTCTGATGAAGTTTATAGCAAAATAATTAAATAGTAATAATGACTGTTATACACTGCTATAAATAGAGAGGTTCGACCTTTGTTCTGCTTCCTATTTAATATAAACTTAGGCCGAATGACTAGCTAAGTTTAATATGCATACGGGGATAACTATACCTGTCTAACTTATGTATGTTTGTCTACTTGCTATGAAAATAAAGACATTTCGTAACTCATTCAAAGCTCTGTGGCTTTTTAACCTATGTTATAAGATTATCTACGCGGGAGACCTCCCAACTGATCTCCTACTCAACTCTCAAGCGGATTTTAGACTCACGTTTATAACGATGGTAAGTAATAGGCAATGCCTCATTCGAACACTAATAATAATTAGATAAGCGATCTGTTTCGTAAGAAATAACTTTAGGTACAGTGGAGACGTTAACTGGCTGTTGTACGAAAACTATATAGTTATGTGGTAATTATTGAGTTGGATAAGCATCTCGGGATAGACCGGGATCCACAGGATCCCGGAAGGTCACGCCAACCACCCCTTTGACATTCACCATCGCCTCCTAAATACAATTCTCCGTAAAGAAATGTATTGTTAGAACTACGTTAAGCGCTAACCACGGCGCATCACAAAGAAAAGTTATGAGATTCTTATCACAACTCATTAAAATAAAAATATCCATTACAAGTGATCAGACACAATAATCTACGTAAGGAAGCATATTGCTATGTTAACAAAGTTAAAGTTATTTAGCGCAGACATATTTAAAAAGCTCGATACTTTAGAATGATTTCTCTCACAAAGCTGAGCCATAGTCGTAACCAGGCCTTCTTTTACAGTCAGTGACTCGAAGATTGGGCATATCCCGTGGGACAGTGGCCCGTGCTACTTGTAGCACAAGAGTATGACTGCGAGTACTTGTACCCATTAATAATAACTTCATGATCCAAATCAATCCTTAGATCGATAGTGATGCAGCAATTTTAATAAAGACCTAGTTAAGTTGCCATAGCAATATGCTTGAGAGCACTTATACTTATAAATCAGCGTTTTCTTTTGCTGTTAAATTAATAATAGCTTTATGAACAAATCAATCCTTAGACCGACAATAATGATAATAGCCGTAGCTAGAAAAATACCCTTAAAGTAATCTTAATGAAGACATGATTAAGCAGTTAAAACAATAAAGTTACGAGTGGTAAAATATGGTAAATAACCTGAAAGTAATCTTAATGAAGACATGGTTATATAGTTAAAACAATAGTTATAAGTCGAGAAATAAAGTCAATAAGTCTTAAGGTAAACGTAGGTAGAAATCAACCTTAGCTGAGCCTATCAGAAATATATGTAAAAAATAAAACCTTGTACCAGAAACGTACTATACCCTACAAAACAGTGTATCTACCTTTACCTATTCTAAAGCCCTATTCTCTGTTTTGCAAACTAGGAGATTTTCTCCACATTTAGTGTTAAACGTGTAATGTGTAATGTAGTTTTCCGGGATGAAAGGGAAAACTCCTAGCCTTACTAACTGAACGAAAGAAGGTGGCTGTGGCGTAACCATGTGTGCGTTGCTCTTAACACCGGGCCGAAGCTATGGTTTGGCGCAAGAGCAGAATGCCTAAGGGGTGTAATATATATATAAATACCAATAAGACCGACTGCAATAAACCACATACGCAGATTTACGGGTGCCTTAGCATCGGTCCGTCCACTGGGTCCGCCCGTACCTTGTATATGTGTTTTAGGGAGCCGGGGCCTGGGCATGGCGAGGGTGCTAAAATACTCCAGCATAACGCCATGAAAAGGGTCCAGCCAGTACCCAATTTTAACCCGCCTACACAGACTCTAAAATCAGGAGCTTCGTTAACACCGCATGGTATCAACTCCTAGCCGGCACTTCGCCGCACAAGCTAAATTCCGTAGATAGCATGAAGACTCCTTAATCCTTAACAAGTGCTTCTAATTAACACGATCCTACCCCATTATTAAGTAAAATAAATTAAACCCACAACACAAAATGAAATGCAAAAACTTACGCGAGCCCAGTTACGGGATAGAACCAAAACTCACTGAATTTAAAGAACACTTACAATAAAATAATAGAAATATAACGCAATCCTACCCCATTATTAAATTAAATAAATTAAACCCACAGCACAAAACGAAATGCAAAACGTACGCGAGCCCAGTTACGACATAGATAATTACAACCAAAACTCACTGAATTTAAAGAACACGTACAAGAAAATAATAGAAATATAATCCTTAACGAGTGTTTGTAATTAACGCAATCGTACCCCATTATTAAGTGAAATAAATTAAACCCTCAACACGAAATGAAATGCAAAAACTTAAACCAAACTCACTGAATTTAAAGAACAATAAAATTTAAAATAAAATAATAGAAATTTAACAGCAAAGCGGCAGAGTTTTGCCGTAAGCAAGTAATTAAGCACACCTGTTGAGGATGGAGCAGAGTCTCCGACGCTCGATCAGTGGAGAATGGAAAAAGCCACGTTTCTGCTCAACCCTCGTCTTTTATACCACTTGCCCCGCTGGTCGCAGACTTTTGATGAACCCTCTTCACCGACAATCCTTGGTTCGCCGTCATATCTATTTTTACTGACTAACCTAAATCTTAGCACCTTAGGTTTAGGACTGAATTTCCAATGCGGCCTGATGGCACATAAACTCTTTAATATCTCAAGCACGGCTGTTTACTACCCTATCTAAGCTAGCTCTTAACGTTATAGAAATAAGGATGAATTTCTAATGTAGCGTGATGGCTTATAATCTATTTAAGAATGTACCACCTGATATGTTCGCTCTGCTCACTACCCTCATTTTGTTTTAACTTAGAGATCCTTAAGACTGTATTTTTAGTGGTAGGAAAACCATTATTCTACAACACATTTCTAAAAGGTTCCGTCAACGTATTTGTAAATAATTATATATTTTTTCTTTTCTTTCAATAAATATAGCTCTATCTGAACCTACTAAGACCATTTATAATTAAATAAATAAATAAATCCTATAAGTTTGTGAATTAAACGGCCAAGCAGTGGCTGGACCGTTACAATATACACTAAAGGTTTGTGATCTGTCATGACGGTAAATTGACGTCCAAATAAGTATGGCCTAAAATATTTAATCGCTTAGACTATGCCAACTAATTCCTTTTGAATTGTTGGGTAATTTTCCTCCGCTTTATTTAGAGGTCTGCTGGCGTATGCTATAGGTCTCATGTCATTATTACACAGAACTGCTCCAACTGCAAAGCCTGCCGCATCTGTTTGCAATATAAATTGGTTGTTACTTGAAAAATTTGGAAATTGCAATATTGGAGGTGATATTATCGATTTTTTTAAAAATTGGAATGAATCCTCACCGTTTTGACTCCATTTAAAATTTACGTTTTTCTTACACAAATTATTTAGTGGTACAGTAATTTCGGCAAAATTTGGTATGAATCTACGATAGTAATTGCAAAATACTACAAATTGTCGTACTTCGTCAGAGGTTGCAGGTGTTGGATATTTTTGAATCGCTGCTATCTTTTCGGGATCGGGTAAAATTCCTTCTAATGACACTACGTGACCTAAATATAAGATTTTTGTTTTTAAGAATTGACATTTATTTCGGTTTAATTTTAGATTTATCTTTCTCATTCTTTCAAAAACATCAATTAAGTTTTTGTTGTGAACTTCTAAACTCCTTCCGAAAACTACCAGATCATCTAAGTATATGAAGCATTTCTCGTACGTAAGGCCAGACATTGCCACTGTCATAACTCGAGAAAATGCGCTAGGGCTCGTTTTGAGTCCCATCGGTAAACGTTTCATTTGATATTGGCCTGAACTTGTGGTGAATGCTGTAAGTTTACGAGATTCAGGTGTTAGTGCTACTTGATAGTACGATTGACTTAAATCCAGATGTGTGAAGTATATAGATCCAGCTAGAGAATCTAAAATGTCACATATGTTTTGCAAAGGAAATCTATCTTCTTGGTTCGTATTATTTAATTTCCGGTAGTCAATTACTAATCTCCAACTTTTCTTTCCTGTCTGATCTACTTTTTTAGGTACTAAAAGAATAGGACTAGACCATTGGCTATTAGTTTCTTCTATGATATCATCTTGCAACATTTGACGAACTTGTTTATCTATTTCTGGCTTCAAACTTTGCGGTAATCTGTATGGTTTCACATAGGTAAGAGTAGCGTCCGGTTTCAGATTAATAGACTGTTCATAAACATTTGTAGTCGTAAGCTTATCGCCCGGTAAGTAGAATATGTCTGCATACTTTGCACATATGGATTCTATCGTGTGTCGTTCTTTAGAATGTAAGTGATCGAGTTTCAACAACGATAACGTCTTAGCTCTGTCAACATTTGTATTACATTTATCAAATGAACAAATATCATATTCGCGCAATGGATATATCTCTGGTTGAAATATAGGTAACTTGACTGTTTTGTCGCTTGTGTTGCTCTTATTGGAATGACGTTATTTCTAGGTGTTACTATTACACTGGCAAGAAAAATTTCCTTATCTAATTGTTTCGCTAAGATTCTTTCTTTGAATTGAATGTAGTGAATAGATTCGCACCGTGAAGGCAATGTTAGAAAATCAACGTTCACATTCGGTAAACTGTATAACGATAGTGTGCACTGTGATTGACAAGTATTACTCTGTAAATTTATAATACAATCTTCTAGGTTTAATCTAGCATTATGTGTAGGGAGGAAATCTAATCTTATAATGCCATCCGTTTTACAGGGAAGGTTGTCAAAAATGTAAAATTTATGTTCAAAAGTAACATTGTCTTGTGATGTTAATGTCAGAATTACATAGCCTTCAGAATATATCTTACCTCCGATACCATTTATGATAATGTTGTCGTAATATATTTGTTTACATCCTGACGATAATATTTTTCTATTCATTGCTGATAGAGATGCACCCGTATCTAATAACCACGAATGTCTATTACTACCGAGACTCAGGGATATGTAGTTAACGTCATTTTCACAGGTTAAAATGTAATTTTTAGTCACGGAAAAACTGACTTCTGTCTACATTGGCATTTTCTTTGTTGTGCAGTAAATATATTTCTTTGGTTTCCTCGTGGGTATCGATTATTATATCGATTCAGTTTCGAATCGAACCCTCTGGCAAACCGACCTGGGTTGCCACCGTACGGTCGCGTTGTATTGTATCTGGGGGAGTATGTATTACTTCCTCCATAATAGCCTCGATTTCGGATGAAATTTCCACGTGGTCTTTGATAAAAATTCCCTCGACCCCTGTTGCCTCTGTAATATACTCTATTTGGCTTACCTCGGATGTTGAGGACTACGTTTGAAGAGGATGGTTGCGACAGCTCTTCGTCCTCCGCCGCACGCACTGCGTCCTTGAGATCTGAGTAATTACGTGCCGAGATTATTGTGCTCAGCCGTCTGTTCCTTAAACCGTCTGAAAACTTTTTGATCGCGAGCTTTTCATTAATGGGTCTTAGAATGTCATAGGCTGATGCGTTTGAATTAGCTTGTGAGATAGTAAGATCTACAAATAATTCTTCAATTTTAGTTGCGTACTCTGAAATTGTCATTTCTTTTTGAGATATACCATTTAATTGGGTAAGCAAAGAAGTTGCTGATTTTTAAGTCAGTAATCGGCTTTTCATATCAGCAATTAGATCATCACAAGTCAGATAGGTGCTTTTCAATTTTAATTTTGCTGTCTTGGTTAACCTGGTTTTTAATACAAAATTTATTAGTAGTTTTTTGCATGCATCGTCTTTAAGGTAAGACGAGTACATTTCTAGACCTTATATTATTTTTTCGGTCGTTTCTTCCTTACCGTCCATTACCATCACCAAGCTAGCTGTCGTTTTTATATCAAACTTATCCATTTTTATTTCTATAATCTTATCCGTTTTACAACAATAATAACTTTTTATTTTCTTATAAGCAGTTTCAATTTAAACAAACTGGAACAAATTACCTTGCTACTCCGCGAAACCAGTGCCGGGCTCGTGCAAAATAGCTGCGTCTGTGCGACACACATATGCTCATGCAAAAACCCACCCTCCTCCGCTTCCACACGAAACAACATATATCACACAGACTCAACTACACACCACCACCACTAAACACTAAAACTACACGATCGACGCGCGTTTCGCCTCTATACGAGGCATTATCAAGATCGACCCGTACGACCGTTCGCTACTTGAACGAATGGCGTACTGACAAACTAAAACAATTTTCTTTAATCCCGCCTACCGCCAACATTTTTGCACAACTACCCTTATTATTTCTCTCAAAGCCTACCCTCAAAATTTAAAAATAAAACAAAAGTACCCCCGGATCCATTGTCAATGAACAGGTTAATTTTCCTTCTTCTCCTTTATTGCGGGTATGCTTAAATTCTGTCTTTAACAATGGGGGTAGCTGAGATTGAGATAAATTATGTGGGTAGTTTGTGATAACATACGGGGGTACTTTTGTTTTTAAATTTTGAGGGTAGGCTTTGAGAGAAATAATAAGGGTAGTTATGCAAAAATGTTGGCGGTAGGCGGGATTAAAGAAAATTGTTTTAGTTTGTCAGTACGCCATTCGTTCAAGTAGCGAACGGTCGTACGGGTCGATCTTGATAATGCCTCGTGATTGCGTCATGTGATAAGGTGCTTGTTCTTCTGTTATAGTGTACTTGGGCTGGCGCTGTCATTGTATCTATCTGTCGTCGATGGTGGTTTGCGATATGTGAATGCGTCTGGTGCCATAGTGCTCTTGAGGTTGACATATTTATGTCAGGGGTTCTGTTGCTGTTGGTGGTCTGCATTCCTTAACTCCTCCCCCCTTAAGAGAGAACTAAGGGTGTAACGTGTTATGCCCGTGTTCTCATTATTACTGTTTCTTTCTGCGCACTTGTGATAAATGGAGCAGCCGACGAGGCACAGAATAATCATCATTGTGATGATAGTCCAAATGCTGGGTATCCAGATGTGATGTGGGATGCTTGTGTAACGTGTTCTATTCAGTGGTTTCAGGTGAATTTCTGGTAGCTCTGTAGTTGATTCTGGGTTTCTTGGCTTCTCTTGGAGATGCATTTGTATTTGCTGGATCTCTTCCTTAAATAGTGTATTTCCTTTTGTAACAACTCTGGTGTAAAGGTTTGCCATTCGTAACTCGCACCCGGGTTCAAGGTGAAGTTTGTATGGTCCGCTGATTACTTCGTAGTGTGTTTCTTCACATTTAATGGTTGCTATTTGTGCTTCTTTTGAATATAACAGGAACATGCCGTCAATGATGTCTATTATTGCTTCTTGTTCTAGTATTGCTTCTTGTTCTAGTATTGCTCTGGTGATGCAGGTGTGGTTGGTTTTTAGGTGTAGTGCTTGATGAATGCAGTCTGGTATGTTTGTAGCGTCCTTCCACCAAAGATGCTTGCAGACGAGAGTTTTGTCAGTTTTCTTGCATTGATCGGCAGTCGGATAGGCGTACCAAGAGTCTTTGATAAGGATTGCAGGATTTTGGATTTCTAGTATTTGACCATTAGGATTGGGGAAAGGAATGATATTGTATGCATTACCTCCTTTAGCCCTAACTTCAGCTATTTTTGCAACAAAATGTATTACGTTTTGTACAGTATATACCATAATGTGATCTATTTCTACATCATGTGCTTCCTCAAAAATATCTTTATAAGCTATGCCAGGTTTGGCTAAGGTTATTACTAATTCTAATATGTTAATTATATCTTCTATCAAAACAAAGCTTGTTAATATATCTAAGTTAACTCTATTACTATTTGTTAAGTCATATAACGTATTTATGTCCTTTCTAATACTTTTAAGTGTTATTTCTACTTTACTTATTGTTTCATTTAAGTTATTTAATAATATTTCCTGGTTTTCCCGAAGCGTCTCAATACTGTTGTTAATTTGTTTGAGATCATTTGCATCCGGGTTCCCCGTGATGAATTTAACTACGGTTCCTAGGCCATCTATTAGTCCACGTTTGCTTCGATTTTTATTAATGTTCATTAAGTTACTCAATCTTCCTACTAGGTGGGTGTACAGGTTATTCAGATAATGGTTGTCGGTAGTTATCCTCGTGGACATTACTTTTGTAAGCGCGTCTAAGATTTCCGTCAGATTGCATCTTTTAGTAACATAGCGAAAGCTTTCAATTTCTGCTATGGGTCCGATTCTCTCAAAATATACGCCATTCGGGTTCTTTAATTTTATTATTTCGTAGTTTTCGCCGCCCTGGACGCAGAGGACCCTGTAACATTAACAGGCCTCAGTTTATTTGCAGGTCTACGTTTTCCTCGGTTATCGAGATATACTTTAGGGGCTTTAATGTCGCGGATATATGTTTTACGGCGCGTGCAAAATACATTGCTTGTTTATTTGTGATTGGTAATTTTTCGTGGGTACTTATTTGTGGTGCTGGTAACTCGGTATTTTTATTATATTTATCGGTTCTTTTTATTTGGGCTTCTCGTTTTGTTTCATATATGTGGTTGTACATTGTTTTCAAGTGTTCTCTATGCTTTTCTAATAATGTATTAAGTAATTGGGAGTCGTGTAAAAAGTTGAATAAAGGTTCCGTTTCGATGTGACCAAATAATATTTCATGAGGTGTTAATTTTGTATCCGATTGTATTGAATTATTATATGCAATTAGAGCTAGTTTCATTTTATCGTCGTGGGATAATTTAGTTTTGTATTGTTCACTGAGTAATCTAAAGTGCTCTCTTAAGGTTGAGTGAAATCTTTCAACAATACTGTGAGACGATGGGTTATATGGTGTGGTGAAATTTACCTTGATATGGTATAAATTAATTAATTCTTTTAATAGAGCAAACTCTTTTCCAGCATCAGTAGTTATTTCTGTAGGGACACCGTATTGTGCAAAATATGACAAAAGTTTTGACATAACCGTTGAGCTGTTTTTGTCTTTTAATCTCTTGACTACTGCGAACCGTGAAAATCCGTCTACTATGGATAAATATATTTTTCCTTCTATGTCTCCTACGTCATAAAAAACGTTATTTAAAGGTTTCATAGCTATTGGCGGTAATAGCATTGGTGGGCGCATTGGATGGCGTTCGTTTTTGCCTGCTTTGCAAATAGTACAGTTATTTATATAGTCTCTAATATCTGACATTATATTTTTCCACCAGTAATTTCGACTAATGTGCATTAATGTTTCTGTGATACCACGATGGTTTGTTTTACCTTCATGATAGTTTTTTATTATTTCGAGTCGCCTGTTTTTATCTTCTATTGTTTCTACGATCTGAGTGCAACGTGTTATACGAATTTCAGGACTGTGTTCTTTTGTTAATATTTTAACCATTTCCTGATATAATTCTTCTACATAAAAGAAACCATAATAATGAATCCCTGGTTTGATGTATTCGCGTATAAATTTTCTCAGTGCATTAACTGGTCTTTTTGAAATGTACAGACTGACCTCAATTATTTCGTTACCATCTTAATTCTTAACTTCTATACTATCTAATCTATTATGTAATCTAAAATAAATCTGATGCTGTTTTTTATTTATAGCATCTTCTATTATCGGTATACCTGGATGAACGTTATCATCCTGCGAATGCTGTGTTTGGATCTCCTCGCGATTATCGTCTTGTTCTTTGACAACACTACCAGCTTGACCTAAGATTGATTCGTTACAGTTAAAATTGATTTTTACTCGTGATAAGGCGTCCGCATTTGCGTTAATCGCCCCTTGTTTGCATTTGATTTCAAAATCGTATTCGGCTAACCTAAGTCTCCATCTAGTCAACCTAGAGTTAGGGTCTTTTAACGACATTAACCATGTTAATGGTTTGTGATCAGTATATACAATAAACTTACGACCATACAGATAAGGTCTAAAGTGCTTACAAGCCCATACTATTGCTAAAAGTTCTTTTTCTGTTGTGGAGTATTTTGTTTCGGTATCCGATAAGGTACGGGATGCATATGCAACGGGTCTTTCAATATTATCTTCTTTTTGTGATAACACTGCCCCTAGGGCCATATCGCTCGCATCTGTTGTAAGAATAAATGGTTGTTCGAAATCTGGGTACTTTAAAATAGATTCGTTGGTTATTATCTGTTTCAGTTTTTCTACTGCTTTTAAAAATTCGTCATCGATAACGATTTTGGCTCGCTTTTTTAGACATTTAGTTAATGGTTTTGTTATTTTCGCGTAATTGTCTATGAATCGTCTATAATATCCCGTAAGACTTAGAAAAGATCTTATTTCTTTTTCGGTTTTAGGTACAGGATAATTTAATATGTCCTGTACTTTTCGCTGATTAGGAGTTAAGCCGTTAGGCGGTAATTCATGTCCTAAGTACTCTACATGTTTTTTAAGAAATTCTGATTTGTCGGGTTGAATTTTTAAATTATGTTGGCGTAAGCGCTCGAACACTTTTCTTAATTTTTCTATGTGTTCGTCCAATGAAGTTGAATAAATTACAATGTCGTCTAGATAAACAAGGCATGTGTTATATAAAAGATGGCGTAATATTAGGTCCATTAGACGCTGAAAAGTCGCTGGGGCATTTTTTAATCCGAACGGCATTCGGAGAAATTCCCAATGACCGTGGTTCGTTGTGAACGCAGTTTTTTCTACGTCATCTGTATGCATTTCGATATGATGATAACCACTTGCAAGATCTAAAGTGGTAAAATATTGAACCCTACCTAATTTATCCAAAATTTCCTCTATGTTAGGCAACGGATACTTATCTTCTATTGTCTTCGCGTTTAATTGTCTATAGTCGATGACCATGCGCCATTTAATTTTACCTGACGCATCGGGTTTCTTAGGAACTGTATGTACTGGGCAACTCCACGGAGAGTTTGATTCGCGTATAATGCCATTATCAAATAATTCCTTGACTTGTTTGTCTATTTCCTGTTGCTGATGAGGGGGCTTTCTGTAGTTCCTAACGTAAATAGGCGCGTCATCGGTTAGACGTAGTTTGTGTTTTACGGTATGGGTAAAAGTTAAGGGTTCTTTACCCGTATGGAATACGTCCTTAAATTCGTGAATTAATTTGTTTACTCTAGACTTTTCCTCTTTATTCATGTGATCCGTGCGTATTAATAATTTGTTTTCTTTTGAATTAGTCATTTATGGCAAAGAATTTTATTCGTCAGGGATTGGCAGTAAAAATTGATCAAAATTATTTCTTACATTTCGCGTTTCCGTAGTTAAATTAGTTAATCCTAGTCTATATTTTCCTTCTTGTACCGATATTAATGCGCAATTTACTGAGACATGACTTGAACCGATTTGAGGTACAAAGTAATCGCCATCAGGTTTTTTTGATACGCAAGTTATTAAATTATCCGAGATTGGATCGATTTTCAAGACCTTCTTTGGGTAATCTATGCTAATCGGTATTATTTTATTTGGTAAGATGAGTTCACATTTGTTTAAATTTATTAGTGCTGTAAGTTTTTTTATTAAATCAGCTCCTATCATACCTGCATATTTGGGGTCAAAGTCGTACAGCAAAAATTCATGTTGTAGATCTTTTCCCATTGGCTTTAAATTTAAATCTATGGCTCCACAATGACTCGTTTGGTCATGGACCGTTTTTATCATAAATTGTTTGTTTTTTATTTTTGTTTCTAACCCCGGATTATTTTCTATAAATGACGGTTTAATAAGGCATCTCGTACTGCCTGTGTCTAATCAGAATTTGCCTCCCCATTCATTAATTGTTATATACGGCAAGTGATATTTATCTAAATAATTTACTTTTATGTGAGGTGTTCTTCCGGCTGTTCTTGCTGAAAAAACTCGTCCTCGTTTCGGTTTTCTGTGATTTCAGTGTTGAATACTTCCACATCGCGTGCTACGTTAGGACGGTGATTATTATTAAAAGGTCGTCTATTGCTTCGATTACCTACAGTACGCATGCTAACGTCTGTGTCTTGGTTTTAAATACGCGGTTGCGTTGCTGGGTACATACGTCTCCACTGTTCCGGTGTCGGTCGTGGTAAGTCAGTCCAGTGCTGTTGGTTTTGATTACCCATTGGTCTGAGCGGCGAATAAAATTGTGTTGGTCTAGGTTGCGGATTAGAGACTGTCGGTCTAGGTTGTGAATTAGAGAGTGGCGGTCTAAATAATTGCTGTTGATAAAATCGATTCGGTTTTTGATGAATGTTAGAATTTTCTTGTTTTCTGACAAAATATTCTGGATGTAATTCAGTTTCATGTTTTAATTGATTAAAGGCTTCGTCAAAGCTATTATGTTGTGCAGATCGAATTAATCTATCAGTTGTGATGTCCAAATTTTTACATAATTGATCGATGCAAACGTTTTCTAATATGGTTGTCGCCTGTGGTGTTTCAGATTTATTTTTAGCCGCATATAATAATTCTTTTAAACGATTGGCGAATGCTAACGGATTTTCGTTTGAGAACCGTTTGATGCGCGTGATCTCAGCTATAATTTGTTCGATAGTTCGATTATCTCCAAATTTTAATTTTAAGGCTTGGACTATTTCTTCTACCGAATTATTCGGCATGTGAGCTACCGCTTTGATAGCTTCGCCGCGTAACTTACTTTTTAAGATTATTGGAAACAAAGCCCTAGCGTCCGGATCGGCCGCCCTTGCTAACATTGTCACTTGTTCCAGGAAAAAGTTAAGAGTATCTCTGTCTCCCTCATATTTTGGCAAATATTTTTCAATGGTTACGTGGTTAAGAGCCATGATAATGTTAAATAGATCGACGCAAAAATTAAAAAAAGAACACAATAAAAAGTACAAAATAGGAGTAACGCACACAATAAAAGTTTAGGATTTGGAAAAGAAGGGTTGCTCACAAGGTAGCTAGTATGATTGCCGTCTTCATGTGGGTTTCTTCAGCCTCTTCAAGTCGAAACTTTCCAGGACTCGGTGCGATGTAGAGCTCACGATGCCTGGGAGACTGCTGCAGCGCTGTCACCAGTTATGTGTCTTGCGTCGATAGGGTAGTGAAGTCGGGGTCTTCTTTATTTAATTAAATTCGGCGATTTGAGAAGCGATGGCGTTTATTTAAATTTTACAATTACTTAATTAGATTAGAAAAATGAGATGTAAGAATACCGGTACTAAAGCGATTCGGAGCTTCTGTACGGTTTGCTGAGTAGATGTGAACTGTCTTCCAGTAGCGTAGGGTCGGAATATAGGGTAGTAAACCCGGAGCAAAAAAACGTGGGTTAGAAATATGAGTGACTCAACTCCGAGCCAAAAAAAGTAAGTCTTACCTCGTAGCTTCTGTTCTTTGAAAACCAGTGCAGTAAAGGAAGCAAAGCGTGCTTGTGTCTATGTCTATGGTAAGCCCAAATCCTCGCAGTTAGTGTTAACAACGTAATTACCGCGATTATCTGAATTGTGAGTTTTATCATGGCCGCGAAATGCCAACTCCTGCTTGCTTAAAAGAACGACCGTGTCAATCATACGTTTTATTAAATTTCGATTACGCTCTATTTTCCTATTATAAGCATTAAAGTTATTGCCAAAAAAGTCTCAATTCTAGTATTACCAAATTCATGTAATAATACTGCGTATGTGTTTCTCACTTTGAACGTCTTTCCGAGCTGAATTAGTCAGATTATTAATATCTAATTAGCCGTTTCGATTCCACACACTACTCGAATCAGAAAACAACAGTCATGGAAAACAAAATAATTTGTTCAGCTTGCAGCTCCCAGTTAGCCAATTATACTTTTCGTATAATGAGCTGTGAAAATGTTTGAAAAACCCATCCCTTCGTTTAATATCAATTTTTAAGACCGGACGAGCGCGACCCGAACCTATAACATGTTTCTTATTTTCAAAGGACAACTTTGAAAATTGACTTGCTTTATTGAGCAAGTAGTCAGCAAGACAACAATCAATTTGCACTAAAGCAGCCATTTATGCCCACTTAATTTGTTGTGCCCAATGAAACCAGACTACCTTATTATGAATGAGTTTTTAAAACGAAAAAATGAACTAAACAAACCTGGAAATAGAACAGCCACACAAAATCACGGTTGCACAAAACTATAATAAGATTAACTTTCACTGGTTTTTTTAAAAATCGCGAAATTATTCAATAATTCCAAAAAAACAAATTCAGAAAGTCAGTACTTTCGTTCGTAATGCGAGCGCAGCGCGTCGGTTTATGTTGGAAAACAACGAATTTCCACGAATTTCAAAATTCCAATTTCTAATTAGTAGTGTTACCATTCTAATCATGTGCGTTATATTAGTCTAGAGTTAACATGGGTTATATATACCGAATTAGCAAGGAAATGTTTACTTCTTTGATTGATGATGTTAAATATACCTTAATAGCATTTAAATAAAGTAAATACGACTACCTTATTTTTGAATTCGATATATTTAAAATAAAAAAATCCCTTTTCAACATTTACTATGACAAGAATTACGATAACTTAAATGAAACTGCAGACTTATTCTGTTAATGATAAGATTTACTTTACTACGACACTAGTTTCGACCCGGCATCACGCTAGGACATTAAGGGCTTGAAAAAGAAGTAAACCTTACGCTTAGCACATAAAGTCTGATTTCAAACGTAATAACCCGCTGCATCGTGGCCGTACCGAGTACCATAATTGCTTGGAAGCGCGTTGTAAGTGTGCGTCATTTCGTTAATGAATATGCGCTTGTGTGCGTGCCTCAACTCCAAAATTTTCGAGCGCATTACCGGAGAAATAGAATGAAATAAATTTGTGAATCGATTGCGTTTCGACTATGCATAAGTGTTAAAAAAAAATGTTGATTTTTGTTATAGGCCTTAGAGCTTCCATACGGGAGTGGCCTTGTGTGATTATTTGCTTACACAAAATTCTGCCATTTCTCGCGGGGGGGTGAAATCTCAAACCTATCACACTAACGCAATTTCACTCTGCGTGTTTACACACCCACACCTTTACAAAACTACAACACATTATCCTTTTCACGCACATACACTCAATACACATGCAAAGGTTATGTTGCGATACAGTGTAAGTAAACGAAAACGCAAATGTATTTATCCTAATCAACTGAGCGAGGGACCTGTCGATAAATAATATCGATATATTAAATTCAGATATTACATCATAAATGTACTTATGTAATGCAATAAATTATAACATTTTCGAAATTTCCAACATTTTGCGGGTAGTAGGACTTTGTGCAAGGTCCGTCCGGATCGCTACCACTATATTGCTCGCTAATTCTGCCGCGGAGCAGCAGTGCTTGCACTGTTGTGTTACGGCGTGGAGAGCAAGACACCCGGTGCAATTACTGGCACAAGAGGTATTCCATCTTAGCCCTCTGGGTTGGCAACGCATCCTGTAATCTCCTCGGTTTGCGAGTGTCTATGGGGAGTGGTGATCACTTACCATCAATCAGGGGACCCACTAGCTTGTTTGCCTTCCTTTTTTGCATATAAAAAATCTAAGTATATGTATATATATATATATATATATATATATATATATATGTTTAGGGTTCCGTACCTCAGTTAGGAAAAACGGAACCCTTATAGGATCACTTCGTAGTCCGTCTGTCTGTCGCTCACGTTTACCCGCGTGGAGTATTGTTCGGCGCTTATTAAGTCTGTACGGAACCCTCGGTGCGCTAGTCCGACTCACACTTGTCGGTTTTTTTATCAAAATCTTCTATCAAAAGCGTTCGACAGCTAATACTATAACTGTCATTTTATCGCATTATACTACAATAAAACACTCCGTTGCTTCACTTGCTTTTAAACATCATCTTTCGATATTTTTAATGAATTAATTCGAAAGCACAACACAATAACAATAAATAAAATAATGTAATATTTAATAATCCGGGTACATAAAATTACAAACTATATACTTGCAATACTTGTTGCCAAGAGCAATGTTATATTGCATGTAAACATTTAATGACCTTTGTCAGTTCAGTCAGTTCTGTCCAAAGAAAATGCAAAAAGTAATACGAATGTTTAAAGAGCTCGTAACCGATAAATCGTACCTTATACAATATCTTGCACCCAGTTCTGTTCAGTTCTTTATTTATTATCAAAAAAACTGTTGAATAGCTACCTCTTTGGTTAGCTGGCCACTCGGATGCCATATACTTTTATAAAGAGAATTGTGTCATATGTGAACAACCGTCACTGATTGCTTTTCCTGTGTAAAATATATTTTAATATCTAGTTCGATAATACGTGTTTAATTAGTATATCCAGTCTAAATACAATAAAAACTGACTTTATTAATTATATAAAAAAAAACATATATAAGAATGTAAATTATCGATAATGATTCATTTTATTTATCGACACTACCCTGTGCACTAAGCTAGTCTCGCGGGGAGTACGTAATAATTAATTAATTATTTTTGACGAAGTCTCGTGACACGCGCAGCTCAGGTCAAATCTATTATCAACTTTATTTCGTAAGCAATTCGATTCGATTTTGCAAGAAAGAACAAGAAGTCTCGTGAGGAGTGCGTTTACGTCATATTTAATCTGTGGTTATCTTAAAATCGACTTTATTCTGTACCCCATTAGACTTATTTTGTAAAACACCAAAAATATAGTCTCGCTACACTTTACACTAAGGCGCACATTCGCATGGCAATCGATTTTAAATTTGACTCGATTTGTCATATCAACTCGTGTAACAAAAACAGTTGTATTAAAAATTGTGTTTTTAAGCAGAAATAATTAGAAAAAATAATTACAAATGAAACGTTATACCGTCCTTTCCAAACTTGATGGCATGGAACGATTTTTACAACTGTTTACAGCATATGCGGACGTTTTCGGTGAGCTCTGATTCCTTCCGTGCCGATTGAAAGAGTGAAAGAAAATCGATTAAAAAATAGTTTTTGTGTCTCGTAGGCACATTGTGCCTGTGCCAGCGGCAGAGGGGTAAGTCGTTGCATTTCGTCTCCAGGTATGGAAGCTCTAAGTTATAGGCAAGTGAAGCTATAGTACAACGGCTAACTAAGAGTTGCGTTTGGTTTTGGGTTCTAATGACTGTTCTGGGCTTGGGGAGGCTACGAGGAATCGGCTTCTATAGGAAATTCGCCACTGCTGTCTTCTATCCTGAGGGTGTCGTTATTTATACCCGCCGGTAAGGGTGGGTTGCTTCGCGTTGTCACGTAGGCCCGCGGAAGTTTCTGGAGTCTCGGCTGTCGCCAGGATGTCATTAATCTAGTAATGCATTCCAGAGATATGCATTTGGAGTAGATGCAAAAACTATTCCCATGGCGCGTTTACTAAATTAAGGCGTTCCGAGATAAGCGTCGTGCCATTATGTGGGTCGGTGCAGTCTGATTGCGTCATGCGATAAGGTGCTTGTTCCTCTGTTATAGTGTACTTGGGCTGGCGCTGTCATTGTATCTATCTGTCGTCGATGGTGGTTTGCGATATGTGAATGCGTCTGGTGCCATAGTGCTCTTGAGGTTGACATATTTATATCAGGGGTTCTGTTGCTGTTGGTGGTCTGCATTCCTTAACTACACAATAAAGTGCTAGAAGTATAATTATCAGTCCCAACACGATTAAAAATTTCACTGTCACTAATAAAAGGTAGTCGTGTAATTGTTCAAGGGCGGCGTTGTGGTCACAAAACGGTCCGGAGCACATGAGTCCTCTCAAGGTTATAACTTTTATAACTTAACAAATCATGAAGTCCAGTACGATGCTCACTGTCGACGTGCTGGAATGCACGCAGTCAGCAGTTTCACGCGACGCCCCGGTGCCACACCGGCGCCGCATGGCAGGGTCGCCATGAGGTGAGGTCAGGTACAGGGGGAGGATAAATGAGAGACGTGTGTTTAGCTCGACGTATGCTTTAATACTAATTAGAAACACCCAATACAATGATATGAATAAAAGTTTATACGTTAAGGTTGCACCACCTCAATAAAGTCAATGACTTTATAGTGGACAAGGATGTTTGGAAATGATCCCGATCTGTATTGGCGATCCCTGGCTCCAAAGATTGTACACCTGCTGTGTTAAATTGTTTAATTTTGTAATTTTTTTTAATATTTGAGATGTAAAATAACATTGTAATTTTGATTTAAGTATTTAAAAAATTACACCTCGTTGAGTTTCTTGCCGGTATCTTCACATCAGAGGTTTTTCCGAACCGGTGGTAAATTTTTTGACATTCATAAGTGCTACCTGTAAGCCGGATCTGAATAAAATATTTTGACTTTGACTTTGACTTTGAAAACACTGCCAAGCTCAAACGTCAAAAACGACACGGCTGTTATAAATTTTAAAAGTAATTATAATTCAAGTGTTTAATTAAAGTAATATAAACCACAAAAAAAACATTCTTAATAAACAAGAACATGTTCGAGTAAAGTAGTTTATGTTGTAAATAACGTTAAAGTGTTAAATTCCAAATATACTCGCCAGCCCAGCGGCGTCCAACGGACAGCAATTCAAATTTACGTCTAAAAAGGGAAGTATTCGTAAATTATAAATAAATTAAAATAGGACACCTAAAAACGCATTAAATAAGCATTGTGTGTAACGTTGTACTTAACATATTTTAAATATTTAATTTATTAAATTAAAATTGTAATGAAAACACAAAGAAAAAAATAAAATAATATATTTAATAATATGAATGTTAAAAACATTTAAAATAAAAATCGAAAGAAATTTCGGTTACAAAATTTTATTTAATTTATTAATTTTTATTTTTACTAATCAATTTATATTTACACCTATTTATAACATTTTAAAATTAATAATAAAATAAAACCTAATATCTACAATAAATAATAAAATACAGTTTTAATAATTATTTACAACTTAATAAACTAAAATAATTAAAAACAACAAAATGAAAGAAAGATAAACAATGCATGAACTCGTTAACACTTTGCTACGCGATGTTCGAGCAACCGGCTCGCAACACGTTCCTTTGTTCTCGTGGAAGATTCCACCGGCGCCCGCGCCGCCCGTCAGTCCGCGCCGCACCGTCATATACGCTGTTCCTGTGCCAGTCGCGTTTACAATATTCTTACGTGTCGTCATGCGCGCTCGCACGAAACATTATACTACGTTATTTTAATATTACGGTGTAGCGGACACCTATTAGCGATCACTCTCGACCTTACTTCGATTCAGTGTATCGTCACGCACCCATTATTGGTAAATGTAAAGTGTTGAACGTTATAATAATTATTAATAGTAGCTAAGCTTTATTAGCCAATGTAATTTTAATAATTTAGAATTTCATGCTTAATCATTTTATATTTAATTTTCATATCATTCTTACTAGTCACGCATTAGTAAATTGCACCGTCATGCTTTATTTGGCGGTACATACATGTATGTAACGTATGTACCTACCGTATTGTAACTCCGCTCTGCTTGTGAACACAAACACATAAAAGTGCTACCCGGCTTTCTCCCATGCAACTTCAATCCAGGGTGTTCACAAGTTGGCGGAGGAAGTTCGAACAAAATCTGAGACTGTGCATCAATCCACAGGGTGCTACGTTTATGCTACGTTTAGACTACGCATACATTTTCATCGTGGGTTAAACACACGACCACCACCATCTCGGCGACGAGCTGAAGCCGTTTCTTCGCAACTGCCCGAAGCCATTCCTGCCCCTCTTCACCGCTGGTTGTTTGGAACACCGTCGCGGCGGCCAGTCAGGTGAGTACCGGTCTGCGACGGTAAAACTAGACGGGCCTTTATCACCCACGACCCTTACAAATTTTTTTAGGGACATATGCGTCCACATTATATTTTTTTATGCAAACCTGGCTATTTTATTTTACTTATTAACATCACCCAACTAGTCCAGCATCGCATGTGTAACAAACAGTCTATAGTTATTGAACAAAGTCTAGAATCTTTCATTTATAACCTCATGCATAAATGTCATTGAACCGGTCAGCTGTTTACACAGGGCGTTTCTGTCCATAATACCTTCTTACTACTCTTTACTAGCAGCTAAGACGCCTAAATACTGTTGTCTGTACCTATCTTGCCTTTCTCACGACTTTTTCTTGTTTTCCTAATAACAATCCGACTTCACTGCTTTCTATGCTTGGTGTATAGTTGCGTTGCGGTTAGTTTCAGGTGCTGTGGAGTGACTGTGTGTCTCCTGAGTTCAAAATGTCTAGCTCAGTGATGACCCGCAAGGCCACGGCACGTGAACTTGATCTCAAACTGAACGCAGCCCTTAAAGAGCTCAAGCAATCTAAAGCTACGTGTGAACAGCTACTGCGGGAACGTGATGAGAACGAAGAGGAGGTCAATAAAATAGTAGCAAAAAACACGAAACTTAAATACGAACTGGCGGACTTGGATGTGATGTACACGGACGTAGCAGAACAGCGCGACCAACTGCTGATCTCTGTTAGCAAATTCCAGCAATGCTTTGACCTTCATGAGCGGGCTCTGCAACGGGTCGACGACCTCGAGTACGAGCTCGCCGACGCCCACAAATTAGTTCGTCAGCTACGGGAACAGATTGAACGTCAGGAAGCCGATAACACCCAGCGGCTTTATGAAGAGTTAATGCCATCGCCTAACGCCTGTACACCACGTCTTAGCAAACGTTCGCTGTCTCCGGTTGTTATTGATCTTACTAGGGAGTCATATTTTGAGTGTAAACAAGTTCATTTTAAAAGCCATAACAAACTAAAAAAATATCTTAAGTTAAATAGATTTATAAGAAGATCAAAAAGACTGTACAAACAACATCTTAATGTTCACAAAACTAAAATGTTACATAAAAGTCGTCTCAATATTTTAAATAAATTAAAAGCAAGTAATTTAAAATTAAAACACAGTAGGTGTAGTTACGTCACGGACACTTGCGAGCTGAGGGCGGAAATTAATAGTCTTGAATGTTCCTTAAGGGACTTAAGTAACAAATATTTAACATCTCAGAAGCAAATCAGTGAACACATCCTGGCGGCGGACGAATTGTTGGATCTATGTCAACAGAATGAGCAGCGCATCGAGTTATTACTCGCGACGCCAACTGCGTGCGACTGTGATTGTGGACTCCAGCAGACTGAGCCGCCGCCAGAGAGTTTGCTCGGTCGGTCTGAGGCCCCCAGCGCCAAGTCTCCCCGTGACGGAACTGTAGAGGATAAAAAGTTCTGCAAAAATGTAAATAGAACCCTAGTGTTTTCTGATAGGATAGGAAAAGGCTTTGGCAAAATATTATATAATAAGGTACCAAACAGCTGTGTCATAAATCATTGTATGCCGAACGCCTCTTTTAAACAAATAATTGAAACAATTATGCATTCCCAGGTGACCAAACAATCAACAATTGTGTTAATGTTAGGTGACGGGGCTACCATTCGATATTCAGATGTCAAAACTGGGTTCGACTCCCTTCTAAAACTGGGTGCAAAAAACATTATTATAGGTGCGTTTCCCTACTCAGCTTCTCAATCTCAATGTAATAAATCCTTATATCGTTTAAACAAATTATTGTTTAAGTTGACGAACCGTCATAGTGACGTTTTATTTTTTGACACTAATAATCTTATTAGTGAGTATGAATTTACTTCTGACAAGCTTGCTAAATCCTTAGCATGTTTTATTAATTCCGTATTCGGAAATCATCCTCCTCCCCCCTCCCCTGTTAGGACGACATCTCCGACCGAGGACTTGTTTTTAAACTACCTACTACGACAATAGAGAAGCTAAGTAGTTTAACATTACTTCATCAAAATATAAATCGCTTTTCTGGCAAAATATTAGATTTAGAATTATTGTCTGAAACTATAGAAAAAGATATTATCTGCTTAACAGAAACTTGGCCAAAACAAGATATGATGAAATTTAATGTTAATAATTATGTAGTGGCCAGCGCGTTCTGCAGGGAGTCCGCGGCAGGAGGCGGCTGTGTTATCTTGCTTAAAGATCATTTAAAGTTCAGAGCGCGAAAAGATCTGTCTGGCCTCTCTGTGGAACGTGTGTGTGAGATCGCTTGTGCAGAGACGGATCAGTACTTAATATTGTGCATCTATAGACCACCAACTTCAAATCTTCCCATATTTGTTAATGCTATGGAAGATGTTCTAAGGAAATCTGTAAATGGTAATAAAAAACTGGTAGTCTGCGGAGACTTTAATATAGATATTTTGTCACAATCAGTTGAAAGAGATCAGTTTGTGTCTCTTTTGAAGTCATTTAATTTAGATTGCTCTTTTAACGAACCAACCAGAGTCACACCCACTTCGGCCACATGCATAGATAACATTTGTTTAAATTGTAGATATTTAGAGAAAGCTATTATAAGCGGAGTTCGCTCGGACCATAAAGCGCAATTAGTGAAGCTGCCTCGGGCCAAGGGCAGTACAGATCGAATCATAGAAGTTAGGCCGTTAGATAAACATAGACTTGATCGTCTCAAAACCAACATCGCGCAAAAAATTACCAATCTAGAAGTAATCTCAAACGAACCCAATAAACATTTCAAAATACTCCTAAATACCGTGTGTAAAGAATTCGATAAAACCTGTGCTAAAAAACGTATTAAGGTAGGAAGTAAATTAACATTTAGTGAATGGGCTACGACTGGAATAAGAAAGAGTAGGAACGTCTTATATGAGCTGTATGATAGAAAATCCTGTACTACTGACGAACGCTTCCACCAATACGTTAGGGATTATTCAAAATTATTTAAAATCGTATGTAATAAAGCAAAAGCAGCACACGTAAATAATAAAATAAAATTATCAAATGATAAAGTTAAAACAGTTTGGAAAATAATAAATACCGAAACAGGCCGACGAAAAAACACAGACTCATCTATTTCACTAAAAATAAATAATACTATAATAACGGACGCCGTTAAAGTAGCTGACGAATTTAATACACACTTCTCAGAAATTCCCGCCAAAACGACAAAGTATCTCGCGTCCTCTTCAAAATTCGCTGAAGCCCTATTAGAACAAAATGTTAGTATCCAAAACATTAGTCAATTCAAATTTACAAAAGTCTCTTCTTTCGATATTCTTAAATCCTTTAAATCATTAAAAATAAAAAAGACGGAAGACTTGTGGGGCGTATCAGTCAAGGTTTTACATGCCATCTTGGACGTCATTGCGCCAACTCTGGCTACCATTTTTAATAACTGTATAGACGTAGGCGTATTCCCCAATCTAATGAAATGTAGTAAAGTAGTTCCTATCTTTAAATCAGGTAATAAGGATAATCCTTCTGATTATCGCCCAGTGTCCATTCTACCAGCGTTTAGCAAAATATTCGAAAAAATAATGCTAACGCAAATGATTTCTCATTTCAATACAAATAAAATCTTACATTCGCAGCAATTTGGATTCACTAAGGGTAGATCTACTACAGATGCAGGTCACAGTTTGATTAAATTTATTTTGCAAGCTTGGGAAGAGTCGCATGACGCCATAGGTGTCTTTTGCGACCTTTCCAAAGCATTTGATTGCGTAGACCATGACATGACACCTTAATTTGTAAATTAAATTTCTATGGCATTCGTGGCATCTCTTTAAATCTAGTCAAGTCTTACCTAGTGCAGAGAAATCAGAAGGTAGCGATAAATGGAGCAATATCATCGGGATCTGTGGTCGAGATGGGAGTGCCTCAAGGATCAATTCTTGCTCCATTCCTGTACCTTGTTTATGTAAATGACCTTACATATATGAGCCGAAGATCGGGCATCTTCATGTTTGCTGACGACACTTCTTTACTCTTCAAGGTTAATAGGAAAGATACTGAATTCATTGAACCCAACGACACCCTGTCCAAGGTATCTGAATGGTTTGGCTGCCAATAACTTATTATTAAATCCTAACAAAATGAAATGTATTAAATTTTTATTGTTAAATTCAACTGATATAGTTTCAGTCTCAAATATCAAATTAGATGGTCAAACGATTGAATTCATAAAATCAACTGTGTTTTTAGGAATAACACTCGATTCTAAACTGCAGTGGGGTTCCCACGTCACAGCGATAGCAAGTAGGTTGAGTTCTGCTGCTTTTGAAGTAAGAAAAATTCGGCAGCTAACCAATGTAGCGACGGCACGGTAGGTCTATTTCGCATACTTTAATAGCATTATTTCGTACGGCCTTGTTTTATGGGGATCTGCTGCAGATATTGAGTCAGTTTTCATTTTGCAAAAAAGGGCAGTTAGAGCAATTTATAATATGGATACTCGCGAGTCATTAAGGAAATTTTTCAAGGAAATAGACGTCTTAACCCTACCGTCGCTATATGTTTTTGAAATAATTATGTACGTTAGGAAAAATATATGCAATTTCCCTACCAACGTCGATAAGCCAAAGGCTACTAGAAATACAGGAAAGCTTAAAGTTCCAACTTAACGTATAATATGCTTCTACACTACGTCTCCCATACAAATTTACAATTTATTAAATTATATCTAGCTTCTTTCTGAGAAACTTGCAATCTGTATCGCAACTCACATGGATAGCTATTGTAATTATATAGTGGTTCTACTTTATTTAGTAAATTGCTCGGTAAGGTGCACTTCTTACCAAACACTAACTCATATGGTGTGTATTTTGTTTCGGAATGGACCGACGTATTGTATGAAAATGACCAATACGGTAGCCACTCACGCCACGCTTCACGCTATCTGTTTGTATGCGTAGAAAAGTTCCTAGATGTTTATGGGAATTTTCCAAGGCGCCAATACTTTCATGGTGGTAGGCTGTGGACTGTATTTTTCTTAATTTTGAGTAATTTAAATACCTCCTTCATTGTGGTGGAGATAAATTCAGTGCCGCGGTCCGTGGCTATTTCCCGTGGTATACCATACCTAAGAATGAACTTATTTACTAAGGTCTTAGCTACTTCAGCAGAGGTTTTTGTAGTAAGTGGATACGCCTCAGCATATTTTGATAGCTCGCATTGTAGCGTTAGGATATATGAATAATTATTACTATCTTTATCTAAGGGCCCTACTAAATCTAAATAAATCTTATCAAATGCCGAGTTGGTCGTAGTCGTTATTACCATGGGTTATTTTGTGCGAACGGAGTATTTTTGCGTTTTACATATGTTACAGCGTTGGATATAATTTTTTACATCACGTTCTAACCCTGGCCAGAAATAATATTTTTTCATATTATTTACCATTCTCCTTACCCCCGCGTGGTCACTGGTGGGTAATAAGTGAAAATCGTTCAGTATTACTTTTCTATCGTCTTTGTCACTGATTCTTTTTACGTTTTTCAATATGCATAGGCGGGGACCGGTCCACCTTTTCTTAGTACTTATTTCTTTTGCTAGCTTCTCAATAAATATACGATTATTATCATTTTTAACTATGTGTATTTCAGCAATATTACATGACTTGCAAAATAACTCGAGTTCTCTCACAAATTCGGCTCGCGATATTTGTGATTGAGATTCCGGGTTTATGTAAACTGATAGTTTACTTGGCACTTAGAAAAATATTTTACTTTTATTTTCAATTTCTCGTTTTTTTTCTAACTTTTTCAACTCTTCTGGTGTAGTAAAATTTAATTCTACTGATTCTGACGGTTATTTACTTACTTCTACGACCTTTGGTTGATCAGGCCAAATGTCATTAGAATAAAGTTCGACCGAGGAATGCGAAGAATTTTCTTCCATTTTCTTATGTTGAGCTCTGGTCATAACGCTAATTACCCTTTCATGCATCTCTTTCAGTTCCTCTGACGTCATTTTTATGCGAGACAATGCATCCGCGGCTGCGTTGTCTGTCCCTTTTACGTACTCTACAGTAAAGTTATACTCCTCTAGTGCGAGTCTAAATTTCATAAGCCTACTGGAGGGATCTTTCAAATTAAATAAGTAAATCAGTAGTTTATGATCTGTTAGAATCTTAAATTGTCTTCCGTATAAGTATGGCCGGAAGTACTTAACTGCCCAAACTATCGCTAACAATTCTTTTTCTATCGTTGGATAGTTGGTTTCTGCTTTGTTTAATCCTCTACTTGTGTAAGCTACTGGCCTCCCGTCACTATTTGCTAAAATTGCTCCAATTGCATGTCCACTTGCGTCAGTTTGTAAAATAAAATTGTTATTTTCTGATAAATCAGGATATTGGAGAACCGGTGGGGTCGCAAGGGATTCTTTCAGAATATCGAACGATTTTTGACACTCAGCATTCCAGTGAAATTGTACGTTTTTACGGCATAATTTATTTAAGGGGTGTGTTTTTTCTGCAAAATTTTGGATAAATTTTCTGTAATAGTTTGCAAATGCCACGAATCGTTTCGTTTCATCCGCATTTTTGGTACTGGATATTCTTTTAATACTTTAATTTTTTCTGGATCTGGTAAAATGCCGTCTTGTGATACGACGTGGCCTAGGTATAATATTTCTTTTTTTTTAAATCACATTTTTCGGGGTTGAGTTTGAGGTTGACCTTCCTTAGTCTTGTAAAAATGTCTAAAAGGTTTTTATTGTGATCGGCAAGATTTCTCCCAAATACTATCAAATCATCCAAATAGACAAAGCATTTTTCGTAATTCAATCCAGACATAGCTAATGTAATCATGCGTGAAAAAGAGCTAGGACTTATTTTTAATCCCATGGGGAGCCTAGTCATTTGATACTGTCCCGAACAAAATGCTGTATATTTTCTACTTTGTTTATCCAATGATACCTGATAATAGCCAGTAAAAGGTCTAAGTGGGAAAAGTATATTGCACCGGATAGGGAGTCTAAAATTTCTGTAATATTAGGTAATGGAAATTTGTCATCCTGTATCTGGTCATTTTCGATACAGTTAATTTTCGATAGTCAATCACCAACCGCCATTTCTTTCCGCCTCCCTCTTGACTTTTCTTTGGCACGAGTAATACTGGACTGGACCATTCACTTTGTGTGGGTTCGATAATGCCATTTTCTAGCAATTTATTTATTTGAGTTTTAAGTTCATGCCGTGGGGTACCGGCTTAGAATAGTACTTCCCCATCTTTTCCTATGGGTGCCGTAAAAACCGGCTAAGGGGTTTCTTCTCCAGAAGGTGGGCAGCAGCGCCTTCTGCTCGACACGTAAATACTGCGCTCGCCAACCCGCTTGCCAAGCGTGGTGAGTATGGCAAAACCCCTCCAAAGGAAACTAAAATGACTTCACAACAAAGGACCAGGCCCCCAGTCCCCGGCGGCTCCGCTATTCCGGGCCACGGTAGCAGCCTCGGTAACGGCGGAGCAGGGGGTGCTAAGAATCCCCGGCAGACGCCCGGCTACCACTCCCAACCCAAAAGACGACTGGCCCTGGTAACACACAACATTCGGACACTGAGAACTGACGAGAAGCTAATCGAGCTGGAAGAGGAGATGAGTAGGTTACACTGGGATATTTTGGGGTTATCCGAAGTCCGTCGAGAGGGTGAGGACACGATAACTCTGAAATCCGGCAACCTGCTCTTCTACCGGGAGGGTGACAAGCGGTCCCAAGGTGGTGTTGGGTTTCTCGTTCACAAGTCCCTTGTAAACAACATTCTCACCATCGATAGTGTGTCGAGTAGGGTAGCGTACCTGATACTCAGAATATCTAAAAGGTATTCGCTGAAGGTCATTCAGGTATACGCGCCGACCACGTCACACTCCGATGAAGAGGTAGAGGCAATGTATGAGGACATTAGTAGGGCCATACATACCTCTAAGACCTATTTCAATGTTGTTATGGGGGACTTTAATGCAAAGCTGGGCGAAAAAAGCGATAGTGACCTGAAAGTGGGGCTATTTGGTTATGGACAACGGAACCAAAGGGGTCAGAGGTTGGCTGACTTTCTGGAGAAAGAGGGACTCTTTATGATGAACTCTTTCTTCCAGAAGCCACCTCATAGGAAATGGACCTGGTTAAGCCCTGATGGTTCCACGAGAAATGAGATCGACTTCATATTGACTACTAAGAAACAGATATTCAATGATGTCTCCGTGATCAACATGGTTAAAACCGGAAGCGATCACCGCATGGTTAGAGGCAAATTGAATATCGATGTTAAACTTGAGAGGTCTCGTCTTATGAAGTCCACGCTCCGTCCTTCTCGCGCCCATATCCAAAACCCCGAAAGCTTTCAATTGGAACTCGCAAATCGCTTTGAGTCGCTAGACAGCTATGCATCGGTGGACGAGATCAATAACAGGTTAGTGGAAACTGTCCGTATGGTTGGCGCTAAGTTTTATAAGCCCAATCGTACCAATAGACCACAAAAACTCTCAGACCATACTCTCGACCTCATGGCTGAACGACGCTTGTTGCAACTGCAGTCCTCTCACGACGCGAAGTCATATCGACAGCTCAATAGACGCATATCAAGTTCCATGCGGCACGACATCCGAACCTTTAATACAAATCGTATTAAAGAGACGATTGAGCGGAATAAAGGCTCCAAAGTGTTCGCAAAAGACTTGTCTATTGGGCAGAGCCAGCTGACGAAGCTGAAGAGGGAGGACGGTAGTATAGCGTCGACCAAAGCAGAGGTGCTGAGGGAGGTTGAGAGGTTCTATGGACAGTTATACACCTCGGTCTCAAAACCTGTTAGCAGCCTGGCCAAAGATCCAAGAGCCAAGCTGACCCGACACTATACCGAAGATATCCCGGACATCAGCCTGTACGAGATTAGGATGGCCCTGAAACAGCTTAAAAACAACAAGGCGCCGGGCGAAGACGGTGTAGCGGCACCCCTCACGTGTTGTCACGTCAGCATTCGAGGAAACAGGACAGGCGTCGCCCGCGCTAACCTAGTTAGCACAAAAAGCTCGGTTCGGGTAACCGAGACACAGATACCGCGACACGCGCCTCGCCTGGTTCTCCGTCTTAATTTTAACATTTATTTTATTTTATTAACTGTTTTGTGTTGACCTTCTGATTAAATTATAACTTTTATACGTATATCGGACTTTCATTGTTGACGAATAGTTATCCCAGCACAAGAACAGTTAAATTGGTGACCCCGACGTGATTCGATAAAGAAGCGCGTTAATTATACAAACCAGGCGAGCGCAAGACGAACTTTCGCGTTAAGTGGTGTTCATACTCGTAAATTCAGTGTCATGGTGGGTCAGCCAGGCAGCATGTTGCCCGCGGCATCCGGCGCCGGGCAGCAACCAGCGCCAACGCCGGGTATAGGTAGCCCAGTTTATGTCACGGCTACACCCGGACAAAACGACCTTGCGACGATCGGAGTATCCTCGCGAATCGCACCTTTTTGGCGGGATATGCCGAAGATGTGGTTCGCTCAGTTCGAGGCGATAATGAACCCACAGAAGGTAGGTCAGGACGCAAAGTTCGACCTCGTGATCAGCAAGCTCGGCAAGGAGGAGTTGAACACAGTGAGCGACCTAATAGAAAAACCGGCAGCGGAGAGAAGCTACGGTATGCTGAAAGAGAGGCTCATAGCAGCCTTTCAAGAGAGCGCCGACTCACAGTTCAACCGGCTGGTCAAGGAGCTAGAGCTGGGGGACCAGAAGCCATCGCAACTACACAGGAAAATGGCAGAGGCCGCCAGGAATTCGGGCGTAACGGAGGACACGCTGAAAAGGCTGTGGATCCAACGCCTTCCTGCGGCGGTCAGGGCGGTCCTCATAGTAAGCGAAGACGTCAAGCTGGAAAACCTCGCCGCCATGGCAGACAAGATAATGGAAACGGTAAGGCACGGCGTCATAGCGGAAATAGCAACGCCGGCGCCAACCTCATCGCATGTGTCAGATGGCAACGCCCTGCTAATTCAGGAGATCAGGAACATGGCCTTGGAGCTAAAACAGCTACGAGTCGAGCTCAACGCGATTAAGGCACAACAGGGGCGCAGAGACGCGCACCGTGACCGTGGGCGGCAATCACGTTCCAGATCCAGAGGAGCAACTCCCAACCCGAACAGGCTCTGCAAACCCCATTTCCGGTACCGTGAGAACGCCCGGACCTGCCACCAACCATGCGCATGGGGACGACAGCAGACTCCGACAGCGGCACCACCATTCGCGGGACAACCAACGCAGGGAGCATCGCAGGCCTGGCAGCCGACGCAGGGAACAGCGCAGACCTGGCAGCCGACGCAGGGAACAGCGCAGACCTGGCAGCCAACGCAGGGAAACTGAGCGCGGTACACCCTGGAGCGGCAGGGGGGAGCGAAGTACCGTCGGACAACCACCGCTTATGTGTAATGGACCAAAAAACCGGTATGACTTTTTTGATAGACACGGGAGCCAACGTTTCGGTCGTCCCGGCTAACCGGGTAAGTGCTAGCAACCGTCGCGAGTGCAATTACAAGTTATTCGCAGCGAACAATTCCGAAATCAAGACATATGGTGTAACACGTTTAGAACTCAATTTAGGCTTACGAAGAGCATTCAACTGGACATTTGTGATTTGTGACGTACAACAGCCTATTCTCGGAGCGGATTTCCTAAAGACTCATAAGCTAGTAGTAGACCTATATAATAAGAAATTAATAGACAACGTTACTGAATTGTGTTCGTATGGGTCCATCGTTCGTTACGATCAACCGTCCGTTAAAAGCATCCAGGATGATAACCCTTACCGTGACATCCTGGAGCAATACGCGGATATTACGAAGCTCGTTTCATTTAAAGAGCCTGCAAAACATACAGTTAAGCATTATATTGAAACCTCGGGTCCTCCGGTATACGCACGAGCCAGGCCATTACCGCGGGATAGGTACGAAAAGGTAAAACAGGAATTCCGTAGCATGCAAGAACTAGGTATTTGCAGGCCCAGCAAAAGCCCGTGGGCCAGCCCTCTCCATGTGGTCCCCAAGAAGGATGGACAACTGAGACCTTGCGGTGACTACAGACGGCTCAACGCGGTAACGAAACCAGACCGCTACCCCATCCCACGGCTGCAGGACTTCACATATGGCTTAGCAGGTAAGAAGTTGTTTTCCACCTTAGATATTAATCGCGCCTATCACGTCATAGAGGTAGCCCCCGAAGACGTCGAAAAAACGGCCATCATTACCCCTTTCGGATTATTTGAATTCCCGCGAATGTGTTTTGGACTCAGAAATGCGGCTCAAACGTTTCAGCGTTTTATGAACGCGACTTTACAGGACCTAGAGTCATTCACAGATGAACACAGAGCCCATTCGCATTTATTTTGCTACTTGGACGACATAATTATAGCGTCAGATAGTGAAAACGCTCACAAGGAGCACCTTAAGCTAATTTTCGAAAAATTCAGCAAAAACGGTTTAACAATAAATCTAAGTAAGTGTCAATTTGGACGCACCCAAGTAGAATTTTTAGGCTATATTGTTTCCGCAGACGGTTTGAGACCACGCGACGAAAAAGTAAAGGCCATTTCAGATTTCCCGCGACCGGAAACAGTAGAACAATTAAGACGTTTCCTAGGCATGGTTAACTTTTACAGGTTACACATAAATAAGGCCGCGGACGAACAAATACATTTAAATAAGTTTTTGCATAATTCAAAAAAGAAAGACCAAACCAAAATTATTTGGGACGCAGCGGCAGAGGCAGCATTCGTACAGTGTAAGGTGAGCCTTAAAAGCGCCATTACATTGTCACACCCGCTCGCAGATTGCCCGCTAGCTCTAATGACGGACGCGTCTGGGACCTCCGTCGGAAGCGTCTTGCAACAATACGTAAATAACGTGTGGAAACCTTTAGGATATTTTTCAAAGGCTTTTTCAGAGACGCAGAGAAAATACAGTACCTATGACAGGGAACTGTTAGCCATTTACATGTCTATATGTCATTTTAGAAATTTAATAGAAGGTAGAGCATTGACCGTTTACACGGACCACAAACCTTTAACTTCGGCTCTGTGTAAAGTTAACACAGCCAAGGAAACGCCTAGAAGGGCTAGGTATTTAATGTTCATAAGCGAATTCACAAGCGACATAAGGCACATTAGCGGTTCACAGAACCAAGTTGCTGACGCGTTATCACGTGTCGAGTCAATACTTTGTCCCACCGTGCTCGATTACAGCGAGGTAGCACGGGCTCAAGAAACGGATACTCAGATTACAGGACTCATTTCTAGTGAAGCGCAATTGAAACCTTTAGATATACCGGGATCAAACAAAGTATTATTTTGCGAAACTTCGACTAACAATGCCAGACCGTACCTACCTGAAAATTTCAGAAAAATCGCGTTTCAGGCTATACATGACATCAGCCATCCCGGTATTAGGACATCTCGTAAAATGGTAGCGCAAAGATATTATTGGCCAAATTTAAATAAAGATGTCGGAAATTGGGCCAGAGCATGTTTGCAATGTCAGAAAGTTAAAGTCACACGTCACACGGTTTCAGAACTAGGGCAATTTGAAGACGCGGACAGATTCAAACATGTACACATAGACATCGTCGGGCCGTTACCAACTACAAGTCAAGGTTATAGGTATTTGGTGACAATGTTAGATCGCGCCACGCGTTGGCCGGAAGCGATACCTATCACAGACATCACTGCGGACACGGTAGCCAGAACGTTTTATGATAACTGGATAAGTAGATTCGGTTGCCCTACCATAATCACAACAGACCAAGGCAGACAGTTTGAAAGCGAACTCTTTAGCAAACTTATGAAGTTCTTAGGGATACGTAGGGTACGTACCACGCCTTATCATCCCCAGAGCAATGGACTTGTCGAGAGATATCATAGGTCTCTCAAGGTCGCGTTGACGGCCAGGTTAGCAGACAACGCATCCTGGGTTGACGAGCTCTCAACAGTTTTATTGGGCCTCCGAGCCGTTTGTAAGGCGGATGGCAACCCAAGTTCAGCAGAATTGCTATACGGTCACGTTTTGAGGTTACCAGGTGATTTTTACACGGAATCAACAACCAATTTTAATGACACATCGTCATATGTAGAGAAACTTAGAGAGGTTATTGATAACTTGCGGCCTAGGTCAAGAGCGATTAGCGATTATAGGAAAATTTTTATACATCAAGACTTAAATACATGTACGCACGCCTTTATACGAAACGACGCCGTAAGGAGACCGTTGACTCCTAACTACGATGGCCCATACCGTATCTTAAGTAGAAACGCCAAAACGTTCAAGATGCAACTGCCTAACAGAAAGGTAGAGATATCCATCGATAGGTTGAAACCAGCGTTCTTTGTACAACAACCTGAGGATAATATTAACGATAACATTGTAAATACAACTATGCGAAGGGACGCCGATGTGCATCAACCGCCATCAACATCTCACACGCCACAGTTGTTACCTCGGACCACACGTAGCGGCCGTGTTATAAACAAACCAGTACGATACATTTTAGATGAATAAGCGCATTACGTACCACAATAAATAAATTAATAACAGTAAGCAAGTAAGGAGTGCGAATTGACTTCGCGGTTATTTGGATATGGCGTTACTGTATGTGGATGCTGATGGGAGTTTTATTGAATATGGCAGTGCAGGCCCTACAGTAACTACCTTTAGCAATACTGGTACACGATGCAATGTAAATGTAGTTTTAGAAATTTTAAGTCGGCCCTGAAACACGGATGCCGCACGTAGTTAAGTTAGAATACTGTATTTTAAATAGTACTGTGACAAATTGTAGATTTTTTTTTTACTCTCATTCGTGTGTCTTTAATTTTACATAATCATTAGATTACTTTTTTTTTAAGTGTTTCGGTCAGATAAACGGGAACCCCAGCTACCCTACACCGGAGCTCGGATCGCCCCAGTACAACTGTAACGATTAGTTAAGCAACACAGTCTAGTATATACAAACTACGCTACCGGTGTCAATTCAATCCCGCGACGCAAGAGCATGCTGTTACGAAAACGACGGATGTTACCGCGATGACCAGGGACGTACGGCATTTGGCCATTCCCCTTGAAGTAAACGACAGGTAGCGTGGAGACATTTTGTAGTTATTATAGTATTTCATAGGCATTATACGAAAGCAGTTACAACAATGTATACTGTAGCACTTAGTCGTCGTAGGCATAATGCGACGAAGTAGTGTCAGCATTTAGCGATAAGGCTAGCGACTCACTAGTACCTTAAGCTATAATATTAAGTACTATGTTTTTCTTTTTAAAAAAAATATGTTTTCTTTTTTCAAAAAAGGGGGGGAGTGTTGTAGCGGCACTCCTCACGTGTTGTCACGTCAGCATTCGAGGAAACAGGACAGGCGTCGCCCGCGCTAACCTAGTTAGCACAAAAAGCTCGGTTCGGGTAACCGAGACACAGATACCGCGACACGCGCCTCGCCTGGTTCTCCGTCTTAATTTTAACATTTATTTTATTTTATTAACTGTTGTGTGTTGACCTTCTGATTAAATTATAACTTTTATACGTATATCGGACTTTCATTGTTGACGAATAGTTATCCCAGCACAAGAACAGTTAAAACGGAATCACATCAGAGCTTCTGAAAGCGGGTGGAACACCAGTACTTAAAGTCCTTCAGAAGCTCTTTAATTCCGTGGTGCTCGGAGGTGCAACGCCAGAAGCATGGAACAGAGGGGTGGTGGCGTTGTTCTTCAAGAAAGGGGACAACACTTTTCTGAAGAATTATAGACCCATCTCGCTTCTGAGCCATGTTTATAAGCTGTTTTCCAGGGTCATCACGAATCGTCTCGAACGCAGGTTTGATGACTTCCAGCCTCCCGAACAAGCCGGCTTCCGAAAAGGCTTTAGTACCTTAGACCACATCCACACGCTGCGGCAAGTTATACAGAAGACCGAGGAGTATAACATGCCATTATGCTTAGCGTTTGTGGACTATGAGAAGGCCTTTGATTCGATCGAGACGTGGGCGGTGCTTGAGTCTCTCCAGCGATGCCGTATTGACTATCGGTATATCGAAGTGTTGAAGTGTTTGTACAATAACGCCACCATGTCGGTCCGAATACAAGACCAGAGGACGGAGGAAATTCCATTGCAAAGAGGTGTGAGACAGGGAGATGTTATCTCTCCGAAACTGTTCACCAACACAATGGAAGATGCCTTTAAGCTTCTGGAGTGGAAAGGATTCGGCATCAATATCAACGGCGAGTACATCACTCACCTTCGATTTGCCGACGATATAGTAGTCATGGCAGAATCGATGGAAGACCTTAGCACGATGCTCGAAGACCTCAATCGGGTTTCCCAACGGGTGGGCCTTAAGATGAACATGGACAAAACGAAAGTCATGTCGAATGTCCATGTAGTGCCCACCCCAATAGCAGTAGGAAACTCAACTCTCAAAGTTGTTGACGAATACGTCTACCTAGGACAAACAGTCCAACTAGGCAGGTCCAACTTTGAGAAAGAGGTCAATCGTCGAATCCAACTCGGCTGGGCAGCGTTCGGGAAACTGCGAAATGTCTTCTTGTCCAATATACCTCAGTGTCTGAAATCGAGAGTGTATGATCAATGTGTGTTACCAGTGATGACTTATGGCACTGAAACGTGGCCGCTTACTATGGGCCTTATAAGAAAGCTCAAAGTCACGCAACGAGCTATGGAGAGGGCTATGCTTGGAGTTTCTCTGCGTGATCGAATCAGAAATGAGGAGATCCGCAGACGAACGAAAGTAACCGACATAGCCCAGCGGATTAGCAAGTTGAAGTGGCAGTGGGCAGGGCACATAGCACGGAGAACTGATGGCCGATGGGGTCGGAAAGTTCTCGAATGGCGGCCGCGTATTGGCAAGCGCAGCGTAGGACGACCAGCCACAAGATGGTCCGATGACCTCGTACAGGTGGCAGGAAGGCGCTGGTTGCATTCTGCTTCCAACCGGCCACTTTGGAAATCCATGGAGGAGGCCTATGTCCAACAGTGGACTTCTTGTGGCTGAGATGATGATGATGATGATGAAGTTCAGATTTCTGGGAGTATGCGGTATGGTTTTACAAAAACTGGAGATGCTTCAGGTTTTAAATAAATGTTTTGTCTGTATGTGTTCGTGGTTGTTAGTTTGTCGTTAGGTAATTGAAAAATATCGGTATATTTCGCACACAAACATTCTATAGCAACTTTTTCTTCCTTATTCAGGTGCTCTAGTCTAAGTAAGGAAAACAATTTCTTTACCCTATTTGCATTGTTTTCAGTTTTCCTAAATGCACATAAGTCGTAATCACTAAGATTCTCTAGCTGCGGAGTTACGTCATTAAGATTTAATTCATTCTGCGTTGTGTTTAAGATTAGAATCGGTATCATCCCGTTCAGCGGACTAACTATGGTACTAGCAATAAAAACTCCACTGCAGAGCTCTTTTGTTCAGATCACACAATCGTCTTTCATACTTGTTTTAATAAAATGAATCTGACCGTAGTGGAAGCACTAGTGATAAGCTTGTTTTGTTCATATCATACATTGGCAATGATATTTGTTTGTCATTCTTACCTCTTAACAACAGCGAGCTTAAGTTATAACCTAGAACAGCTCCATACTTGCTTAAAAAGTCGTTACCTAGAATTCCGTTTGCTATACAAGGCAACGAATCGAAAACATAAATCTTATGATGAAATGACTCATCATTAGTAATTAACTTTAGGCAACCGTATCCTATAGCTTGGACACTGCCTCCAATGCCATTTATGATACAAGATTCTTTATGGAATGGAATGTTGAGTTCGGCTAAATGTTTACGCTTGATAGCAGAAATTGATGCGCTGGTATCTATTAGCCAAAAGTATTCTCGGTTTTTAACAGATAATTTGGCTAGTAAAGAGCTATTACATGAATAAATTTCTTTAGTCACGAAAAAAATCATTAACGGAAGGCTCACTGCTACTTTGAGTCATCATCTTTATGTTGGGGCGGTTCCATTGGTTTCTTCCCCTACTGGATTGAAATTTACCTGAAGAACGTCCGCGCGTACCTCCGTAAGAGGCGCGATTATTGCCTCGGTACGCCTGAGGTCCGCTTCTGAATCCGCTGTTGTACAACGCTCCTCTAGGTCGAGCGGGATACCTTCCTCTAGGCTGATAGGATCTTCTTGTGGCATGGTACGTTCTTTGATAAGGCTGTCTAAAATTATTATAATTCGAGGACATACCTAAAATGTCTCCTGAACCGGTTGGGATGAGTTCATCCTCTTCCTGGGCTGCTTGAACGGTGTCCTTCAAGGAACCGTAATTTCTCGCTGCAATCACAGTACTTAATCTGCGATTCCGCAGTCCGTCGGCAAATCTTTTAATCGCTAGCTTTTCATTTAAGGGTTTAAGTACGTTGTAATTGTTCGAATTGCCGTCGGCCTGGGAGATAGTTAGATCCACGAAGAGTTTTGCGATTTCTTTACCAAAGTCTTCCACGGACATGTTATTCTGTCTAATATTTTGTAGTTTGCTTTGAATTGCAGTCGCGGCCTTTTTTGGCAATAATACTGATTTCATATCTTGAACTAATGAATCGGTCGTTGAATACTGCGATTTTAATTGTAATTTGGCCGATTGCGATAATCTGCTCTTCAGAACAACCTGTATAAGCTAAGTTTGATCGTCTGTTTTTAAAACCGAATTATAGTATTCTATGCCATCGATAAGCTGTTTTGTCGTTAACTCATCATCTGACATTGTAAGCAATAATGTCAGTGCGGTACGCAATTCAAAGGACTCCATGTTATCAGGATTGTCTGGAACAATTTCAGCTGACTGACATAACTTTGAAATTTCAGTATGAAGTGCCATAAAATAATTGCTTTTATCAAATAAAGTAACCTCGTCATTAGATATTAAACCCTTTATTGTGAGTTCCGATATCTGGTCTTGCAAGAGGATATATTTTTTATAAACATCATTGGCTTCTTGTAGTTTACTAATACATATTTCACCTTGCCTACGTTTTGGCCCAATTTTAATTAAGTAGGTACGTATATTTTTAATTTCTTGACATAATAATGAAAGCGATTCGGCCATTGAATATGTACATTAATTTGAATAACATATTTTCTTACCTTACTAGCGATTACAAAATCATTAATAATTATCTTTAGCATTTAGCTTAGTCACTAGAGCTCATGTTAAATTGTTTATACCGGTTACTTAGTTTTTTCTTTTTGATAGAATAAAACTCACATCACAACACTACACTTGTCTTCTCTTTTCTTGATTTTACTAAACAACCTTAGTCGGCCCCATCCTTCTCGTGGTCAAGGCCATCGCCTGGGCAGGTCTCTCAATCTTTTTGTTGATGGATTTGTTGACGTATCTAAGAAGTAGAAACCCAATCACCAGCAGTACAATAGCTAACAGCAACAACAGATACCAATTTGTAGTTCCAACTTGATCTATGATGTTGTTGTGGGTCTGCTCAATTATATTTTCGTACCCGACTTGGGTCAGAATATCTTGCCTCTTCGCAGCAGCAGCAGGCCTGGGCATCGACGTGGAGCCATAATTTCCCATACTTGACAATTTCAAAATTAAGTAGTGACGATCATGTCTATAACGGTAGTACGCCGTCGTTCCCGATCTCCGTTTTTAAAAAAAAGGGAACGCAACGAATAAATAGTACTTATTTCGACAATGTTTCGAGATATTCACCGATTAGTCTTAATTTTTTATCACTTGTTGCGCACATGATACTGTCCGTTTTTGGCGAAGGAATGTGCTTCGCGCCTGGCTGGTCGCCATGTAGGGACGCGAGGTTTGGAGACAAGTGACAAGTCCAAATGTTAGGATTATACTGATTTATTAAATGAGCTTCCTAGCTATACATTGATCGGTTACATGCATATAGGAATAGGAACGTATAATATGCTTCTACACTACACCTCGTCCCTGGTGAAATATATTTGGTGTAATATAAAATACGCTAGACGAAACACCAAGGCCTAGAGAATTGAAAAATAGGTATGTGTAAAATCTATTACTGTCGCGCAATCTCAAGCCTCCCCCCGCAGAGCGCAATAGAGGCAGCCGCAGCTTGGACTAAAAATACATATTTAAAGTACACAAAATCAACCTCACGGCCCACGACCCCTGATTCCTTCTCCAAAACTTATGCGATTTAACTACTTTTTTCATTAAAAATTAAAGAAAGGCTTTGGCAGTGTTCCTATGTCTTTTTTTTTTTATATAATCTAGTAAAATTTGTTTTCTGAATGTATGAACGCAGCCGAAAATCTGGCCAATTTTTTTAGGTTTTTGAATGTTTAATCTCTTTTAATAATTAATTTATATTTATATTTTGCACGAGCCCGGCACTGGTTTCGCGGAGTAGCAAGGTAGTTTGTTCCAGTTTGTTGATATGGACCTCCGCAAAGTAACGCCTGAATCTATTAATTATCTACTGGCATTATCCAAAGAGGAAACAGGGGACGACGTTTGTATGGGAAAACGGCCTTTGTGTTTCCTCTTAAGTTTCTGTGGTGACTACTCTTCGTGAAAATGTCAACGATCCGTCCATCTGACTTCCTCATCAAATCATCGATAATAAGAAGTTTAGGTTGCTTCCCATCCAATATGTTGATATCAAGTATTCTTTGGCTATAATTTACATTTTGCAGATTGTACAAAGGTTGCATTTCATCATAACACCAAATAACTTCCGAAAAATTTACATCGCATAGTACTTTGCAATCATTTGCAATAGTTTGTGGCAAATTTTGATTTTCCACACCCACTGGGACCAGCAACAATGGCTGTAAAAGGGTGGCAAAAGTGAATCATTATATAGATCTGTTATACGTGTTTAATCTAAAAGTACTAAAATACTAATGATTTTTTAAAAGTCAAAAGAAGGTTATATAGTTTTGTCACACCTGAATAATTTTTAAATAAAAACACATGAAATTTGTCTTAACACTTTATTTAATTTAATAAAAAGAATAAATTACATCTTTCTGTAATCTTATTACTAGTCCATGCATAATTATTACAAAGAAAAAACTTAATTAAAAAAAAATTCTAAAGACATTCTGAAATTTAAAAATTATACATAAATTACAACTTTCTATTATCTTATTACCAGTGCATACTCAATAATTACAACAAAAAAAATTGTTACGAATTTAGGAACAATTGCAAGTACATAAAGTAACATTAACACTGAATGTCCTTTATTCTGTAGTGGCCCCAAGCAAGCGTGTCAGTGGAATTTTCTAATAAATATCGTTGTGATCACTGTGTGATAAAGATATTTTGTTTATTTTTTGTGTAAAAATAACATGTTTTATAGACCTGAACCGCATTTCACACAACAAATTATCTTTTTTGAACAAACATGTTTTGTAATTGTCAATGTCAACCCTTTACCTACGGGGTCTTGGATCAGTCCGTCACTGCTCAATACGGGCATGTATTGGCGAGAATCGGCGGTTAGACTTAATTTCACTTACTTGTAACTTATGAAGTATTGTAGCTAGATGCTTGAAATTTCACACATACGTTAAGTATATTATATACAATCAATAACGAACCACTTAGTGTAATAATATTCACTAATATTTCTGATTTCAAGTTTTATATTAATCACTAAGAATTCAAAGATTTTTAAGCTACTGTTAGCGAATTTCACATGTTTACGTTTGAAACCACTAGTTTATAGTATATTAAACACAAATAAACACTTATTTATGATAAATTATTGAAATAATGCAAAAATATCAATCATTAAATAAGATGCGTAAAACCCATTTGTCACTTGTGAAAAATAGTAATGGGCGGCTATCGATACAACTGTCGATACATCGATACCCTATAGTTCTCTATCGCACCAATTACAGTTAAAAAGTTTGAGCAATTGGTACCATTCTGCAGAAATTATACTATACTGTTAATATATTACATTCCAATATTTGGACCGACAACGGTGAAAAAACGATAATCAACACTCAAAACACCCACACACCTTACTTCTACAACTAGTCGATGAAATATAAGATTTTTTTCTGATGAAATATAAGATCTATTTTCCGCTATATTGAGTTTAATATTGTGCATCTCTGCAGTACGGGTGTCAACCTCAGTTGCCAGAAAAAAAGCAGTAATTTAAAAAAATTGTTTATGTAGCCATCTACTGGAATATTGTGATATTTTTTTCTTTGCATCTTTACTAATCCCACTATCTAATGTAACCGCTATTGCAAAGGCACAAGGTCTCATTTCGTTTTAAAAAAATATTGAATGTGACCAGTACTCCGAACAACTACAGTTGACACCCGTATTGCAGCGATGTTGTCTTACTGGCAACTCTGGTTGACACCCGTAGGTAAAGGGTTAAATTTTTTAGTAATAAATTTATTTACTCTTTTGGCTTTTGCTTTAAATTCGTTTTTTACATCAATTTGTAACGGTCTACCTAATAAATCGTATTTTTAATATTTTTTTTTAATATTTTTTTATTTAATTTCTAATTTCTTTATTTTGGATTTATATGAGAATTTTAATTGAAAGATTTTGTATGGAGGAGTTTATTTGATTTAACTGCTTAATACTAACTTAATACTAATTAAATTTAATTGAAGATTTATCGAAGATTGATGATTGAAGATTTGGCCCGTGATTCGTCTAGTAGTGATAACCCTTCGTTGTGATCTGTAAATAACCTCGGTTCTTTTAGTGCGTAAAAATGGTACCTATTAAGCTACAGATGAACATCCTAAATCTTAGAGTATCCTATGATCTACCTATTTAAGTAACGTCTAAATATTGCTGAGGCTTACGAGCGTGGAACGTGAAATAGATTCAAATAACGTCAGTCGATAGGTACTTAGTTAGAGGTTGATTTATAAAGATTATAGAAATAGGCTGATTAGATATTTAATATCATAATGATGAATTCTAGTGATTTTATTAGCAAATATGTTTTTGTGGTAAAGGAAGTGCCCAGTCCCCGCACCTTCCAGTGAGACCGTCACATTACTTCGTCTCTCCTCCACTTTTATTATTACTTAAAGAGAGAGAGATTTGGGTTCTGCCATGTTTATGGAACAGTTTTATAACCCAGTATTGATTACAAAGTTATAGAATAATATTATTTCATAGAAATGCATAATGCAAGAGTATTTCTTTCAGAGATTTTGTTCTTAATTATTTCAAATAGGATAGGGTAATTTAGCTTCTGTCTCTGTAGTTAGCAAATATTACCAGCACTTCATAAGGGAGTCTATTGAGAAGAAATGCCGCAAGAAACTCAATAGATTCGACTTTATCAATCTAAAGCAAGGATAATAAGAATCTTTGTTCTTATAGTGAATTAACATTTAGTTATGTGTCTTGCTCAGTGCGGCCTCGGGGAGTTGGGGTTTTCTTTGAAATTACTTCCACGGTGTGAGGAGTAAATGAGTTTTATTATGATTTACTTGATTACAAATAATGAATTACTTTTTAAATGAGGAGACTCGTGAGAACCGGTACTCAAGCGATTCGGAGCTTGTATTCGGTCTGAGGAGTCGATGTGAACTTCCCTTACAATCGCAAAGCTCTCCCTTATATACATAGTTTGGGTGGCGGCACCAGTTGTTATCTTAATAACTAGTAAATACAATTATATTAATGAGTAAACAATGAATAATCTTATTGAGTAAATATGTACCATCCATTAGGATGGGAAAATAAACACTACACTTTCTGATGATGATGATTCTGATTAGCAACTTCGAAGAAGCAATTTAGATAGTAGCTTTTCCATGATGCCCTCAAGCCTCTGGACTTTGGTTGGTGGCATTCCTTAACTCCTCCCTTAGTTCTCTCTTAAGGGGTTAAGAGAGAACTAAGGGTGTAACGGGTTATGCCCGTGTTCTCATTGTTTCTTTTGGAACATTTGTGGTAAATAGAACATCCGATGATACAAAGTAGGATTCCAAACGTGATAAGGGTCCAAATACTGGGAATCCAGATGTGATGTGCAATATTTAAGTTTCGGGTTCTGTCCAATGGTTTTAGATTGATTTTGAGTCGTCATCTAATTGGTTTTTGTTGCCTCTAATTTTATCTTGGAGGTGCATCTGTATTTGCCGGACTTCCTCTTCAAATAAGGTTTTTGCCTTCGAGATGATCCTGGTTTGAATGCTTGACATCGATAATTCGCAGTCTGGTTCCAAGTGTAGCTTATACGGCCCTTTAATAACTTCGTAATGCGTTTCCTCGCATTTAATTGTGACTCGTTGCGTTTCTTTGGAAAAAAGCAAGAATAGTCCATCGCTTACGGTGACCATAGATTCTTCTTCGCCTAGGATGTTTGTGATGCAAGTGTGGTTTGTTTTCAGATGCAGAGTTTGATGTATGCAGTCAGGAGCATTCACGGCGTCTTTCCACCAGATGTGTTTGCAGATCATTGTCCTTTCTCTTCTTTTACATTGATTGACGATCGGATAGGCGTAACATGAGTCTTTTATTAGGATTATAGGATTTTGGATCTGAAGGATTTGTCCATTAGGATTGGGAAAGGGTATTATTTTGTATGCATTACCTTCCTTGACTTTTGTTTGTGCTATTTTGGCAACAAAGTGAATAATATTTTGTACCGTGTATACCATTATGTGGTCAATTTCTATTTCATGTGCCTCTTCAAATATACCCCTACAGGCTATACCCGGTTTTGCTAATGTTATTCCTAATTTTAAAATGTTGATAATGTCTTCTATTAGTACAAAACTAGTTAATATATCTAGATTAATCTTATTATTGGAAGTTGAAGTATACAATGTTTTTAAATCTTTTTTGATACTATTTAATCTGACCTCTACTTTGCTAATTGTTTCGATAAGATTCGATAGGAGGGTTTGTTGATTATTTTGTAGTTCCTTTATGTTTTCGTTTATTTCTTTTATGTCTCTCGCATCAGGGTTTCCCGTTATGAATTTGATTACTGTTCCTAGTCCGTCTACTAGACCACTGCGAACCGTGAAAATCCGTCAACTATGGATAAATATAATTTTCCTTCTATGTCTACTACGTCACAAAGAACAGTGTGTAGCGGTTTCATAGCTATTGGGGGTAATAACATTGGTGGGCGCAATGGATGGCGTTCGTATTTGCCTGCTTTGCAAATTGTACAATTATTTATATATCCTCTAATGTCTGACATTATATTTTTTTACCAATAATTACGACTAATGTGCATTAGTGTCTCTGTAATACCACGATGGTTTGTTTTTCCTTCGTGATAGTTTTTCAGTATTTCGATCCGCTTGTTTTTGTCTTCCACAGTTTTTACAATTTGCGTGCAACGTGTTATTCGAATTTCGGGACTATGCTCCTTAGTTAAAATTTTCATTTCTTGATATAATTCCTCTACGTAAAAGAAACCATAGTAATGAATTCCTGGTTTAATATATTCGCGAATAAATTTTCGAAGTGCATTAGCTGGCCTTTTCGAAGTGTAAAGACTGACCTCTATGATTTCGTTACCGTCCTGATTCTTGACTTCTATGCTATCTAATTTATTATGTAGCCTAAAATAAATTTGATGCTGTTTTTTATTTATAGCATCTTCAATTATAGGGATCCCTGGGTGAACATTGTCATCCTGCGAATGCTGCGTTTGGGTCTCCTCGCGATCATCGTTGTGTTCTTCGACTATACTGCCAGCTTGAGCTAATATTAATTCGTTAGAATTGAAGTTGATTTTTACTCGTGATAAAGCGTCTGCGTTTGCGTTAATCGCACCTTGTTTGTACTTGATTACAAAATCGTATTCGGCTAATCTAAGTCTCCATCTAGTCAGTCTAGAGTTAGGGTATTTTAACGACATTAACCATGTTAATGGTTTGTGATCAGTATTTATAGTGAACTTACGACCGTACAGATAAGGTCTAAAGTGCTTACAAGCCCATACGATTGCTAAAAGTTCTTTTTCTGTTGTGGAGTATTTAGTTTCTGTATCCGATAAGGTACGGGAAGCATATGCAACTGGTCTCTCAATGTTATCTTCTTTTTGTGATAACACCGCCCCTAGTGCCATGTCGCTTGCATCTGTTGTAAGAATAAATGGCTGTTCAAAATCTGGGTACTTCAAAATGGGTTCATTAGTTATTATCTCTTGAAGCTTTTGTACTGCTTTTAGGAATTCGTCGTTGATAACGATTTTGGCTCGCTTTTTTAGGCATTTGGTTAGTGGTTTCGTTATTTGTGCGTAGTTGTCTATAAATCGTCTATAATATCCTGTAAGACCTAGGAATGATCTTATTTCTTTTTCGGTTTTAGGTACAGGGTAGTTTATTATGTCGTGTACTTTTCGCTGATTAGGAGTTAAGCCGTTAGGTGTTAATTTATGTCCTAAGTACTCTACATGTTTTTTTAGAAATTCCGATTTGTCCGGTTGTATTTTTAAGTTGTGTTGGCGTAAACGCTCAAATACTTTTCTTAATTTTCCTATGTGTTCATGTAATGAAGTTGAATAGATTACGATGTCATCCAAGTAAACAAGACATGTCTTAATATGAGCCGCGAAGATCAAAGATATTTGAGAGCAAAGCAACATTATCTGTGTCCAAAGTGTAATCTTAAAAACAAAAGCTCAAACTCCGATAGCACTCCGGTGCGGCCGAGAAATTCAGAGGTGTCTCCTGGAACTGATGAAGACAAGTTTGCATTCGTAACCGAGAAAATAACAAATTTGGACATCCCGAGTGAGCTTGTCTCCGTCTTGACTACAGCGTTGAATGAGCTTCGGGATATCTTTGTCTCAATGAAAAGCGAAATGAAAGAATTTACAAAATCGTTAAACTTCACATCTGAAGAAATAGAAACTTTCAGACGGGATCTTTCTCAGTTGAAATCGCAGGTTAAGGAGGCTGAAAAAGTCGAAGCAGAGGGCATCAGTCTCCGGGTCGAGTTAGCTGAATTGCGTCAGCAAATCTCGGACGCGGAACAGCGCCGTCTCCGAAATGACGTGGAAATTACCGGAATTACGGAATTCAAAAACGAAAACTTGTTTCATCTCGTAAGCGTGATCTCGGTTAAGCTGGGTGTCGAGCTGGATGCGCGTGACGTGGACAACGTGAGGCGCGTGGGTGCCCGCGGGGCCCGAGGGGCGGACGCTGCCCGGCGGCCGCGGCCCATAGATCTGACCCTCACGCGATGTGCCCCGCGCGATCAGCTGTTGCGGGCGGCCAGAGTTCGACGCGGTCTGACTACTGACATGCTTGACATTCCTGGGAGCTCGCAGCGCGTGTACCTTAACGAACATCTTACGAAAGAGAATAGGATACTTTTTAGCAAAGCAAGAAAACTGGGGGGCGAGCTCAACTTTAAGTACGTCTGGTCGTCGTATGGAAAAAATTTCATGCGACGCACGGAAACGAGCTCTGTCTTACAAGTCCCATCGGAGTTGGCACTTGACAGACTTAGAATGCGGAAAGGCTAGCCTGAGCGTGACCAGGAAGTGAGTGAAAGACAGGATAGCCCAGCGGAGCGTGCTCATGAGGTCGCTGAAGCACAGGAAAACTCATCTGAGCTTGTTCGGGATGTCACTGAGTCGCGGGAAGGCTCTACTGAGCGTGAACAAGAAGTTCTATACAGTTCCTAAAAATAGGGTATTAATTAAATTGTTAATTTACATTAAGTTAAGTCTTAAGTTACTGTCATGTGTCTGTTATAAGCCTGATATACTTTTACTGTTTCTTTTAGGGCTTGGAATCGCCATTCGTTGGTGTGCGCCTTTTAGTATTATAATGCTTGATTACTGCTTGGATTTATCTGTAACCGTAATTGTTTACTTGGGTTTGGGTACTAATTACTTATCCCATACATTTGGGTGTATAAATTGCTTCCGGAGAAAGTCTGATAACAAGTTACTGTATTTTGTGGGACGCCTGGTGATCGTTGTTTGCTATCGGTCTCCTAGCGTTGTACTGTCAAGGTTAAGTCCAAGTATATTTACAACAACATTTGTCATGCGAACAAGGATTGTAAAATGGTTCTGTCGCTGTTTTTATACAAATATTTTATACACCTGCTCTCATGAACAAGCCCCGCATGTGAATCTTATATTTTTAAAATTAGTTATTCACTGCATGAATGTTCTATGTGTGATTTAGACCTAGTTAATGACATCGATTCAATAAGGGATATGACTAAACCATACCTGACAGGTACCCCATAAGGCACGTAGAGGATTATGCTCATAAGTTGGCAGGTTGCAAAATATTTTCCAAAATAGATTTGGTAAAAGCTTACAATCAGATCCCTGTTCATTGTAAAGATATCCCTAAAACCGCCATTACTACACCATTTGGACTATTCGAGTTCCCTTTCATGTCATTTAGTCTAAGAAACGCTACACAAACGTTTCAAAGATTTCTAGATGAAGTCCTACGACAGCTCGATTACTGCTACTCGTACATTGACGACATCTTAGTATTTTCCAGAAGTCATGAGGAACACCTGGAACGAGTTTTTAAGCGCCTGCAAGAGTACGGTCTGCTGATTAATAAGGGGAAGTGCGCCTTCGGATTAAATGAGGTAACCTTTCTTGGCTTTACCATCTCGGAACACGGCACGCGTCCACTGGATACGAAAATTGAGGCAATTCAGGATTTTCTGCTACCTAAAACCCTCAACGGATTAAGAAGATTTCTGGGGATGCTCTATTTTTACAGGCGATTTATCCCGCACGCTGCCGAGGAACAAGCTCCCTTGCATGACTTACTCGCCTGCCCAAAGAAAAAAGGTTCTCAACCTCTTACTTGGACTCCTGAGTCACTGCAAGCTTTCGACAATTGTAAAGCAAGAATCATCAGGTGTACTCTCCTAGCACATCCGGAGTCGAACGCACCGCTCGCCCTCGTAACGGACGCATCGAATTTCGCCATAGGCGCTGTCTTACAGCAGTTGCTTGAAGGTGATTGGCAGCCCTTAGCATTCTTTTCTAAGAAGATAAACAAGTCACAACAGCTATACAGCGCGTATGACAGGGAGTTGCTTGCGGTCTACGAAAGCATCAAACACTTTCGCTTCAAGGTTGAAGGTAGGCACTTTGTCGTATATACAGACCATAAGCCCATTAAGTTCGCCTTTCAACAACGGGACCGCCACTATTCACCGCGCCAGTTCAACCAGTTGAATTTCATCGCACAGTTCACAACCGATATCAAGCATATCTCCGGTAAATATAATGTTACGGCAAATACTCTCATAGAAGCTATCACGCAGCCACCAGAGTTGGAAGCATTAGCACGTGCGCAGCAGGAAGATGAGGAGATGCAGCAGCTTCTAACCAATGCGACGACATCCTTGAAACTTAAGGAAGTATCGGTACCTGGAACTGGCATCACTTTGTACTGTGATGTCTCTAAGTTAAGGCCACGTCCATATGCCCCTGGGAAACTGCGACGTAAAATCTTTAATGCCATACATTCGCTTAGCCACCCCGGCGTAAGGACAACGACGAAGCTGGTAACAGAAAGGTAAATTTTTTGGTTTTTTTTTCGGGTAGGTGCAAAATTAGTATAGCAAGTCATTCAGAGCATTTAATTAATTTTTATTGTTTTTTTACAAGTTTTTGATAGTTAGAATATTTAAAAGTGTAGTCAAATAAGCATAAAACTACATACTGTGTGGGTTTTTCAATCCATGTTGTCTTAAAGTGGTAAAGCTAGCACCTGCCGGAACTGTCACACTTACTCACTTTAAACTAGAGCACAGAGCTTAAAATGTCAACCTTGAATGCTGTTGTGGACGCTCAAAGAACTTTGGAATCAACCCTAATGCGGCGGATGGAGGAGTTTGATGCTGCCCTGCTTGCAGCTTCACCCAAAACGGACACTGTGGCAGGCCTGAGTGCAGATTTCAAAAGCTTTAAGGAGTTTGTCTGGGGCTCTCTAAAGCTGCTCAACCAGCAGATTGTGGCAGTTAGTGACTCCATCGACACCCTGGAGATGAGGCACCGGAGGAAGTTTCTGCTTTTTAATGGTGTGACTGAGGCTGCAGATGAGGATGTTGCGGAGCTCGTGGCCACAGTTTGTCGAGACCGCATGAATATTCAGGATGCTGCTTCAAGCTCATTCTCAGTCTGTCATCGACTCGGTGCCGCTGATAAAGGCAAGCAGCGACCAATTCTGGTGCGATGTGTAGATCCTGCAATGAGGTCTGCTATCTGGGAGAGGAAGACTTCCCTCAAAGGTTGTCCAGTTGTCCTGTCGGAGTTCCTCACGCGACAGCGGCAGGCTATTTTTGTTGGTGCCCGTAAGCATTTTGGAATGCGCAACGCGTGGTCACTCGACGGCACCATTTTTATCAAGTTGCCCATCGACAAAATTCGGCGTGTGGTCACAGCTGAGCAGCTCAGGAAGGTGATCGCGGAGCACCCTGCTCCTGCAGATGTGCCGGAAGCGGCGCCGGGGACGTCGGGTGCTGACCCGGGGACGTCGGAGCCTTCGGAGCTATCGTCGCGGGCGGCCAGGAAAAAGAAAAGGGAGGCTGCCCAGGCTGCTGCTGAGGCAGCCGTGCACCCGTAGTTTTAATTATTAATGCTCGGTGATAGGTGTTTGGTTGCTGCATCGACGGGTGGTTGTAAATTACCATTTATTTAGTTTTTCTCTTGCTCCGTCTAACTTCTGTATAACTACCGCCTATGGTAATAATTGTTCTCTGTCAATTTAGTACAAAAACATTAATAACTTTCTACCTCCTTGCGTTGTAAATGTATAATTCTGATTTTCTTTCCGTTTTTGTTTTTTTTCCAAACGTCAAATGTCACTCTGACGTTTTACGGACGTTCAGAAACTTGTTCAGAAACGATTGTTTATAATTTTTAGCGTTCTTGTAGTTACTGTTCGATTTTTTTACTTATTACGAAATTCCTCATTTAATTATTTGTCAAAGGCAACCATCACCTGCACATCACACTCTAAGCTCTTGTGTTGTTAATTTCTTAACCTTGTGAACAGTCGGCCGGCAGGCAAAGCGAGGCCGTATTGTGATTTGTTTTTCAACCTTTTAATTATTTTTTTTTGTAATATTTGTGATTTAAGTAAATATATATATTTATCCTATTTTTTTTATATATTTATATCTATGAGCGACGATGATTCTGACCGGTCTTTTTACTCTGCTTGTGACTTGTCTTCCTCCTATCACTCGCTCGATCCGTCGGACGAGCAAAATTCTCTTAACTTTTCCTTGGAGCGCGAATTCCAGGCTAATCCTAACTTTTTAAATGTATGCCATATTAACGCTCAAAGTATTCCTTGTCATTATACTGACCTTCTAGCTACTTTTTCAACTTGCTGCGTACACGCTATTCTCATCTCCGAAAGCTGGCTAAAGCCCAGTCTCTCTTCTTCTTTGTACGACCTCCCCGGCTTTGTTCTGGTGCGTAATGATCGCACGGGCAAGGGCGGGGGTGGTGTTGCTATTTATCTTCGATCTGATATCCCATTCAAAGTTTTAACTTCTTCTCCTTCTCTTTACACTGGTTCAATGGAACATCTTGCCCTTGAGATTAAAATCCGCGGGGTGAGTGTCGTTCTAGGCGTTATCTACTCCCCACCAACCATTGATTAATTTACTGCCTTTGAAACACTTCTCTCCACCATTGGGTCTGAATGCGCACATCACATAGTAATGGGCGACTTTAATACGGACCTGCTGGGAGACAGCCCTAGATCTCATAAGTTCAGGTCCGTGGTACAGTCCTCTGATTTCATTTTACTACCACTGGAGGCCACACATCGTAACATTGATTCTCCGGACACATGGCTCGACGTCATCCTTACTTCTTGTAAGGATAACGTCAATAAGTCGGGGCAAATGTTGGCACCAGGTTTCTCGCGCCATGATTTAATTTTTATTACTTATAAGGTAAAAATGCCGAAAAAGCCACCAACCATCATACATATGCGTAGTTTTGCAAGGCTGGATGTTGAGCAACTAAAGTGTGATGTCTTCACTGCTAACTGGGAGCCGGTGCTTGCTGCATCAGCAGTTGATGAGAAATTATCTCTTTTTAATGCTGAAATCACCAAGCTGTTTGATGCGCACGCGCCGGTGCGTGCGGTGCGGCTTAAGCGTCCTCCGGCCCCATGAATTACGCCTGGTGTCAGGATGGCAATGAGGCGTCGAGACAAAGCGTTCAGGGTATTTAAGCGGGATCGGTGTGACGATAATTGGGGCCTATTCAAACTTGCCAGAAATCGTTGCTATCAGATGGTAAGAGCTGCCAAGCGCCGCTACATCCATGACAATGTCATGTGTTCCTCCCTAGCTGACACTTGGAAATTTCTCAGAACACTGGGCATAGGTAAATCTAAATCTGTTTTCGACACCTCTTCTTTCTCACTTAATGACCTTAATGCCCACTTCTCTCGTACTACTACGTTAAATTCTATTATTAAATTTAAAACAATTTCTTATATTGCTTCTCTTCCTTCTGCTTTCACTGTCCCCTTTTCTTTTGCCACTGTCGCCGATGAGGAGATCCGTAAGATAATATTTTCCGTAAAGTCTAAAGCCGTCGGCCATGACGACGTGAGTCGAGTTATGGTCACGCTCATCCTTGAGTGCATCCTGCCTATCATTACCCACATTATAAATTTTTCTTTGCTTACTGGTGTTTTTCCTTCGAAGTGGCGTAAAGCCTACGTTATTCCCCTTCCTAAAGTTACTAACCCCAGCTCTCTTAACAACTTCAGACCGATTTCTATTCTTCCCTTTCTTTCCAAAATTCTCGAAGCTGTTGCTCATAAGCAGATTTCTAAATACATTTACTGTAATCAGCTCCTTTCTCCAGTGCAGTCTGGCTTCCGCCCGGGACACAGTACCACAACTGCCCTCCTTAAAGTTATTGATGATATTAGGCAGGGCATGGAATCCTCGCAGGTTACTGTCCTGGTGCTCATTGATTTTTCCAACGCTTTCAACGTCGTGGATCACGATCTTCTCCTTGCTACCCTTTCTCATCTGGGCGTCTCCTCGGAGGCGACGAAGTGGTTCGCCTCTTATCTTGGTGGCCGCGTTCAAGCTGTTCGTGCTGGTCGCACGTTGTCCAACTGGTGTGACTTGAATGCGGGCGTTCCACAAGGTGGAATCCTCTCTCCCCTTCTATTTTCTGTTTTTATTAATCTTATAACCCCCAAGTTAAGCAGCTCTTACCATCTGTACGCTGATGATTTACAATTGTACGCTCAGGCTGACGTGAGTGATATTGGTTCAGCTATCTCGCTCGTCAATGACGACCTTGAGCGTATAGCTGAATGGTCGCGCAGTTTTGGCATTTTGGTCAATCCGTCCAAATGCCAAGCCATAATTTTGGGGAGCTCACGTCAGCTGTTCAAGCTGAATTCCGTTAGCGTTGCACCGGTCTTGTTTGATGGGTTCGTCATACCGTTTTCTAGCAGGGTTAAGGATCTTGGCCTTATTTTGGATTCCCGATTATCCTGGGATGACCAAGTGTCTGAGGTGTGCCGGAAGGTGACTGGTACACTTCGTGCGCTTTATCGTTTCAAGAGTTTTCTTCCAGCTGGTACCAAAAAATTACTTGTCCAGGCCCTTGTGTTGCCAATCATTGACTATGCTGATGTGTGTATTACCAATATCACCCAGGATTCTCTCAACAGGCTGGACCGTCTTCTAAACAATGGTATTCGTTTTATTTTTGGCCTTCGCAAATATGACCATGTTTCGTCTTTTCGGCGTCAGCTTAACTGGCTTCCCATTCGGGAACGAAGGTCTCTCAGAATTCTTTGCACCCTTTTTTCAATCCTGTTCGAGCCCTCTGCTCCAGGATATCTCAAGTGTAAATTTAATTTTGATACTCCCCGCCCGGGCTGTGAACTGCGTTCCTCCCGATCCCTAAAACTCACTGTACCTCTTTACCATTCTGGTTTCATGTCCAATTCTTTCGCCCCTCAGGCAATACGTCTCTGGAACGCGCTCCCTCTCAATATAAGACAAGCTCCAAGCAAGTTTGCTTTCAAGCGAATGCTTCGTAAGCACCTGCTGAACCAAGACTCTGAATAGGCTGGAAATTCCACTCGTCGCATATATGTATGTAGGGTGTATGTATGTATATAAGTATGTAAGTATGTATTTGTTTGTATTCGTATATACTATTATATGCATAATTATATTAATTATATTATACTCTGTGTATTATATTGTGTTGCACTACCTACAAAGATTTCTGTTTTGCCTAAAGGTTGACTGGTAGAGAATGCCTTAAGGCATTAAGTCCGCCTTTTGTACATTTAAATGTATTTTTTTTGTGCAACAAGATTAAATAAATAAATAAATACATTTGGCCCAACGCACGTAAGGATTGCCGCGCCTGGACCCAAGCCTGCAACTCATGCCAATCGTCGAAGGTACATCGCCACACGACATCACCCTTGGGACAGTTCCTGTTGCCGGGAGCAAGATTCAGCGTTCACGTTCATATAGACCTAATTGGACCCCTTTCACCATCACACGACTAGAAATCTAGACACGCGGCAGCGTGTCAAGCCAAGTTCAAGCAAAGGCACTGGCTAGCCAGCGCCGAGTGTAATATTACACGAACCACTTGGTGCCACTTTTGACCCTTCTATAACTCAAAACCTCGTAAACGTAAACACATAAAACTACGTGTGTTTAATTATATCCATAAGGACATCTAGAAGCCCAAATTTCATGAAGCTAGCTCAAACGGTTATAAAGATAATAATATGAAGGTCAAAAAGTCGTAAATTTTAGTATTGACTGACTCACTTATATTACCTAAACCTAACCTACTTCCAGATGACCTAGAAGGATGAAATTTGGAATCTAGCTCGGTAATTGTGTGTAAGCATAGGAAAAATCTAAAAATAAAAAAAAGTTGAAAAATAGGGGGGTCCCCCATACAAAAAAAATTGTAGCGTTGGAACCGTTACGAGCAGATATTTAAAACTATCCCTATATATGTACTATTACATATATAACAAACTGGAACAAATTCCCATGCTACTCCGCGAAACCAGTGCCGGGCTCGTGTAAAATAGCTGCGTCTGTGCGACACATATATGTTCATGCAAAAACCCACCCTCCTCCACTTCCACACGAAACAGCATATATCACACAGACTCAACTACACACCACCACCACTAAATGCTAAAACTACACGATCGACGCGCGTTTCGCCTCTATACGAGGCATCATCAAGATCGAACAGTACGACCGTTCGCTACTTGAACGAATGGCGTACTGACAAACTAAAACATTTTTCTTTAATCCCGCCTACCGCCAACATTTTTGCACTACTACCCTTATTATTTTTCTCAAAGCCTACCCTCAAAATTTTAAAATAAAACAAAAGTACCCCCGTATATTATCACAAACTACCCATATAATTTATCTCAATCTCAGCTACCCCCATTGTTAAAGACAGAATTTAAGCATACCCGCAATAAAGGAGAAGAAGGAAAATTAACCTGTTCATTGACAATAGATCCCGCGTTGTTGTACCTAACTATTTCCAAATGCTTAGCATTAGCTTAGCTTAGCATTTGGAAATATATATATATATATGGCCGTGGGGTACCGGCTTAGAATAGTACTTCCCCATCTCTTCCCATGGGGGCCGTAAAATCCGCCTAAGGGGTTTCTTCTCCAGAAGGTGGGCAGCAGCGCCTTCTGCTCGACACGTAAATACTGCGCTCGCCAACCCGCTTGCCAAGCGTGGTGAGTATGGCAAAACCCCTCCAAATGAAAACAAAAATGATTTCACAACAAAGGACCAGGCCCCCAGTCCCCGGCGGCTCCGCTATTCCGGGCCACGGTAGCAGCCTCGGTAACGGCGGAGCAGGGGGTGCTAAGAATCTCCAGCAGACGCCCGGCTACCACTCCCAACCCAAAAGACGACTGGCCCTGGTAACACACAACATTCGGACACTGGGAACTGACGAGAAGCTAATCGAGCTGGAAGAGGAGATGAGTAGGTTGCACTGGGATATCTTGGGGTTATCCGAAGTCCGTCGAGAGGGTGAGGACACGATAACTCTGAAATCCGGCAACCTGCTCTTCTACCGGGAGGGTGACAAGCGGTCCCAAGGTGGTGTTGGGTTTCTCGTTCACAAGTAGGGATTCGCCGGTTCTGGATCACTTTTTTGTTGCTCAAAATGGCGGCTTGGGGGCAACGATTTCTAAAAAAAACAAAAAAAACAAGGTCAACACCCCATTTAAAGCGATTGGACGGGGTCTCATCACGCTCCGCCCACTCTTTCTGGTATATATGTACGTTCAACTTCTTACCTGCGACCACTCGGGGTTCGGTGCCTACCTTTTTTTCCTGGGTACCTGATCACCCGCCACGCTCCGTGCAAAAAATACCATGTGTTTTCGTAAGTCCACTTTCAATTCATTATTCTATCAGCACATAAATATCCTATCGCATTATTCGCAGTACACTTTTATTCGTAACCTATAACTTTTAGGACTATCATAAATTTAACCTAACCTAACCTACGTTTTGGAGAAATTCAAACCTAACCTAACCTACATTTTGGACAAATTCAAGCCTAACCTAACCTAGGTTTTGGAGAAATTCGTAAGCCATAACTTTCAGGACTATTTTAAATCTAACCTAACCTAACCTACGTTTTGGAGAAATTCGTAAGCCATAACTTTCAGGACTATCTTAAATCTAACCTAACCTACGTTTTGGAGAATATTGTCACGCTATATAGTACTTGGTTTGTACTTTTGATTCGCAACTCGATGTTTCGTGGACATATCTTTTGACAAATTCTTATTTTGCAAACTACTTATTTTATTCTGAATCCATAACTTTCAGGACTATCATAAATCTAACCTAACCTAACCTACGTCTTGGAGAATATTGTTACGCTAAATAGTAAATGGTTTCAGTTAGAAACAAGAATTTTGTTGCTTTATTGCTTTTCACTTCTAATCTCCTTAGAAATACTAGTTTTAACGTGTTTGTTACGCAATTCGATTATTTAAATACTAGTCAAAACTTGTAGGATTGCACTATGTACAAAGGATATTAAGAACGCAGCCTTTTGTTTCGCTTACACAGTAGGTACTATCCTACATTTTGTGGACATATTATATAGCTAAAGTTTATATTATGAATATACATATAGATAGAGAGTTTACATAATACAGTAAACGGTTTCAGTAGCTTTATTGTTTGCTTTGTATCAAACGCACCACGATCTTTTATTATTCAATTACTTAACATCAATACACTATGCAAAGAGAGCTTTTTGAAAAAACAGCTAGTTTGAACGTGAAACTACCGTGAGACTCAGACATATTAATAAAGCGGATCACTCACGTATTTTTGCGTCGGGAAATGCCCGACATGTTTCGGACCAGTCCGTGGTCCTTAATCATGAGCCCCCGCGGCGGTGGCGCGACGACGACTGCGTACCGAAGCCCTGACAGCTCGGCTACTCGGCACAGGCGTTTCGGGCGGCGGCGAACAACTACCCTCGTTTGCTTCATTATTTTTAATGTCAAATATAGGGTTGCACACTACACTAACCACATCGCTCTCTAAAGGCTCGGACACACCCGTCTCCGACGTAGTACTCAACACCGTTTTCCAGCTGGATGGCACCGACCATCCACCATCACGATTAAAATTCGGATGACGTCCAATTTCAATAGCCTCCCGTACTTTCCGCAGCACAAAAAACTTTTCCCTCGCCAGTACGGACACCTTATCGAAACGGATAAAATGCGTCGAATCCGAATTTAATGAATGTTCTGTCACTGCCGAAGCCTGGCTGTCCTGTTTCTTCATACTACGTATGTGCTCCGATAACCTTGTGGATATGTTCCGGCCAGTCTCACCTATATAGTTTTTGCCACAGGAGCAGGGAATCATGTATACCCCGGGGACATTCAGAGCCTCCTTATCCTTTGGTGAGCGCACCAACTGCCTAAGCTGCATGTGAGGTCGAAAAATCGTCTTGATGCTATATCCGCGGCGCAACAAGTGCCCGATTCTATCCGTTACGCCTTTGATATACGGAAGGTATACCGGCAGCCTCTCCACTACAGCCGGTCTCAGACGCGGGGATGCGCTCACAACCCGATTACACTGCCTCCAGTTATATCCGTTGTCTTCCAGCACATGCTTTACATGACAGAGTTCATGGCTCACGTATTGTGGATCACACAGACTCAGAGCTCGATTGATCAACGTCCTAGGCACAGAAAACAAATGACATGGATGATGGTGTGAATCTGCCCTAAGATACCGGTCAGTATGCGTAGGCTTACGATATACCGTAGTCAGTAATCCACCAGAGGGTTTACGCATGACCAAAACATCCAAAAATGGCAGAGTTCCTTCCTTTTCCCTCTCCACCGTGAACTTGACTCTGCCATGCAAAGTGTTAAGGTACTCCGTGAAATCCAACAGACTGTCCCTTGAGACCACTGCAAAAACATCATCCACATACCGCCACCAATATCTTGGTGTTACAGCTGGGTTACGTAAAGCTTTCTCTTCTAACCACTCCATAAAGATATTGGCGGTCACGGGAGCTATTGGTGAGCCCATGGCCACTCCATCAACCTGCTGATAGTAATCGCCGTGCCATTTGCCTGCCGTGTACATGGAAGCAATCAAGTTGTGTCTGAAGAGTGGCTATTTCGTTTGGCACGGCGATTACTATCAGCAGGTTGATGGAGTGGCCATGGGCTCACCAATAGCTCCCGTGACCGCCAATATCTTTATGGAGTGGTTAGAAGAGAAAGCTTTACGTAACCCAGCTGTAACACCAAGATATTGGTGGCGGTATGTGGATGATGTTTTTGCAGTGGTCTCAAGGGACAGTCTGTTGGATTTCACGGAGTACCTTAACACTTTGCATGGCAGAGTCAAGTTCACGGTGGAGAGGGAAAAGGAAGGAACTCTGCCATTTTTGGATGTTTTGGTCATGCGTAAACCCTCTGGTGGATTACTGACTACGGTATATCGTAAGCCTACGCATACTGACCGGTATCTTAGGGCAGATTCACACCATCATCCATGTCATTTGTTTTCTGTGCCTAGGACGTTGATCAATCGAGCTCTGAGTCTGTGTGATCCACAATACGTGAGCCATGAACTCTGTCATGTAAAGCATGTGCTGGAAGACAACGGATATAACTGGAGGCAGTGTAATCGGGTTGTGAGCGCATCCCCGCGTCTGAGACCGGCTGTAGTGGAGAGGCTGCCGGTATACCTTCCGTATATCAAAGGCGTAACGGATAGAATCGGGCACTTGTTGCGCCGCGGATAAAGCATCAAGACGATTTTTCGACCTCACATGCAGCTTAGGCAGTTGGTGCGCTCACCAAAGGATAAGGAGGCTCTGAATGTCCCCGGGGTATACATGATTCCCTGCTCCTGTGGCAAAAACTATATAGGTGAGACTGGCCGGAACATATCCACAAGGTTATCGGAGCACATACGTAGTATGAAGAAACAGGACAGCCAGGCTTCGGCAGTGACAGAACATTCATTAAATTCGGATTCGACGCATTTTATCCGTTTCGATAAGGTGTCCGTACTGGCGAGGGAAAAGTTTTTTGTGCCGCGGAAAGTACGGGAGGCTATTGAAATTGGACGTCATCCGAATTTTAATCGTGATGGTGGATGGTCGGTGCCATCCAGCTGGAAAACGGTGTTGAGTACTACGTCGGAGACGGGTGTGTCCGAGCCTTTAGAGAGCGATGTGGTTAGTGTAGTGTGCAACCCTATATTTGACATTAAAAATAATGAAGCAAACGAGGGTAGTTGTTCGCCGCCGCCCGAAACGCCTGTGCCGAGTAGCCGAGCTGTCAGGGCTTCGGTACGCAGTCGTCGTCGCGCCACCGCCGCGGGGGCTCATGATTAAGGACCACGGACTGGTCCGAAACATGTCGGGCATTTCCCGACGCAAAAATACGTGAGTGATCCGCTTTATTAATATAATAGTTTGAACGTGTTCACTAGGCGAACCGTTTATTTACCTGACCGTCGTCAATAAGAGGAGCGTTATGTTTTTTTGAGTGTATGTCTTTGAAGATACTGGTTTAAACCTGTTAAACTGCACTACGCATAAAGGACCTCAAGAACGCGGACGGCATAGTATAATTGCCTTATTGTTGTCTTTGTATCAAAAGAACCGCCGCTGTCTTTTGTTCTTCAACAAACCGCGTCTGGAGAATACGAGTTTATACCTGTTCACTAAGCGAAGCCCTTCTTTAAAAAAATACGTGTCCCAACTTGTAGGGATTGCGCTGGGTATAAAAGCCCGCCATCACATCTCGACTTCATTGCGCCCCAAACAATTCTCCGAGCAAGATCTTCGAGTAGAGTCGTGAGTCGTGAAGTGTAAAGAGTTAAGTGCAAGGTTGCTGAAAGCAGTGTTTCGTTGCTGAAATGGATGTAAGTATGTAGTCATAATTTAATGTGTGCCCACTTATTTCAGATTTTGATTGATTGTAACATAACCTTCATCTATTTTTGTGTTTACCATGTAAATCTACTTTGAAGGACCGTTTGAATAATGTTTTAATATTGTTACAGGAAAACACATTTAAAAATTATTATTATCCCGACGACGAAGCAAGTGATGAAGAAGGAACGTTGGCCTATAAAGTCAAAAAAGCTATTGCTAACACTAACAAGAGGCCTAATAACAGCATAGATGGCTTCTTTGAAAAACGGAAGAAAAGGAAAGTTGCAGTAAAGTCGTCGAGCGTCAGCCAAGCCACTGCGGAAGGCGTGGCTTTTATAAAGTCCAATAAAGACGATGCATCATACGCCTCACATCTTATAAAAATTGAGGTGTATGATGCGCGGAAAATAAAAAATGTTCCGCCAACGGAGCATTGGAAACATGCGGAATTGCGTGTTAAATACTACGCTTACTCCGAAGAGGACGCTCACGTGGAATCCACAAGAGATGTGATTTACCAAATCACCAAACAGTTAGCGGACAAAAGTGATTGTGTCAATTACGTTATAGACAATACAAAATAAGTGTAAAAGTAGTTTTAAGATCTTAATTTGTTCCGTTTATCTTTTTTTACTCGATTGTTTGTTTAATTGCTTTATAACTCGTACCGAACATTTTTCTTTGTATAGCGAACACCTTTTGTATTCTAAGCTTCCTTTCTAGTTATTTTTTTTTCCGACAAAGAGTCATTGTCTTTCATATTAGATAAGTAACACAAGTTCCAAGCGCCGATGTTCATAGTATAAATAGAATAGAATAGAATAGAATAGTTATTTATTGTCACACACATAATGTACAGACAAAATAAAAACCAGACTTATATAACTACATTATTCCTAATTTTTAACAATAATACTTACTTAATCTACAATTACCAGAAAAAGTGTCTGTGGCACATGCTGTGACAATGGGAGTGTGCTCAGCGTGTGCTGTGCGCTCGAGCTCCGTTGGAGTCTGGCTGCCACAGCGCTGATTTTCAGCACACCCCAATTCTCAGTGCGGCTTAACAAATTGGCGGGTATAATGTAGAAAGAAACTTAAACATCATTTAGTTCAGTTTGTCTCCCCAAATAACGTAAACTAAATAAAATAAAATAAAATAAAATAAAATAAAATAAAATAAAATAGACCATAGCCTTGACTTTGAATAAAGTTTTAATGAATACCATGTTTTCATTTTTATGTTTTATTCAAAAATACACTTCCCTTGACGAAAATGTAGACTTAACTTAGAACAATAAAAGAGTTTGTTTTATATTTAATTGTTTATTTCAAAAAAATAGACTTAAACATATTTCTTACAATTAGATCGTTACATAGAGAACTCTCAGTAAACAAATTTACCAAGTCACACATAGTTTTTCCTTTAATCTTAAAATACAGATAGACTAAACAATATTCCCCGCAGACCGAGGTAAAAGGATTTTGAAATGAGTTGTGGTTATAAACCCATCTCCTGGAATTTCTTTTCAAAAATAGCTTATGACTACCTGTAGGTTTTCGACCAAATGAGTCAAAATATTCACCAATGCCATTAATATCAATGTGTATAGCTATCCAGTGAGACCCCGGTTTTGAGTCGGGATCTAAATTGCTTATAATAAAAGCAGGTAAATTTACCCAAATAGGCAATCGGTTTGCAGCAAAAACATTTGATTTAAAACTGGAACTTATTTTATTCATACAGAGCTGTATTTCATTTGTATCCATGATAAATATAAATTTAGCTGCTTATTAATGATTCTGTTAACAACGTTTAAGAACAAATGATGTATCCCTATTAAAAACAAAGTATTTATTAACTGTTATAATCCACAGTTACGTCACGATTCTTGTTTATTTCAATTACATTATCAAATTCTGCGTATACAATACAGTTAACAGTTTGACTAAGAGACGAATCAAAGCGAACTTCTAACCGTACACTTCCATGTCTGACGAGATTCCAATGTGACGTTGAACTAGCAGATAAATCAGGAGTCAAATCAAAACATAGCAAACAATATCCGTCTCCGTAGTCTGTTCTACTTATTGCGTTACCTTCGTTGTGAAAATGAATGCCAGTCCCAGAAAATAAAGTGTGATATGGTGATGCTATTAAACCAGAGCTAAATGATGGTTGTAATGTTCTAGAAGGTATTTCATGACCGTCTACATACAAACTGAATGAATTCATATTAAAATGTTGAAAATTGAAAGGATTCAATGCTAAATTACCGTTAAACGGTGAATTTAAGACAAAACCGACAATACATCTTTTAGGAACTTGTCCAAGGAATATATTATCTAATGTTTTACCTTGCACACCTGCCGGTATTGTCAGGACCTTAACTTCCGCTCTTGTTATAGGATACTTTGCAGTTGTTGACGCTAGTACTTTTTGATGGGCTAACAAAACGCTAGGGTTGACTCTTGCTCTTCTTATAATAAGACTAGCATCCATTATTTGTACTTTAATTTTTTTATCTTGATGACAAATAAGATTAAATGTTTCTTTTGAGCGCACTAACTTAACACGCATTTCTACACCATTTATTAAAAATTTCTCTTGGTTAAACATGTCACCATGCAAGTGACCAATCATTTCAACTTGTCTACTTTCTTTGACAAATTCCATTCTTTTGTGAAACCCTTTGTTCGTTGCGTCAACGGCATCCATATGATGTGCAGTATCTTCGTACCACAACCCACAAGTTAGATGACATTCCTTGGCTGCTGGACCATAGTTAAGAAGATTCTCCAAATAAGCACGATAGGCATATATGTTGTTCGGAGGCGATATGAGTTTTTGATTTAAATATATGTCTAGTTGGTTGAAAAGGGAATGCAACCAATTGTTAACATGCGAAACTTGGACATCTGCTTTTAAATTTGTGCTATCCTGATTCAATACTTTTGCATTGACATGCAGTAACGTATGTGACAAGTCAATATAGTCATCACCTGATCCGGGAACTTGAAATTCTATAGGGCCGTCGTCGTTTAAAGATGAGATTGGTTTGTAATGAACCCACTGTCCACTTTCAATACTGGTTTGAGTTGACGGCAGGGCAAATATATCTAACTCAGATTTTGCACATTCACATGAATGATTATGTAAGAATGACATTATTTAATATGAAAATATATCTTCGACGTTATACTTTTTAATTTTTTTACTTCCTCTTCCTCGTGATGCTTTTAACGGAATGAGTCGTTCTCGTCTTTTAGTTGACATTTTATACCCAGATCAATTTTTTAGAGATTAGAGAATCAATTTTTTCATCAGCTTTTCTTTTTAAGTTAGCACTTGCATCTTTGAATCGAGACTTAATCGAACTCTCCATAGGACGTGAATTTACCATATCAGACAGCAGGCCGATCCCCGCATCTCATGTTTCTTTCCCTACAGCCCTAAAACCACTGGATAACAAAGGAATCACAGACCTAAATAGCCCACCCAAAAAGCTTCCAATCCCATGACCTCGTTGAAATGGAACACCTTTATAGACAATTCCTACACCAGAGTCAGCTTGATGTAAATAATAATGTTCATATGGACAAGAGGCAGACGATCGTTTGTGAGTCATTTTATTCGTTGAAAATGTAGCTTCACACAAGAAGATCCAAATTGAAATGGTACTCTGGCACCGGTAGTCGTTCTTATATCTATTTCAATCGTATAAATAAATAAAATAATAAAAAGACAAATAATGATAATAATGATAATAATTACAATAAAAGAAAGTGAGAAAGAAACAATACAGCTGTTTGGCATTGGGTCCCAATCTCAGCATGTGCGAGGTGGAAGTACCCCGCGCTGATTTTCAGATTGGCCCCTTTTACAGTGGTTAGTCGTAACTCCTGACACACACAGTAGGTAAAGAGAACAATAGAGATAATTTAAAAAAAAATACAACCTTAAAAATTATTAAACAATTAAACAAACAAAATGCCAATCTTGTACTCTTCAGTCAGTCAGTCAGTCCAAGTGCGCAATGCTTAGATAGAATAGATGGCTCTAGCGTGTGTGTGTGTGTGTGTGTGTGTGTGTGTGTGTGTGTGTGCGTGTGCGTGTGTGTGTGTGTGTGTGTGTGTGTGCGCGTATGTGTGCGCGCGTGTGTGTGCGCGCGTGTGTGTGTGTGTTTGGGCGTTTTAAATTTGCTTTTGTATCTGTAGTAGGTGAATTTTCAATTGTTTTTTATATTCAACCAAAGGCATGGGATTCCGGAGTGGTGGTGGTAGATCATTCCAAATTTTGGTTGCAGCAAATTTAAAACCTCCTCTTAACGATGCAGTCTTATGTTGCGGTACCGTGAGTTTAGTTTCCCTGTGGCTCCTCAGTGGTTTTGTGCGAGCATCTTTAACCCATTTCAGTTGCTCAAACAAGTACCGTGGTGTCTCGAATTCGATTACCTTACGAACCGTAAAAGCCAGGTGTAAGTTCCGTCTGTTGGCCATGTTGAGGATGCCTCTATCGTTAAGGTAAGGCGTAATATGAGCTCGTCTCGGTACGTCGTAACAGAAGCGCGCGCAAGCATTTTGCAGACGTTGTATCGCCCTCTTTTATTTTTTCCACTAGTCGCGGTCCGTAAACCGTGTCACCGTAATTTAGGTGTGATAGAACAAGGGCCTCTATCAGAGTCTCTCGCACTCCTTCCGACAGGTATTTCCGCAGGCTGTACAGGGTCTTAAGTCGGTAAAAGGCGTTTCTGATTTTAATGTTAATATGCTGTAAGAATCTCAACTCCTCATCCATGATGATACCCAGATTTTTCACTTGTTCGACCTCCACGACAGGCTGGATTCCTATGCTAATAATTGGCTTTTGACTTTTGATTTTTTCACGTTGCGCTTTACTTCCCATAACAATAAACTGCGATTTAGAAGGATTCAACATAAGATTGTTTTTGGCTGACCAATCAGCCACGATATCAAGGTCTTCGTTGATTCTTGTCAGTGCAAGGCTAAGCTCTTTTGGGGCTTAACTGTAGTACAGCTGCGTGTCGTCCGCGTATAAGTGAACATTACAGGATTTTACTTTTGTCACCAGATCCGAAGTATACAAAATAAAAAGCAAGGGACTTAGCATTGAACCCTGTGGTGTGCCTCGGCTGATGCCCTGGGTATCTGACCTGACGAGCGTTCCATGTTCCGTTTGTAGTTCAACGTACTGTTGCCGGTTACTGAGAAATGACTGGAACCACTTGCATGATAAATCAGACACTCCATAGTATCTCATCTTCGCTATTAGTAATGCCGGGTTCAGGCAATCAAATGATCGGGAGAAATGCAGCAAGAGAAGAATAGTTCCCATTCCTCGATCTGAAGCAGTGATGATATCATCTGTGACCTTTGTCAGGGCCGTGACAGTGCCATGTTTCCCACGGAAACCAGATTGCGTTGCTGGGAGTAGTTGATTTTCTTCAAGGTACCTTGTTAACTGCTCACAAACTACTCTTCCAACGATTTTAGGTAGTATAGGAAGAATACTAATAGGTCGCAGATCCTTAAAACCTTCCGTTTTATTACATTTTGGTATCGGTCGTACCTTGGCAATTTTCCAATCTTCAGGGAATATTCCAGACTCAATGGACGTGTTCACTATATCGACGATTATGGGCATGGTAGTACTTGACGTAAGTCGTATCATTTCCATTGATATTCCGTCGTGACCACTTGCATTTGTGTTAATAGACTGAATAATTTTAATCACCTGACTTTCCGTGCATGTTTTAATATGGAACTCAGAATCCCCCTTCTTTTCGTTTTCAAACAGCGAATGAGTATGTTGATGGGTGTCTGCGTTTCCGGGCAGTTTCAGGAAAAATTTGTTAATTTCGTCAGGGTCACATAGATACTGCGGTATAGTAGGGCACTCTGTGTTACCTATTACGGCAGTACTTTTTAAATGTTTCCACATTTGTGCTGGGTCACGTCTATTTTTGTTTACGTAGTAAGCAAAGTAAGCTGTTTTTTCCCTTTCCAGGGCTCCATTTACGTAGTTACGTAAATTTTTACAGTACTCTCGATGTGAATGGACCCCCGTTCGCCGTGCTCTATTTAATGCGGAATCTCGCAGCTTCATCATTATTCTAAAATTATCTGTAATCCATGGATGTGATTGGTGACTGAGTCGAAGTTCGTGTAATGGAGCGTGTTTATCAAATAGCGCCTTCAGTAATTCGTTGAAGCGTTTTACCTTCTCATTGAGGTCATTCAATGTTCCTATTTCATCCCACGGCATACATTTTAAATCGGTCGTAAATTGGTCAATATTGATTTTACCTAGGGATCGTCTATAAATATACTGAGGCACTAATTTCGGTTTGGCTATGGATAACTCTGCAAAAATAAAAGCATGGTCACTTAATTTAGGATTATGACGGACGTGTATATTTTTGCATAGGTTTGGATTGTCAGTAATAACGAGGTCTAAAATAGAAGCGGACTGGCCTGTGATTCTTGTGGGCTCGTCTACCAGTTGTTTTAGGTGTCTGTGTGTCATGAAAGTCAAAAGTTTTGCGGCGTTGGGCCTATCCGTCGACATGAGGTTTACATTAAAATCGGTCAGTAAAAACATGCCTTTACACGATCCAAACATGTCAAATGCCTCACTTAGAGCTTCGATAGCATTGTCTACGGAAACAGACTCCGGCCTATAAGCTGTGCCAACCGCAAAACCACCTACTCCACGCACCTGTAGCTCCAGCCACATCTGCTCCAGAGGTGATGGTGGATGTTGCCTAACTCGCGCCTGTACACCTCTGCGAATGTAAAAACCAACGCCACCCCCTCTGTGTCCGCTTTGACGTGGGTTACTTTTTAAGGAGTAACCTGGCACGGAGGGTAGAAATTTTTCTTCTCCTGGTCGAAGCCATGTCTCATTAAGTGCTATAACGTCAGGTTTATATCTATTTAAAGTAGCGACAAACTTATCATGGCCAGTTCTTAACGAACGCACATTTAGTAAAGCCAAGGTCAAAAGGTATGGTTTATTACGGTTCATTGCGATATTATTAATCGGGAGACAGGGTTAAGATCGAGTAAGCACAGACATACAGAGCAACTTGACAGGGTATACGGTACCGGGATATGCAAATGAGTAAATATGTTGTGTTTATGTACTGAGTTTATTGTAGTGCTAATAGTAGTATGAGTAGTATAACTAGAGCGGAATAGTAAAAGTATAAACAATGAGTATAAATGTAAACAATCAAGCAGGTGTTCAATTAATATTATCCTAAGATTACACAAAAGGTAGTGCTTCGTACTATATTTAAAAAGACAAAATTTAGACATAAAAACATTATAATCTTTTAGAAAAAACAAAAAACATGTAATGTAGCTATCCAGTTTCAGTTGCCGTAGGGTCCACCCCGAAAACACTCAAGATTTCTGTTTCTGATTTAATAAGGATCGCTTTGCTTGCGTTGCTATCTGTGCGTTTGGCGTAAATACGCCCCTCCTTCGTCCAAACGTATATCCAATTGGCAGCGCTGCCTGCTTTCCGAGCTTTCCAAAAAATTCTACGGTTCGTTTTCGTCAGTCGCTCGTTGACGTGTATACGCTGCGGGATATGTTCCGGCAACCCCATGCCACTGGTGTCGAGATCGCGTCGCACCCGCGCCGCTTTTAGTAGTTCGTCGCGCAGCGCCCGCCGAGCCCACCGCACAACGAGCGGGCGGGGGCGCGGCCGCGCGGGCCCGGCGGCCCGATCGGCCCGATCGGCCCCGGCCGCTCCCGATGCTCCCACTCGGCTAGCACTAACTATGTCCTGGTCTACCACTGTCAGGCCTAGCTTTAGCGCTATGGTTTTGACTAAGTGCGTAGTTGATTCGCCTTGGTGTTCCGGCACGCCGCTTATTTCGACATCATTGATAAGCAACGCTTGTTCCCGTTCATTTATGTCCAACATCATTTGGTCTATTTTAATTTGTATTTCCGAAACATCCGGTTGAGTTTGGCTCATCTTTTTGCAATTTTTTAAGTTTAGTAGCTCTGCATTAAGACGGTTGTTTTCAGATTGCAAGTCCTTAACTTTATCATTCAAGGTACAGAGGTCAAACCGAAAGCTGTTAACTTGATCATTTAAAAGGTCTGTAGTGTCCGTAAATTCCTTCTTAATTCTGTCCACGACGTGTACAAATTCATTTTTCATTTCTTGAAATATTTCCTCCTTTGTAGTGGACAACTTTGTGTCTATTTTTGCTGGGTCCTGTTTCACATTTTCCAATTTCGAGTCCAACAAACTTGATAACGACTCCATAATATTTTTTATACTGTAATCTGTCATATTACTAGCGTTATGTGAAAGTACCCTAAGATCGTCATTCCTATGAGACTCATTAAGCAGCGACTCGTCACATATCGACATGTCCGCGCTGGAGAACGCGGGCTGCGACCGCTCGTCCTCGTAATGCTTGCGGACCGGGGTATTCTCGCCCTTATTACGGCGCGTAACATTAGCGCACGATGGGCAACGCCATGTGTGTTTCGTGTGCTTAAGGTTTGATACGTAATATTCGTTTGGTATATTCACGCAAATATAATGAAAATTGCCGTTACATGTTGAGCATAAAAGCAGCCCATCCTCGCCGACCGCACTGTTGCACGCCAAACAGTCCATGTTACCCACCAAACAATCGGCCGGCAGCGTAAAATAATAAGAAATTAGGTGCTAATAAATAACAGCGAGCGCCTTCCAGCTGAGCGGCTCGGTTGAGTTAGTTGACCTTGACATGCACTCTTTTATGTATCGAAACGAATGCCACCGTTGCAGCCGATATTTGATTCACTTTGAACTACGAACTATCGAACTCTCTACGTAAAACAGGTACATAATGAGCAGGTGAGAAGACATGCATTTTGTAAGCTCCATAAACAAACTGAGTTGGATCCAATGGAATTATTCTCAACAATGATGTTATAACATCCCCCACTACTTGCGGTTCAATGATATCGGTATACACAAATATTTGTGATGGTAACCCTAAATACAAATTTACTGGATTTTTCCCAATTGAAATTTATTTTAAATTAGATCGTGGTTTGAAACCTAACTGCAAACTCAGTATCGGTGATGTTATGATAGATGTTATATCTTCAGTTGCAGTTATAGCCACCATTTTTCAAATTCAAATTCAAATTCAAATACATTTATTTGCTAGAAATCAAGTACAAAATAAGATGGTAGGTACATTTATAAAGAACATATGAATTCTGCCGTTTGTCGGCGTGCAAATCATAAATAAATTTACATTAAATTGAAATAAGTAGGTAAGTATAATTAAGTAGGTATGTCAATTTCATATAATATGTCAAACAAGAGTAAATTGGAATCTTAAAATTATATAGTCAAATTATCTTCTAAAAATTCTTTGATTGAATAATAACATTTTTCCATTAGCCATTCATGGATCTTACGTCTAAACATACAATCTGTCAACATTTTTATGTCATCAGGCAACTTATTATATATTTTTATTGTCATAAAATAGGCGTTCTTTTTCACCATACCAAGTTTGTATAGCGGAGCTCGTAATCTGTGTTCTGATCTTTGGGGTACTTTTCTCTGCCTTGTCGACTTATTAACATTAAAAAACTGTGGGTATTGTCTTACAAATAATACAGTCTGCTTTATGTACATGCAAGGTAGTGTGAGTAGCTTAAGTTTTTTAAAAAGTGGTTTACATGGCTGGATATATCCTGCCTGACACAGAGCTCTAATACATTTTTTTTGTACTAATAAAACACTGTTTACATTAATCGAGTTTCCCCAGAGTAAAAGACCATATTGTAAAATAGAAGCGACATAACCGTGGTACGCATTCATGGCTATTTCAAGTGAAGCGACCTCTCTAAGACGTCGTAACGCAAACACAAAGCTATTTATTTTTTTACAAACCTCCTCTACATGCAGCTTCCAGTTGCAATTTTTATCTAGTGTTATACCTAAAAACTTGACGAAATCTACTTTTTCTATTTCTGTGTTATTGTATTTAGCATTTTAGTTAGGAGAAATTGCTCTAGCTGAATGAAACTGCATCATTTTTGTTTTTGTTATATTAACCTTTAAATAATTGTCGGTAAGCCATTGTATAATTTTAATTATAGTTTCATTAATGTCATTTTCAAAATTGTTAATATTATTACATTTTATTAAAATTGTGGTGTCATCTGCGAATAAAATCGTTTCATGAGTTGTCACATCTACTAAATCATTTATGTAAAGAAGGAACAGCATTGGGCCCAAAATACTTCCTTGTGGAACACCGTACCCGTTCGCTTTGTATTCAGATCTAATCTTGAGTTTCTTAGAGTTTCCTAATAAATGGGTAACCTCTGTGCATTGGAATCTGTCGTTGAGGTAACTTGATATCAATTGGCCGGCTGTGCCCGTGAATCCGTACTTATAGAGCTTCGAAATGTTTCTTATGATGAACTAAATCGAACGCTTTGCTCATATCAAAAAAGAGTGCTACAATAGGCGTACCACTATCGATGCTCTCAGTTACTGATTTTATAAGTTTAAAATTTGCTAATGTTGTCGATTTGTTGCTTTGAAAACCGTTTTGCTCGTCCCTTATAATTTTAAATTTAGTTACAAAGTCTTTTATTCGTTTATAAATAGCTTTCTCTATCACTTTTGTCAATTTATGTTTTTTTTTTGTTGTACAATAAAGAATTTACATACATACATACATACTTTTGACAAGATTGGTATGAGAGTGGCTGGCCTATAGTTGTTCATATCCTTAGGATCACCCTTTTTAAACAAAGGCTTGATCACAGAATATTTCAATTTGTCAGGAAAGATTCCTTGGCTGAAGCATAGATTGATTATGTGACTAAGGACTGAAGCTACAGAAATCGCACATTTTTTAAGAATTTTAGTGTTCAACTCATCATATCCTACAGCGTTTGAGTTATTTAATGACATAATGATTCGAAAAATTTCGTCTGGACTAGTGGGTGTTAAGAATATGCTCGCAGTGCAGCTACTAAAATGGGAGCTTTCAGATATAGGCCGATTTTTATCGTGACTAATTTTTATAAAATGGTTATTGAATGTCCTTGCTATTTCTGATGCATTTGTTATAGTGGCATCGTCGTCTTTTATTTCCCCAATTGCATTATGACAATATTGACTTGAAGTATGTGATTTAATTATATTCCAAGTAGCCTTACCCTTATTTTTTGATTTCTGCATGACCCGTTGATTTCCTAGCTGATGAGATATTGAAATGCATTTCCTTAGAGCACGTGAATATTTCAGATAATTTTGTTTGTAAATATGCTTATTTGTAGCTGAAAAATTATACTGAAAATATAGTCTCCTTTTGATAACGCAAGATTTTTTAATACCCTTGGTAATCCATTTGGACCTATTACACTTTGTGGTAATTTTTGCAAAAAACTTTGGGAAACACAGATTAAAAAACAATGTTATAGATTCATGGAAGGAAGAAAATGCTCGATTGCTGTCTTTTTCCGTGAAAACTTCAGAGAAAGACAGTGAAGACATGCATTCCATGAATTTATCAATGTTAGATTTGCTGAAGTCCCTTTTTTCTTCATACCAACACTTATTGAGACGTTTTAGTTTAAGCGTAAGTTTTAGCAGTTGGGCCGTATCATGATCAGACAGACCCAATTTACACACTGATCCCTTTGCAGTTCTTATATTGCTGCATATGTGATCGATACACGCATTTTTCCTTGTCGGTTCAGTTATATGTAGATGCATGTTATAGTTAGAGAGTAGGTCCTTCAGCATCGTAGAATATTTATTTATTTCTAAAGTGTCTATATTTAAGTCTCCTGATATAATTATTCTTTTTTTATAGTATTTTGTCAAACTTATTAAAAAAAATGTCAATGTCAGAATTTGGAGTCCTATAAATACATAATATGATCATGTTACTGCCAGTTATTTCCACACCACAGCATTCAAAACTCTTATAAATACAAAATTCTTTTGTCATCTTCAATTCGCTACATTCTATATTTTTACGAACCAGTATACAAGCTCCTCCTCTCTTTTCACTGGGTCGAGAGTAAAAGGATTTTAATTCATAATCGCTTTTTCATTCCCTGACAAAAAAGTCTCCGTTAAACATACCACACTAATATACATATCCGGAATCGCGAGTTCTAATAGATCTTGTTTATACTATATTCCTGCTATATTTTGGTGAAAAATTACAAAACTGTTGACATTATTAGTATTATTAGCGAAAAAACTGCCTTTCTTTGCTACTACTAGGCTTTGCATTGCCAGTATTCGATAAATGTACAGTTTTTAAATTGTTTAAAGACTTAGTATCAGTTATACAAGATTCTCTTATAGTAGATCTACTAGACTCAGGTGTGGAGCACACTATTTGTGTATTACTAAAGCATGCTCCACTCATAGGTTTCAGGCAGTGTAATTGATACGTTTGTAAATTAATGCTGTGATTTATATCTTCACATAAGTCTTTCAAGAACTGCCTCTTATTATTATTATAATGTATGTCTAAATATGTACAGTTCTTGAAGGACCCAGCCAACATTTTTAAATTATTATTTAACAATTTTTCATCGTAGCGGTGGTTACTCTGAATGGGCACAATGTAAACATTAGTGTTGCGTAATGCGTACAATGCAGAGTAGATCGCAGATAAGGCATCCTCCGACTTCGCATCGTATGAGCCGGCTCCTATTATAACTACATCGTCCGGGGTTGTAGATATACCTATATTGGTGCAGGCCCGCAGTACATGTCTAGCCGGAGCGTTGTGTTTTATGATGGAGAATGACGTATACCGATCATTCCATTTGCCGCTTCTTGAAAGCGTTAAGGATGCTGACAAGCCTGCTAAGTGCTGATTACCTAATATAAATATCTTATGTTTCTGTCCAATTTTATAACCGCTTAACAAAGTATCTTGCGAATGATGATTTATGCTTTTTGCGCCCTCTGTGAAAGGAGTGTTTTGTTCCAACGTCCCGTGGTCAGCATCGGTAATCAATTGCCTGAGTTTATGCATTTCGTCGCTAGATGGGGGGTTATCAGGTAACGTGGTGTCAGTAGAAGTGTCACTTAGCGGCGTGAGCATTTGATATTTTATCACACCTAAATTTCACCTTATTTTTTAATTGCGGGTTTTCATTGAACGCGTCAAGGAAAGTGTCAACGCTATCATATGTAGTAGCAGGTATGTGAGTTTTTATATCTATGATTTTGTCAAACTTGTCATTAGGTAATCGTACTTTCTTTTTTATATAGATGATATTTTCTTGATCTTGAACATTGTACATGGAACGTGGGTATTGAAATTCCACTAAACCAACAACCCATTCTCCTTCTAATTTAACGGTCTTAGGTAGTTTGGTCATAAAATGTGCTGTTGTATTATCAGTATAATAAGCCGTCGAGCTATTGCTTAACAAAGTTATATAAAAACTTCCTTCACTCATATTTTTTCTAAGTTTGATGCAAGAATCCAAGAATTAAATTTACTCGGATAACCTTGCCACTTCACTAACACTTCCTTTCTGCCACCAACACGACGAGAGCGTATTATTTTATCAATTTTATACTTCATGGAGGGGTGATAAGTTGTTTTTTGTAATTCTTTAGAATAAAATGTACCTACGATTAGTTCACCATCCAAGTCCTATAAAAATTTCATCACTCCAATTAGTTTCATAACTCTTTTGAAATATGTGTTTATATTTAGTTATTCGAACATGATCACCTACATTCAGTTGTGTGGTTTCTAATGAAATTTGTTTGTCTTTTTTTCTATCATATAAGTTACACCAAACAGTCATGATATTATTAAAATTAACATCAATTGGTCGCATTTTGATACTAGAATGATAACTATGGTTATAAGAGTGAAGAAGATCTTGTAATATATTAGTGTAGTTGTAAGTATTTCTATGAGTAAAATAACGCCACATTTTCATTTTAAGAGTTCTTTGAAACCTTTCAACTATACTTGCTTTAATGTCTGGATTATTAGTGGTGTAATAATTAATGTTTTTGCTTTTAAAGTAGTCTCTTACCACCTTTGAAACAAATTCTGTGCCTTTATCGGATTGGATATGACGAGGGGTAGATTTGGCTTCTGCAAATATGCTTTCAAAACATTGTTTAACTGTTTCTGAATCCTTCTTTTTCATGGCTCTTGCAAAAGCATATTTACTAAAAACATCAATAACACAAAGAATATATTTATATCCATCATTTTATTGACTATAAGTACGCATATCACTGAGATCAGCCTGCCAGAGTTCATTATAATTAGATAGGATGTATCGATTCCTAGTAAATCGTCGATGGACAGGTTTATGTAAAGTATACGTTTCCTGAGACTGTAACCATTTTTTTACTTCCTCCTTGCTCATATTACCTTTCATTTCCTTCGCTAACTTATCTATACTACTGTAACCAGCTGGGTTGGACACATCGTAGTAAATCTTATTTATATCTAATAGGGGGTCCATTTTTCCCAATCTAATTTCTTTTTGGTCGACTCAATTGTTTTAGCAGAAATAGGTGTAGATGCGTTTTTTACTTTAAATGATGAATCCCTTGTATTTTTAGAAGATGATGATGATGCGCGAAACTCGTTGGTGTAATCTCTCTTCATATACTCCAAGTTAGCAGGATTACCAATACAAAATGTAGGAACTCTTATATCTTTTAAAACCAATGCAAATTCTTCCCAACCTATTGGTTTTGCGCGTTTTAGAGGTCTTGTTACATCGTTTATCAGATCGACAATATTGCTATTTGGGATCACTCGATTGTTTAACACAACTTCCCCTCCTGTCTTCCACCAAATTTTTATTTATTAAGGATAATAATGTCCATTAAAGTTTGGGTTTTCGATCGATAAGATTTCGGTATTCCTTGTACGATATGAGATGGAGTTAATTCCACAGGATAGTATTGATTCGTTTTATCAAGTGGTGGTGTAGCAGGAACATCATCTTCCAGCAAAGTTGGGCTTGCGACTGAGTCATTATTTGTATTTTCCTGCTTTTTTAACTTTGAATCTAAATCACTGTTGAGGTTGTTTAAGTGATCAACTCCATCCATTACTATTGGTATTTTGAAAGGCTTTCGATCTGCTTCGGCAAAATGTAAAAACCGCTGCAGTGCTTGGGAATATAATGCCCATTTTTCACGATCATCCATTTTACTTTTCAATATTTTTTTCATCTCTCCATCCAGACGAGACGATGAGTTCTCTGATAGCTCATTATTTTTAAGTCTTTCAATAAAATCTTGTTCTACCAAAAGCATTTTTTTTGTGTTCTCCATTTTGGTTATAAAGAGTTTATTAAAGCACTTAAAACTGCACCTAAAATAACAGGTAGAAATGCACCACCCTTTTGAATGATGATAGTTTTTCTTAGTTTTTGTTTTCCCTTTGAAACTAGCTTGCGTAATATGTTCTTGTGTTTATTTAATTTAGATTTTTCTTTTTTTCTAATGGAATTTTTCCTTTTAGCACGTTATAAATACACTCGCAAATAATATTGATTTCATCATCATCACAAGCTTTGAGTAAAGCCGTGCGATATTTTGGTTTAAGTACTTGCAACGCTTCAAGTAAGTGTTTATATGTGCTCACGCACGAGTGCATCATTTAGAACTGACTAAAACTTGTTGTTTCCTGTTAAATTTAAATCCTTTTTTAGGAATGTAAACTGTGCAATATTTATCGAACGGAAATATTTTAGTTTTGAAACGACATAAGTCATCTGTATTTTGTTTCAGATCAATCATGAGATATCCATGGGCATCCTTAGTAGCATCTTTATAGGCTTCATCCACGAATTTTGAATTTTCAGGATAAACTTGTCGCGACAAGTATCGTATTTGAGTTTTATCTCTAGGATTTTTAAAATATACAATGTAACTTGTGTTTAGCGAGATGTCACGTTGACCTCGTCCCTGGTGAAATATATTTTGTGTAATATAAAACACGCTTAAGTTTCTGTGATGACTACCCTTCGTGAAAATATCAACGATCCGTCCATCTGACTCCCTCATCAAATCATCGATAATAAGAAGTTTAGGTTGCTTCCCATCAAACATGTTAATATCAGGTATTCCTTGACTATAATTAACATTTTCCAGATTGTACAAAGGTTGCATTTCGTCATAACTCCTCCCCCTCCCAGCTGTCATCAAGTACGGACGTGTATTTGTGTTCAGGATAGAAAAAATATTTGTATAATATTTGTATAATGTTATGTTATGCTGCCTTGCAAAGTATTTACAAGTTTCACAGTGAGTCAGAATACAGTGAAAACGCAGTGAATCCCGTGAAACGAAGCTGTTTTGTTGTTATCAAGAACTTTGGCTACCATAAAATAGTGCCTCTGCTGATTCGGCCCAACTCGGGTAAAGATTCAATACTATTCTACCCGTCAAGCATCAATAATATTGCTCGAGTCTCCTTCGACTGCTACGCTTGTTTCGTGCTACAAGTACCGTCGCCACTTAGCGCATTGGGAAAAATAGCGAAACAAATCATCGACGTATATAGCAGCGGTGCGAGGTGTTCGGTGTTCGAGACCAACGGACCAAACAAATAGGAATTATTTTGTTTTTTTTTTTTTTCCTCAACTATTCTGCGCGTACATACACATTTTTTTTTTAAATTGGTTTGTTGTTTTTTTTTGTAAATTTTTTTTTGGTTGTTTTGGTATTTTTTTTCCTTAACATTTTTTTCCCTTATAAGTGTTTTTTTTTTTTGGAAGTTACGTCGTTGCTATTGTTATTATTGAGAATAACTGAACATGGATCATCGCTCCTGTATCGGCTGCAAAAACCCTGTCGATTTAAAAAAGGAACTCGTCATTTAGACAAATGCAATAAAACAACAACATGCAATAAAAGTTATCACAGGATCTGCTGCGGGATTGGAGCTGATGTGCGGGTTTCTCGCAGGGGAATGGCACCCAAAGGTTGGCTGTATCCTGAGTGTGTGGCTGTTCGGCCTAGGGGTGGGGACAATACGAATACCCCAACACGCCAATACTCGCTGACTTTAAGGGAGAACATGATTGCGACCAGCTCTAGTGGCTCTGATTCGGAGACAGACGGCGACCGCGCGGACGAGGCCTCAACTGTTGGACCGGCTGGTGTAGCCACAGCATATGAATCGGATGAGATCAAGAGATTGATCTCATCTGAGATTAATAGGGTTCTTAGTTCTCAAAAGACTCAATTTGAAAACCTCGAGTCTAGGTTTACTGCGTGGGAGAAGAAATTGGACAAATGTATGTCTGAAATTACTAGACTTGCTTCAGGATACCAAGACATGAGGTCTACAGTCGATGACTTGGAGAAATCTGTCGAGTTTTTGTCAAATGAGCGGGATATTGTGGCTTCGAAGGTAGCCACCCTTGAGACGAAGATAATTAAGCAAGAGTCAAGTCTTGCTGAAATTGCTGCACAACTCAGGCAGATTGTACAAGGTAATCATTTGCGTGATCAATGGGCCCGTAGGTCCAATCTCAAGATCGTCGGTATACCTCAGACGAAAGATGAAAATCTCTTCGGGCTGGTATCTAGATTGGCCGAGTTGTCGAATTTCGCTTTGAATCCGCACACGGAAATTGACTTTATTACTAGAGTTGCAACGAAGGAATCTAAAACGGACAAAAGGGAGAAGCCTATGGTAGTAAAGTTTATGAGTCGGTATAAAAAAGATGAATTTTTGGCACACATCAGGAAGCTATCCAACTTATCAACGCATAGCCTGGGATTCTCGGGTGACGATAAGCCTGTTTATGTACGAGAACACTTAACGGTTTACTACGAACAGTTGCTGTATGAGGCCAGAAAACTTGCTGTGGAGAAAGGGTACAAACACAAATGGGTGAAAAATGCAGCAATAATTGTTCGACGCTCTGATACATCGCAGATTATACACATAACGAGTCCGGATGATTTAAAAGACATAAAGTAGGTGATATTATCTCGTTCACGGAGTTGTTTTTTGTATTGTTACCTGTTATGTGGATTTCTTTCTATTTATACAAGTTTTTTGATGTTTTTATTACTGCATTGCATTTATTATATCGCATCGCTATAGTTCTGGTGGCTTATTGCGACGGGATCACGATGTGGGGCGCAGTGGGTGCTTACTTTACTGGTTTAGGGATTTGTAATATTTTTATGATTAATATTTATATTATGTAATCAATGGCGGTTAAGATTTATTATCAAAATTGTAGAGGTCTCCGTACGAAAACGGAGGCACTATTTAGAAATGTAGTAAATTCGGATTACGACCTAATATGTTTGAGTGAAACTTGGCTTTTGCCAAGCATATTCGATTCAGAGCTCTTTGATTACCGTTATAGTGTCTATAGATGTGATCGACCCTATGACACTCGGCAGCAAAATTTTGGAGGGGGGGTTCTCATAGCCATTCGAAAAGAACTTAGTATTGTCCCGGATGCATTGCTTCAGATGCCGACATTTCCGGATGCAGAGGTAGTCAGTGTTACTTTTTTCTCGTCAAGTGGTGGTACTCCCGTAAAGATCAGACTATTTTGTACATATTTTCCACATAACCGTGATCATGCACAATCAATTCAATCTTTTTTTGACTTCATCTCAGATTTATGTTTACAATATCCGGACGACTCGATTCTGCTGATAGGCGACTTTAATATTTCTGGTGCTAACTGGAAATGTAGTCAAGGGAATTCGTCTCTTGAACTAAGCAATCCAAACCAAGACACGTTAGTATCGGATACATTGCAATTTTTGAGCCTCACTGGACTAAATCAGTTTAACAACGTTTCGAATTCCAATGATCGTATTCTTGATCTTATAGTATCAGATAGACAATGCTTGGTGGTTCGCTGCTCGAATCCAATGGTTCCTGAAGATAAACATCATCCGTCATTGGAAATTGCACTCGGTATTGTTTCAGAAAAAATCTTGCAACCATCCCCACACGTCGTCTATAAGTTTCACCTTGCTGATTTCGATGCAATTAATACTGAACTTGCTTCTATAAATTGGTCATTACTACTCGCGGATGATGATATTGAGAAAAAAGTTGAGGCATTTTATGACTTGATTAAAAAAATTATTTGTGCTTACATCCCGTCTAAGAAATGTAGCAACAATAATAAATATTCATTGTGGTATAGCATACCACTTATAAAAATAATTAAGCAAAAAGATAAAGCACATCGCAAATGGAAAATATATGGTAGGTTATCAGATTACGAGTCATTCGCTTGTTTGAGAAAAAGACAGAAGCTCGTCGAAGTGGAATGCTATGAAAAATATATTGCATGTAGTGAGAAGAATATCAAAGCTGATTCAAAGAACTTTTGGAAATTTGTCAAGGCAAAACGTGGCTCTAACGATATTCCAGACTCCATGTTCCTCGTTAGTGAGGCTACTTCTGATGGACAAAGAATAGCAGAGTTATTCAATACCCACTTCCATTCCGTATTCATGCCTGTTAGTTCACATAAGACTAATCAGATGATTTCCTGTGTTTCGAGCTTAAATATCCCCAGCGTAAGGGTTACTCGTGATTTAATAGCAAAATATCTCTGTGCTCTTGATATATCTAAGGGGTCAGGTCCTGATGGTCTTCATCCAGTATTTCTTAAAAAGTGTGCTGCGCAATTGGCGGTGCCGCTCGAGATTTTATTTAGTAATTCGTTAAGTTCTGGCATTTTCCCTCTAACTTGGAAGCAGTCATTTGTTGTTCCTATATTTAAAAGCGGCAATAAGCACAATATATGTAATTATCGGCCAATATCAAAATTATCGGTTATTCCAAAACTGTTTGAAAAAATCGTCGTTGATTTAATAAATCCCAGTGTTAGGCCGCATTTGATACCACAGCAACATGGGTTTATTTCAAAGCGTTCAACAGAGACTAATCTTTGTGAATTCGTTGACTTCGTGTCTCTGGCTATGGACAGCGGTTACCAGGTGGATGCCGTGTATACCGATTACTCTAAGGCATTCGATACAATTTCACATGATATTCTGGTCGCTAAACTTGAGTGTTTCGGTGTGCATGGTAGTCTTCTCAGGTGGTTGGATTCCTATCTTAGAAATCGTTCCCAGGCGGTGACTGTAAAAGGTTTTCAGTCTTCGTTTGTGCCTGTAACATCTGGAGTCCCTCAGGGATCTCATTTGGGTCCTCTCTTATTTAATATTTTTATAAATGATATTCTTCACGTTTTCTCAAATACCCAGTTTCTTATGTATGCCGATGATACTAAAATTTATAAAGTTATTAAAACTGTTGATGATTGTATCCTTTTTCAGGAGGACCTAGATAGATTATGGAACTATTGTTCCAGTAATCAATTGCGGCTTAATATTGAGAAATGCCAAGTTATATCTTTTAGTAGAAAAACTGACATTTTTGTCCATCCTTATAGTTTCGAAGACGTAGAATTGGTTCGTGTATCTGAGCTGAGGGACCTCGGAGTCATTCTGGACAATAAATTATTGTACCGTAGTCATATTAATAACATTATGAACAAAGCTTTTAAGATGCTCGGGTTCATACTCCGGGTTGGTAAAGTATTCAAGGAGGCCACAACACTTTTAGCCCTGTATAAGTCCTTTGTTCGTTCTCATTTGGAGTTTGCGTCAACAATCTGGAACCCTGTCTACTCCGTATATATTGATGGCATTCAGAGGATTCAAAACAAGTTTCTAAAACATCTGCGCTATCGTTTTGGTCCCACCATTGACTTGATCGGTGGAGTGTCGTTTCAGTCACTTCGGAGCAGGCGTTTGATAAGAGATCAAACCTTTCTCTTTAAAGTTTTGAATGATTTAATTGACAGCTCTGTCCTGCTTAGTAAGATTCACCTTCGGTGCCCTAGTCGTGATTTTCGTCATAAGAAACTATTTCATGTACCACTTTTTAAGACGAAATATGCAAAGAATTCGTTTATTCCCCGCTCTTGTGATTCCTATAATCGATATTTCAGCGATATTGAATTGTTTAATGTTTCCCTTGATAGATTTAAAAATAATTTACTTAAGTCTATAGCAGAATAATGCAGTAATTTGGCTTGTTATTGTTGGATAAATTCAATTTTTCAAACTTTCTTTTGTATTTTAGATTTAGTGCTTACTCAGCGCAGTTTGCATGCATGCGCCAGTTTGGATACGGTTTATTACTAGTATAAGTGTTTTGGTTGTCTTGTAACTTTCACGTCCGTCATTTGCAGCTGGGAGGACTGATAATTTTTTACATTTGTTACTTGATCTGTGAACACTGTTTTGTCAATGTTATATATACTTTGTTATCCATTAAGAGTTATGTATGACTGTTTGTGTTCCTATAAATAAATAAAATAAAAAAAATAAAAAATAAAATAACACCAAATAACTTCCGAAAAATTTACATCGCATAGTACTTTGCAATCATTTAAAAAGTTTGTGACAAATTTTGATTTTCCACACCCACTGGGACCAGCAACAATGGCCGTAAAAGGGTGACAAAAGTGAATCATTATATAGATCTGTTATACGTGTTGAATCTAAAAGTACCAAAACACTAATGATTTTTTTTAAAGTCCAAACAAGGTTATATAGTTTTGTCACACCTGAATAAATTTTTAAATAAAAACACATGAAATTTATCTAAACACTTTATTTAATTAAAAAAAAAGAGTTAACTACATCTTTCTGTAATCTTATAACTAGTCCATGCATAATACTACAAATAAAAAACTTAAATTTATAAAAAATGTCTAAAAACATTCTGAAATTTTATAATTACAACTAAATACATAAATTACAAATTTCTATTATCTTATTACCAGTCCATACTCAATAATTACAAAAAAATGTTATAAATTTAGGAACAGACGCAAGTAAAGAAAAGTAATATTAACACTGAATGTCCTTTATTCTGTAGTGGCCACAAGCAAGCGTGTCAGTGGAATTTTCTAATAAATATCGTTTTGTATCACTGTGTGATAAAGATATTTTGTTTATTTTTTGTGTAAATATAACATGTTTTATAGACCTGAACCGCATCATTTCACACAACAAATTATCTTTTTTGAACAAACATGTTTTGTAATTGTCAATGTTAATTTTTTTAGTAATACATTTATTAACTCCTTTTGCTTTTGCTATAAATTCGTTTTGTACATCCATTGCATACATTTTTGATCGAAGGCCAATAAACTCTTTAAAAATTTTACCATTATTTTCATCTTTAAAAAAACCCAATTGCTTTTTATTTACTAATGGCAAACCGTATTGATTGTCAGGAGGATAATCAGAAGTATCAAAGTAAGTACTACTTGTGGCCTGAATTCATGTAGTGTGAGGGCTGGTTCTTAAACAGGGTTGCTAATGTAAGAAATCTAAACTTTGATTTTCATTATACTGACCCACAGATCATCAAAATATTTAAATCCTTGAAGCTGAAGAATACTGAGGATCTTTGGGGTACTTCTGTTAAAGTAATCCAATCTGTCATTCATATTGTGGCACCGTATCTGGCCATTATATTTAACAACTGCGTGGACGAGTGTGTATTTCCCAACCTGATGAAGTATAGTAAGGTTATTCCTTTATTTAAATCTGGGAGCAAATCTGACCCTGGCAATTTTCGACCCATTTCTATACTTCCAGTGCTTAGTAAAGTATTTGAGAAGATCATGCTCAACCAAATGCTTCATCATTTTAACATTAATAAATTACTAGATAGCAAGCAGTTTGGGTTTACAAAAGGCCGTTCGACCACAGATGCGGCTGCAATACTCATGAAGTATGTTTACGATGCATGGGAACATTCGCAAGATGCAATAGGCATCTTCTGCGATCTCTCCAAAGCATTTGATTGCGTGGAACATGAGACACTTCTGCGCAAGCTTCAGCACTACGGGCTCTCAGCTGAAGCACTGAATCTTGTTTTGTCCTATCTTAGCCAGAGAATCCAGAAGGTGGTCGTAAATAGAGTGCAGTCATGTGGAGCACCAGTGAAGCTTGGAGTGCCACAAGGATCAATTTGGGGACCGTTTCTCTTTCTGGTCTACATAAATGACCTACCTAGCCTAGTAAGAAATAAATGTGACATAGTTCTATTTGCTGATGATACGTCGCTAATTTTTAAAGTTAACAGGCAACAAGAAGACCAAAATCACATCAATGAGACTCTAATAGATGTGTTAAAATGGTTCACAGCTAATAACCTTCTTCTGAACGCTGCAAAAACTAAATGCGTTAAGTTTTCACTGCCTAATGTAAGACAAGTTGACACAATTATTTCTTTAAATGGAGAGAGACTAAACCTAGTGAATGAAACTGTTTTCCTTGGTCTTACTTTGGATCGAAATTTACAATGGAGTCCACATATTTCGAATCTTGCCGATAAATTGAGTTCTGCAGCGTATGCCGTACGAAGAATCAGACAGTACACCAGCGTGGAAACTGCGCGTCTCGTTTATTTCAGTTATTTTCACAGCCTTATGTCCTATGGCATTCTGATTTGGGGTAAGGCAGCCGACATCGAAACAATTTTTGTTCTGCAGAAGAGGGCAGTTCGGTCCATTTACAACCTTGGCTCCCGTGATTCACTGAGAGAACGCTTTAAAGAAATAGACATCCTTACTGTAGCTTCACAGTATATATGTGATGTTATTGTATATACGCAAAGGAACTTTAATTCCTTCAAAAAAGTGTGTGATGTCCATCATTTCAACACACGAAATAAAAATAAGCTTTCTGTACCCAAATTCCGTTTAAAAAAAGTTAGCAAATCCTTTCTAGGGAACTGCGTGAGATTTTATAATAAAGTGCCTACGGATGCATGGGAATTACCTTTAAATGCATTCAAAATGTTCATTAAAAACACGTTATTGAAGAAAGCTTACTACAAAGTCGAGGAATATATATGCGACGATTTGACTTGGCCAGTTCTAAAGGCACAAAAGACGACATGAATATTTTAGCTTTATGCTGCCGTTACCGGCTGTTCACTTTTTAATTTAAATGTGACCTTAATAAATAATTGTATGTTTGTGACATTTCTAAGTATTAACACTTATTAACAATTTGTATTCCACTCAATTATGACATCACATTAATGACATCACAGTGTAATTCTTATCTTAGAGCACATTGTGATGTTTCTCGCCAAACGAGCCGTATTAAATTTATCTTTTGTAGTCCTACAGCTTGAGTATGTCATGCTCGCTTAAAGGGCATTGCTTACGGTGGCGTCGTTGATCGGGTCGCCACCTTCCCTGCAATATGGTTGAGGGAGACGATGGCTGAGATACGCGTCAAACTCGTGATCGGGTGCTGTTTGTGGGGTCCGGACTATTCATGCTGCAAAGACTGTAACCCTCAAAAAAAGCCTAACATGTGTGCTCTAAAATGCGACTTGGTGTGGGAGACTTCATCGTGTTCTCTATTTAATTATATTTATGTATATAACTAAATGTATATATTAAGTTACTATTGTTTAAGTTCTGATTTTTGTTGGATTTTCAACATTTTTTTTTGTTGTTTTGTTTGTTTCTTCTTGTATATGTCCATTTATTAAGCTTATGGATTTTAATAATTTACCTCATTTTGCATACTTGCAGTATGCGGTCGCTATAAATGGTTTACTTAGTAATCGGTGTTTTTTTTTTTTTATTTTAAATATTTAGCTATGCCTATTTTGAATCCACAAGCTTAATATTTATGTACTATTTTCTTTTTATTTGACATGAATATTTTTATTCTTATTTTATTTTGACATGCGGAGACTATACATCTCCAAGTAATATTGCACAGTTTGACCGTGGAGGCGTTTTACACCTCTGCTAAGCATAGATTAAGTTAATTAATTTGTTTTTTGACCCTTAGAGACTATACATCTCTAAGTTATTTAGACTAAGTATTTGATTGTTATTATTTCGGGGACCATATACATCCCTATCTAATTTCTTTGATCTGGGGACCCTATACATCTCCTGATCATTCTTAACTAGTGCCAGTACGTTCAATATGCTTAAAGCTTGCTGTGCTATTTACTGTTTTTTTTTAATTATTATTATTTTATGTAACTTGTGTATGCCATGTACTATTGTGATAAATTGCACTGTAATCTGTTTTGAAAAGAGAGGAAAAAAAAAATAAACTGCTGAGTTTCTTGCGGCGTTTCTTCTCAGTAGTATCTTCCATTTTCCGAAGCGCTAGTAGATTCAGACATGTAAAAGAGCCTATACGGCCTACTTGCAAAATAAATTTTTCATTTTCATTTTCATTTTCATTTTCAAGATTCTAGATCTATTAGTATATCAGCGTAAAATTTATTCGTAAATATTTGATATACCAAACTGTCCGTGTCCGTGTAAAGCAATTTCAGTTTATCTGGATATTTGGTTTTCATGAAGTCATAGTGAAATTCATACATTAAAGTTTTTGACAAATCTAATATACACAATCCTAAATAAATAGGTTTGTTGTACAAGACTTTTGTTTTTTTCAACTGTACTGCAACAAAATTCTCCGAAAATATAGAAAGGCTGTGAAATTCAGGTCTTGCTATTAAAGATTGAACTCCTTAAGTTTTTCCGTGGTTTTGCCAGTGGTTAAGTAATTTAACATTCACTCTTTTATTTATATTTTCCATAGTTTTACCGAAAACAGAATTGTTCATGAGTTTGAAGAAGTCTTTTTCAAATTCTGATCTGGCCAACGAACGCATGTGTGTATTTAAATCGATGTAAGTCTTTAACCATGCCTTTTGTTCAAACTTTAAAATTCTGTGAATTTTTAGCAAACGTAAACCAGATTTTAAACATTGTTTTAGGTTTCGATAGTGAATCACATAGTTCGCTTTGTTATTTAAATTAGGAATCAGCTTTTTTTCTTTGGTATCATCTAAACAAACGTTTTTTGGACAGAATGGTAAATCAGAGTGAAAATCGTGTAAGTTATTTGGGTATTCCAAATCAACTTCTAAAATGTATCCGTGTTCAGCATCATCAGAAACATTAAAATCAGTATTATTATCCACCCATTCGAACTTGCCAATGGGAAGGCATTGTGACATTGCCCAACCGTAAAGATTATTTGCATCTAGATACATCAAAAATGAAGATGGTAACGTAGGATCATATTCAGACATAAATATATTATTAGCTTTCCCATGTCTGTTACTACATTGAGAAATACCACCTCTTATGTTATTTGCGATAAAAGAAATTTTGTCAATGTCCGTTAGAAGTTCTAGATTAATTTTAGTAGACATTAACATAGCATCCCAACTTAATCCAGGTGCCGTGTAAAATTGTCCAGGATCCAATCCATATGTTTCTTTACAAACATTTCTAAAATTTTCAAACATTTTCTGAAACGTTTATAATCATTTTCTGAAATGTGGTTATCATTTAATGAGCTGTAAAAATCATCGTGATTGGGAAGACTAACCAATTCTAATGATTCAAAAGATGTCATATGTTCATATGGATATATTCCTTTTCGTATTAAGCGTTTGAAGTCTTCTTCAGATGGAAAATTTAACCGAAGTTCATGAAACTGATCGGGCAGTAAATTTTTGGCTAAGTTTAAGGAATCAAGAAATCTTAATTTCATTACATGGTTATTGATGTGAAATTGCTTGGAGAAAGAAATATATTTTTCTTTGTTTTGTGGGATAACTTCTATGTCCCCCTCTTCAAATCCAAGCCCGTGTACAATAAAATGAGCATCATAGCTACTCAAATTGTGTAAAAACACAGGTAAGAAATTAGGGGTTCGATAGTTCTCAGAACAGGATGGATGAGCGACTCCTTCAAAAGCACCGGTATGTTGGTTATGAGACACAATGAATTCTTCATTTAATTTTTTTTCACAAATGAAACAGGTATCACTTTGTGCTATGATTACTTTATCTTGTTCCGTTAAGGGTAAAGGACATTTTACAAAAATGTTCTTTTTGCAAATGTTCTCTAAATCTTTTTTTAATAATTTCATAAATGATTCGGCACAATTTTGACCTGTGTATGTTCTATATACAGATAAACTGTCATCATATGTACATTTAATATAGTATCCAAAACTGTACATTACATGTTCCTGAACATTGGTTGTTGAGGATTTATTCGGATCGTTGATACAAGTTTCAATGGGTTTTAAAAATGCTTCGAAATCGGCATATATAGCAAATGGGACCCTCAATTTACGATCGTAGTTATTGAATGATATTTGGTTAGAGGGAACTAATTCCTTAAACCAGTTTCTTTTACTATCGTTTTCAGAGGGTAAGTTTGTACATACATGAAAACAGTCATGTTTTTGATGTTTCTGCAAATTTTCATGTGAAGTGAAATAAATTAAACAACCATCACATAAGTGGATTGCATGCTCTGACGTCGTCATTTGTTTTGATACTAATCGCGAAAGACTTTTTATGTAACAATAATGACCCTTAGTACCGTGATTCAAATACAGCAAGTTTAAATGGATAGTTTTCCTACTTTTCGTTAAGTGTAACGGACCAATAACTTTATTTTGCTTGCTTTTCGAATCGTACTCCAAGCCAAAAACATTAATGCTTAGATCATTCATTTTCTCGAATTTATGAATATCGTTTATTTTTATTGGGAAGGAAAGATTTTCAAATTTCAATTTATTTCTGTGCAATTTGTACGACGAGACCCTGTTAGAGTTGTTGTTTGGCTCATATAAACCTGACAGTATAGCCCAACGAAAGCATTCATGGTCTTTGTTTTTAACGTTGATAACTGCTTTTTTGTTTTTTACATCCAATGGTAGGTTTATGTAAGATGAACCACGCAAAGGATTGAATGTATTGATATTCATATCTAAATATTTTATTTTAACTAAACTCCATCCGCTGTCTTTTTTTTCAAAATTGGTTACTTTGTTAACAATTTCAGTTAAAAGTGATGCATAAATATCATCTGTGGCGTCCCCCTTGCAAACGACGTAATTTAACGATTGAAAGTCAAAAATATTATTAAGTTGCTTAGTTTGTTGTGTAAAATCTGCATTAAGAATGAAATTTACTTTTACGACAGTTTTTTCTGCTATGGATCGTTCTAGTAATTTAAACACTTTTCCCTTGACATTATGCAAAAATAATTCTGGTGTTTCAAATGCATTGGTAGTAACGGAATCAGGTAAAATTCTGTAAGTAACTATTCTATTCCCGAACGCGCTTTCAATTAACTGAACGTTTGTAAATTCCTTGTCAGAACTTATCACGTTGTTTTTATGGGTATTACTTTTCAAGTGGTTGGAATAATATTTTCTAGATACTGACACGTGACACACAGGACATTCAATTTTGTGATTACTTTATGTACTCACGTTTTGGTGTCCAACTGATACTGTGGACGTTGCCACAGCAGCGTAGCTAGTTGAATTGTTCAAAGGTTTTTTTTTCTTTGTTGGTGGTTCGGCAGTCACAGTTGACATTGCTGATCTTTTTTTATTTATTCCTCCTCGGCCAACTTGTAAAGATCTGCAAAAATAAAACAATTATTAATATTACAAGTTATTCACAATTATAACATAAACAAAAACACCTAAGTTTAATACTAACTCATTTCTCGTCTACAATTTAAGCAATATGCTTGCATTGGCAGTACACCATCAATTTCATCGGATGTGTCAGATTGATGAGTATGTATGATGTGTCCACTGCATGGTGTGAAATATGGCATAATCTCGGTATCCTCTAACCACGAAACTGGTAAAACCTTTTTGAAATACCATAATCGTATCAAATTATGGAATTTGGACAAGATCAAAGACTTATCTAGGCTTGTAATTTCACTTTGAGATAGATCCAAATTGAAATACATCTTAAATAGAACTAGTCCTATGCCGTCGCGAGAAAAGTAACAAATGATTTGAAGCAACTGGCATTCGGTTTAAATACCTTAAAATCCACCCCTACCAGCTACAACTAGCAAAAAACGAGTTGAAACATGTTTCGGTAGGATGGGTATCCATTACATGACACAATATAACAAAGGTAACTATTAGCATCAAATGAGTTTAAGCATGATTCAGAAGGATGGATATCTATGACAATAGCACAATTATAACAAAAGCAGTATTATAACAAAGGTAAGTAACCTACGTTTTAAAATATTCTTGTTCCACTTTTTCGCAAAGTTCGGATAGCCTTTGGTCTTCAGTAAGCTGTTCAAGTTGTTGGTCGAAGAAGTTGCAGCTCTGTCCGTCCATTATTACGTCTTCGTTAGAATGTGTTTTTTTTAAGCGGGCTATGGTCTATTTATACTATGAACATCGGCGCTTGGAACTTGTGTTACTTATCTAATATGAAAGACAATGACTCTTTGTCGGAAAAAAAATAACTAGAAAGGAAGCTTAGAATACAAAAGGTGTTCGCTATACAAAGAAAAATGTTCGGTACGAGTTATAAAGCAATTAAACAAACAATCGAGTAAAAAAAGATAAAAGGAACAAATTAAGATCCTAAAACTACTTTTACACTTATTTTGTATTGTCTATAACGTAATTGACACAATCACTTTTGTCCGCTAACTGTTTGGTGATTTGGTAAATCACATCTTTTGTGGATTCCACGTGAGCGTCCTCTTCGGAGTAAGCGTAGTATTTAACACGCACTTCCGCATGTTTCCAATGCTCCGTTGGCGGAACATTTTTTATTTTCCGCGCATCATACACCTCAATTTTTATAAGATGTGAGGCGTATATTGCATCGTCTTTATTGGACTTTATAAAAGCCACGCCTTCCGCAGTGGCTTGGCTGACGCTCGACGACTTTACTGCAACTTTCCTTTTCTTCCGTTTTTCAAAGAAGCCATCTATGCTGTTATTAGGCCTCTTGTTAGTGTTAGCAATAGCTTTTTTGACTTTATAGGCCAACGTTCCTTCTTCATCACTTGCTTCGTCGTCGGGATAATAATAATTTTTAAATGTGTTTTCCTGTAACAATATTAAAACATTATTCAAACGGTCCTTCAAAGTAGATTTACATGGTAAACACAAAAATAGATGAAGGTTATGTTACAATCAATCAAAATCTGAAATAAGTGGGCACACATTAAATTATGACTACATACTTACATCCATTTCAGCAACGAAACACTGCTTTCAGCAACCTTGCACTTAACTCTTTACACTTCACGACTCACGACTCTACTCGAAGATCTTGCTCGGAGAATTGTTTGGGGCGCAATGAAGTCGAGATGTGATGGCGGGCTTTTATACCCAGCGCAATCCCTACAAGTTGGGACACGTATTTTTTTAAAGAAGGGCTTCGCTTAGTGAACAGGTATAAACTCGTATTCTCCAGACGCGGTTTGTTGAAGAACAAAAGACAGCGGCGGTTCTTTTGATACAAAGACAACAATTAAGCAATTATACTATGCCGTCCGCGTTCTTGAGGTCCTTTATGCGTAGTGCAGTTTAACAGGTTTAAACCAGTATCTTCAAAGACATACACTCAAAAAAACATAACGCTCCTCTTATTGACGACGGTCAGGTAAATAAACGGTTCGCCTAGTGAATACGTTCAAACTAACTGTTTTTTCAAAAAGCTCTCTTTGCATAGTGTATTGATGTTAAGTAATTGAATAATAAAAGATCGTGGTGCGTTTGATACAAAGCAAACAATAAAGCTACTGAAACCGTTTACTGTATTATGTAAACTCTCTATCTATATGTATATTCATAATATAAACTTTAGCTATATAATATGTCCACAAAATGTAGGATAGTACCTACTGTGTAAGCGAAACAAAAGGCTGCGTTCTTAATATCCTTTGTACATAGTGCAATCCTACAAGTTTTGACTAGTATTTAAATAATCGAATTGCGTAACAAACACGTTAAAACTAGTATTTCTAAGGAGATTAGAAGTGAAAAGCAATAAAGCAACAAAATTCTTGTTTCTAACTGAAACCATTTACTATTTAGCGTAACAATATTCTCCAAGACGTAGGTTAGGTTAGGTTAGATTTATGATAGTCCTGAAAGTTATGGATTCAGAATAAAATAAGTAGTTTGCAAAATAAGAATTTGTCAAAAGATATGTCCACGAAACATCGAGTTGCGAATCAAAAGTACAAACCAAGTACTATATAGCGTGACAATATTCTCCAAAACGTAGGTTAGGTTAGATTTAAGATAGTCCTGAAAGTTATGGCTTACGAATTTCTCCAAAACGTAGGTTAGGTTAGGTTAGATTTAAAATAGTCCTGAAAGTTATGGCTTACGAATTTCTCCAAAACCTAGGTTAGGTTAGGCTTGAATTTGTCCAAAATGTAGGTTAGGTTAGGTTTGAATTTCTCCAAAACGTAGGTTAGGTTAGGTTAAATTTATGATGGAGGAAAATTAGAGGTCACTTTGGTTTTTCGAGGAATTTTATGTGAGGGAGTCATTTGCGAGATTTGTGGTTTTGTGCGTTGCATTCTTTTTAGTTGTTTTAAATATTGCCTTTTGTTCCTTTAACGTAGCTTCAGTAGTTTTCCAGATATTAGTTTTCGAACGTTTGCATCGACACTGTGCGGTCGACGTTCGGAAATTAATTTGATATTTTCCTAACTTTTGCTTTTTATTCCAAACTTTTGCTTTTCCCCCCCTAATAACTTTGTCCCCTTTTATTTTAGATTCATTTTTAGGGCTCTTCTAGCCACGCCTTGACGAGTACTACTCGCAAGTTTTTGTTTGGTTGCGATCGGACCTTCTGTCCGGGAGTTACCAAAAACTTGTGAGTTGCTCGTCACATTTGTTAAGGCGCAGAAAATTACTAACAATAAGTTGGTAATTCTTGTTTTTGTCCTTTGTCTGCAAAGTCCCTTAAGGACTTTGCATTCTCTCTTTTCGGCCTTATAGAGGCTCGGAAGACGCGTTTTACGACGCGTCGGGCCCCTCTATAAGTCCCATAGGGAACTCGCAGTTGGAAGGGAAAAAGAGCTGATTTTTGGGATTAAGTTGGTAAACTTTGCCCATACTAATCGGCTCTTGGACCCTGACCGGTCTGTGACCGGAAAATTGTTATTACTTTTTTTTCGGCTGAACTTTTTGGGGGTTTTTCAACGGATTTGGGTAGTTGGTTTGTTGCTTTAAATTCTTTGCCTCAACGGTGCTCTTCTAGCACCGTTATTTTCGGAGGCCCGAATTTTTGAAGTTCGGCTGGGATTTCACTCTGAAATCCCAGGAAACACAACCTGCCCGAAATTTTTGGAAAATTTCCAAAAAATAGTGGGACTTTCTTTTTTCGAAAGTTCTTCACTTGGTAATTTGCGCGATAAAGCGGGCTAGCAGTCTTCTTTTAGTTTGTATCTCCCGGACATTCCGTTCGGGAGTTATAAATTTTTTAGTCGATTGCTCGTTGCCTACTTTAGGCGCCGCACTTTGCCTTTTTCCGGTGGAAAATTTTCTTCGAAAATTCGCCGCCGGAAAAGTAGGGGGAGGGGGACAAAACGGGCAGAGAAGGTGTGTGGGGGGTCTAAGGGGCCACCTTTTGGCACCTTGCGCACTTCTCTTGGGCTTGCGGTTGTCGAGTTGTCGGAGGTCAAAGGTCGGATTTCGGGGCTCCGGCCCGTTAAAAAAGGTTCGCTCTTGACCGTTTTGAAAATATTTTCTTGGTTTTTTGTTGGTTTTGTCCAATTCGTGAGGGCGGAATGTCGGCGGCGGCGACAGACCGCAGCGAAACGGGGGGGGGGGTATTGTTGTGCCGGACGGCCCAGGGTCGGTCTCGGAACAAGAGGTCGAGGTCGACGTCGAAGTGGTCGAGGTAATGGAGAATGTCTCCGGACCCTCGAAGAGGGGATTGGTCGAGTCCGAGTACAACCCGAGGCCTGAGTTGGGGCCGAAAGTCAGCTCGGCGCGCCGGGGGGGCAGATCCCCTGCCATCGGATCCCATCTGGGATTGGGCTTCTCGGAAGCAAGGGTCCTGCTCCGGGACCTAAAATTCGAGGAGTTCGAGGCGGAGACGAGCAAGACCGCGGCGTACCGCCTTGAATCTCCCGCGCTGGACACGAGGTCCGGTGCGGAGAAAAAAGGGAAGAAGAGGGGGGCTGAGAAGGCCGAGCCCGCACCCGAGCTCAGCTCGGATGAGGGGGAGGTGGACGAGGAAGACCCCATCGAGGTTGCCCGCAACGCTGCATTCGCCGTGCTGGCGGAAGCTGGTAAATGCGGCAACATAAAGGGGACCATTTGGGGCCGAATTAATTCGGCCTGCAAGCGGGTGATGGGGGCGATGGACGCCCTCCAAGCCAAAACAGAGGGGGAGGAGATCCGCCGGCTTAAGGCCGACAATAGGCGGATGCGAAGCCAACTCGCCCTTCTAGAGAGGGAAACGAAGGCTCTCCGCACCGCCTACTCCTCGCGGGCAGTAGAAAGGGCGGCTCCTCCCGTAGAGGAAAGTCTCCCTGGAGGTCTGGCCGAGGCGCTGGGGGACCTCAAGCGGGACCTGTTCGTCTCCCTCGGGGAGATGATAAACGTCCGGCTTGGGGAAATGGAGAAGCGCCTCCCAGCCGAGCCTATCCTTCGCCCCCCGCTGGCGGCGGACAGGAAGAGAGACGCGGCCGCGGGACGGTCGGCTGATGAGCCGTCACCGGGCCCATCGCGGGCCAGACCCGCGAAGGCGACCCCCGCTAAGCCCGCTACCAAGCCGGCCAAACCGGCTCAGGCCAAACCGGCCCCGGCCAAACCGGCCCCGGCCAAACCGGCCCCGGCCAAGCCGGCCCCGGCCAAACCGGCCCCGGCCAAGCCGGCCCCGGCCAAACCGGCCCCGGTCAAGCCGGCCCCGGCGCAACGTGGACCGGCGCCGGACGCGTCTGCAGCTCCGGCTGAGGCCGCGCCGGCTCCAACTTGGACGGAGGTGGTGCGGAGGGGGGCCAAAAAGGCCCCCAAACAAACGACGACAGCCCCCGCCCCCAAGGCAGCGACGAACAAAATGGCCGGCCCGAAATTGACCGCCCCAAAGACCTCAGCCGTGGTAATCACGCTGAGGTCAGAGTCCAAGGACTCCTATAAGGCGGTCATGGACCGGGCCACCGCCAACATAAAGTTGGCGGATCTGGAGCTGGACCACCTTAAGGTCCGGCTATCGGCCACCGGGGGGCGGCTGATCGAGGTGGGCGGCGCCGACAGCGCTAAGACCGCGGACGCCCTCGCGGTCAAGTTGCAGGAGTTGGTCGGGGAGTCGGCGGAGATCACCCGACCGACCAAATGCGCTGACCTGCGCATCTCCGGCCTGGACGAGTCGGCGGAGCCGGAGTCCGTCCGCCAGGCGATCGCGGAGAAGGGGGGGTGCCCCCCGGACAGCGTCAGGGTGGGCGCCATTAGGCTGGGACCGGTGGGGACGGGCTCTGTTATGGCCAGATGCCCGGTGGCCGCCGCCAAGGCCATCATCCAGGCCGGTCGGCTCTTGGTCGGCTGGTCCGCAGCGCGGGTCCAGGCGCTGGAGCCCCTCCCCATGCGCTGCTACAAGTGCATGGGGACAGGGCATACGAGGGCGCTGTGCCCGTCCACTGCCGACCGAAGCAACCTCTGCTTCCGGTGCGGCATGGAGGGACACAGGTCGTCGGGCTGCACAGCGAACCCTAAGTGCGCGCTGTGCACCCGTCTCGGCCGCCCTGCCGGGCACGTGATGGGATGCGAGAAATGCACCCCCCCACCAACAAGAGGAAGAGTGGCCGCCCAGACCCCGGCCCCCAAACCAGCGATTGTAGGCCAGACGGCACCGGAGGGGCTCATGGACACCACCAATGCCAGCGCGTCCGCTTGAGCTCCTCCAGGCGAACGCCAACCACTCCGCCCGCGCTCAGGATCTGCTGATGCAGTCCATGGCGGAGTGGGGCGTCGACGCGACGGTGGTCGCCGAGCCGTACTTCGTCTCCCCCCAATCTAATTGGGCTGGGGACGTGGACGGCTCGGTAGCAGTGGTGGTGCCGGCGTTCGGCGAATCCCCCCGCCTCTCCATAAAGGAGAGGGGGCAAGGGTTCGTCGCGGCCAAATGGGGAGAAATACTGCTCCTAGGAGTTTATTTCTCCCCAAACAGGCCCCTGAGGGCGTTCGAGGCCTTCCTCACGGAGCTGGGGTTGGTTGTGGCGAGGGCGGCTCCAATGCCGGTCTTGGTGATGGGGGACCTGAACGCGAAAAGCGGCGCGTGGGGTTCCCCCATCACTGACGCTAGAGGGACGGAGGTTGAGGGCTGGGCGGCTATGGCCGGCCTCGCACTGGTGAACCGGGGGACGGTCCAAACATGCGTGCGGCGGCAGGGGGGTCCATCGTGGACCTAACGTTCGCGACCCCTGCCATCGCTGCGCGCATCCAGGATTGGCGCGTCCTGGAGGACGCGGAGACCCTTTCCGACCACCGGTACATCCGGTGCAGGGTCTCTGCGTCCTCGTCCCCCGGGGTGCAACCTCGGGCCGGTCAGGGTTTCCCGAGGTGGACCCTGACAAACTGGACCCGGAGATGGCAGAGGAGGCTGCCATGATCCGGGCCAGATGGTCGTCCCCGCCCGCCGGCGGAGACGTAGATGAGAGGGCAAGGCAATTCCGGGCGGCACTCACTGAGGTCTGTGACGCCGCTATGCCTCGGACGCGGCGGATGCCCGCCAAAAAACAAGTTTACTGGTGGTCGGCGGAGCTTGCGGACCTCCGCGCCGCCAGTATTCGCGCAAGGCGGGCGTACCAGCGGTGCCGTAGGAGGAGGGCCCACACCCCAGCCGAGGAGGACCTTTATTACCAGGTCCTCCGGGAAGCAAAGACGGCACTTCAGGGGGCCATCGCCAGGGCCAAGGACTCCGCGCACGAGGAGTTCTTGGCCACCCTGGATAGGGACCCGTGGGGGCGGCCGTACTGCATCGTCCGCAATAAGATGCGGACCGCCCCCCCCATCGAGTCGCTGGAGCCGGAGCTGCTGCAGCGGGTGGTGGTCGGGCTTTTCCCGGGACCACCAAACGTGACGGTCCCAAGAATGGCGCCGCCGGTAGCGGACGAGGAGGAGCAGGAGCCCCCCCCACCCGTCACAGATGACGAAATGGTGGGGGCAGTTGACCGGCTGCGTAGATGCAGGAAGGCGCCGGGGCCAGACGGGGTCCCGGGTAAGGTCCTTCCTGTTGCGCTAAAGCACTTGGGGTGCCGCCTCAGGCAGTTATTTGATGACTGCCTGGCGGCTGGGCGGTTCCCCAACGTGTGGAAACAGGGGAGGCTGTGCCTGTTGACAAAAGCGGGTCGACCCGCAGACTCCCCTTCGGCCTACAGGCCCATAGTGCTGCTGGACGAGGTGGGCAAGATGATGGAGCGCATCATTGCGTCCCGCGTACAGAGCCACCTCGTCCGGGTAGGGCCGGGCCTCTCGGACCACCAGTTCGGGTTCCGAGCGGGGCGGTCGACGTTAGATGCAGTCACCGCCCTGAAGGAGTTCTGCGGGTACGCGGAGGGAAGAGGGGAGGGGGTCATGGCGGTGTCGCTAGACATCGCCAACGCCTTCGGCACCCTCCCCTACGGCGTGATAGAGGAGGCACTCCGATACCATGGAGTGCCCCTCTATCTGAGAAGGCTGATAGGGCACTACCTACAAGGCAGGGTAGTGTCCTATCAGGCGAGAGGGGGCGGGATCGAGGAGCGGCGGATGGCCTGCGGCGTTCCACAGGGGTCCGTGTTGGGACCCCTGCTTTGGAACGTCGGATTCGACTGGGTGATCCGCCTCACGCTCCTCCCCCGGATGGCAGTCGTCTGCTACGCAGACGACACCCTCGTAGCCGTCCGGGGCGGAGACTACGAGGAGACGGCCCGGCGAGCGACGGTGGCCACCACAGTGGTGGTGGACCGCATCCGCATGCTGGGCCTGCGGGTGGCCCTCACGAAGACGGAGGCCATCGTCTTCGGGGGGAGGGGCCCAAGTTGGAGGATCCCCGCGGGGGCGGGGATCCGAATAAGAGGGGAAATCGTCGAGGTGAAGGCCCAGATCAAGTATCTGGGCCTTCACCTCGATAGGCGGTGGAGTTTCGAGGGCCACTTCAAGGCCCTCGCTCCGAGAGTGGTGGGAGCGGCGGCGGCCCTCGGCAGGTTGCTCCCGAACGTGGGGGGCCCCAGCGCGCCATGCAGACGCCTCTTCGCGGGCGTCGTCAGAAGCATGGCGCTATACGGGGCTCCGATATGGGTCGACTCATTAAAAGAGTCGACCAAGGCCCTGCTGCGGCGACCACAGAGGGTGGTCGCCAACAGAATTTGCAGGGCCTACGTGACGGTCTCGTTCGGGGCAGCCTGCGTCCTCGCAGGGACACCCCCCTGGGAGCTCGAGGCGGGGGTGTGGGCGGAGGCGCACGCCAGGAGGGTCGAGGGCCGGGCGAGAGGAGAACGCCTGGCCCCGGAGGAGGTGGCCCACGCGCGCCGCGAGGCCGCCGACCGGATGAGGGACCGGTGGAAAGCGACCCTGGCGGACCCCTCTTATGGCATCCGCACCATAGAGGCTGTCCGCCCGCTGCTTTCCGACTGGTCCGAGAGACGGCACGGGTCCCTCTCCTTCCGACTCACGCAGGTATTGACCGGGCATGGCTGCTTCGGTCACTACCTGCACAGAGTCGCGAGGAGGGAGCCGACCCCGTCGTGCCATGAGTGCGGCGCGGGAGACGATACGGCGCAGCACACCCTCGAGGTGTGCAGCGCCTGGGACTCCCAGCGCCGCACTCTGGTGGCGACGATAGGGGGCGACCTCTCTCTGCCCAGCGTGGTAACCGCCATGCTGGGCAGCGACAGGTCGTGGGAGGGAGTGGCCTCTTTCTGTGAGGACGTCATGTCACAGAAAGAGGCCGCGGAGCGGGTGCGCGAAGAGGCCGTCGACGCACACCCGCTCCGGCGCAGACGATGGGGGAGGCGGCGGAGACAGTTCGCTGCCCGCCAACTTCCCCAGTGAGGCCTGCGGGTATGGGGGTGGAGCACCCCTGCCCGCCGCAGGCTAGGCCTCACAGTCTGGGGGGGAGGTTCAGCGTCCCTGACCTCCCTCTCCTTTGGCGCGGGTTAGCCCCGGCACGTAGGCTGGGGCGCCGGTCAGGCGTCGTTGTGGGTCATGACTGAGGTCCCACGGCGCCTGGTAGAAAGCCGGTTCGAGGGTGACGCCTAGGGAGGTTTTAGTTCGGGTATGCCCCCCACTCTGGGGGGAGAGTCTCACATATCCTCCGGCCGCTCCAGGCCGGGGTGAAGCTATAAAGCTTTCCTCCCTAGTCAAAAAAAAAAAAAAAAAAAAAAAGGTTAAATTTATGATAGTCCTAAAAGTTATAGGTTACGAATAAAAGTGTACTGCGAATAATGCGATAGGATATTTATGTGCTGATAGAATAATGAATTGAAAGTGGACTTACGAAAACACACGGTATTTTTTGCACGGAGCGTGGCGGGTGATCAGGTACCCAGGAAAAAAAGGTAGGCACCGAACCCCGAGTGGTCGCAGGTAAGAAGTTGAACGTACATATATACCAGAAAGAGTGGGCGGAGCGTGATGAGACCCCGTCCAATCGCTTTTTTTTTTTTTAGAAATCGTTGCCCTCAAGCCGCCATTTTGAGCAACAAAAAAGTGATCCAGAACCGGCGAATCCCTACTACTCAAGGGACTTGTGAACGAGAAACCCAACACCACCTTGGGACCGCTTGTCACCCTCCCGGTAGAAGAGCAGGTTGCCGGATTTCAGAGTTATCGTGTCCTCACCCTCTCGACGGACTTCGGATAACCCCAAGATATCCCAGTGCAACCTACTCATCTCCTCTTCCAGCTCGATTAGCTTCTCGTCAGTTCCCAGTGTCCGAATGTTGTGTGTTACCAGGGCCAGTCGTCTTTTGGGTTGGGAGTGGTAGCCGGGCGTCTGCCGGGGATTCTTAGCACCCCCTGCTCCGCCGTTACCGAGGCTGCTACCGTGGCCCGGAATAGCGGAGCCGCCGGGGACTGGGGGCCTGGTCCTTTGTTGTGAAATCATTTTTGTTTTCATTTGGAGGGGTTTTGCCATACTCACCACGCTTGGCAAGCGGGTTGGCGAGCGCAGTATTTACGTGTCGAGCAGAAGGCGCTGCTGCCCACCTTCTGGAGAAGAAACCCCTTAGGCGGATTTTACGGCCCCCATGGGAAGAGATGGGGAAGTACTATTCTAAGCCGGTACCCCACGGCCATATATATATATATATATTTCCAAATGCTAAGCTAAGCTAATGCTAAGCATTTGGAAATAGTTAGGTACAACAACGCGGGATCTATTGTCAATGAACAGGTTAATTTTCCTTCTTCTCCTTTATTGCGGGTATGCTTAAATTCTGTCTTTAACAATGGGGGTAGCTGAGATTGAGATAAATTATATGGGTAGTTTGTGATAATATACGGGGGTACTTTTGTTTTATTTTAAAATTTTGAGGGTAGGCTTTGAGAAAAATAATAAGGGTAGTAGTGCAAAAATGTTGGCGGTAGGCGGGATTAAAGAAAAATGTTTTAGTTTGTCAGTACGCCATTCGTTCAAGTAGCGAACGGTCGTACTGTTCGATCTTGATGATGCCTCGTATAGAGGCGAAACGCGCGTCGATCGTGTAGTTTTAGCATTTAGTGGTGGTGGTGTGTAGTTGAGTCTGTGTGATATATGCTGTTTCGTGTGGAAGTGGAGGAGGGTGGGTTTTTGCATGAACATATATGTGTCGCACAGACGCAGCTATTTTACACGAGCCCGGCACTGGTTTCGCGGAGTAGCATGGGAATTTGTTCCAGTTTGTTATATATGTAATAGTACATATATAGGGATAGTTTTAAATATCTGCTCGTAACGGTTCCAACGCTACAATTTTTTTTGTATTGGGGACCCCCCTATTTTTTAACTTTTTTTTATTTTTAGATTTTTCCTATGCTTACACACAATTACCGAGCTAGATTCCAAATTTCATCTTTCTAGGTCATCTGGAAGTAGGTTAGGTTTAGGTACTATAAGTGAGTCAGTCAATACTAAAAATTTACGACTTTTTGACCTTCATATTATTATCTTTATAACCGTTTGAGCTATCTTCATGAAATTTGGGCTTCTAGATGTCCTTATGGATATAATTAAACACACGTAGTTTTATGTGTTTACGTTAACGAGGTTTTGAGTTATAGAAGGGTCAAAAGTGGCACCAAGTGGTTCGTGTAATATTACACTCGGCGCTGGCTAGCCAGTGCCTTTGCTTGAACTTGGCTTGACACGCTGCCGCGTGTCTAGATTTCTAGTCGTGTGATGGTGAAAGGGGTCCAATTAGGTCTATATGAACGTAGCTGAATCTTGCTCCCGGCAACAGGAACTGTCCCAAGGGTGATGTCGTGTGGCGATGTACCTTCGACGATTGGCATGAGTTGCAGGCTTGAGTCCAGGCGCGGCAATCCTTACGTGCGTTGGGCCAAATGTACCTTTCTGTTACCAGCTTCGTCGTTGTCCTTACGCCGGGGTGGCTAAGCGAATGTATGGCATTAAAGATTTTACGTCGCAGTTTCCCAGGGGCATATGGACGTGGCCTTAACTTAGAGACATCACAGTACAAAGTGATGCCAGTTCCTGGTACCGATACTTCCTTAAGTTTCAAGGATGTCGTCGCATTGGTTAGAAGCTGCTGCATCTCCTCATCTTCCTGCTGCGCACGTGCTAATGCTTCCAACTCTGGTGGCTGCGTGATAGCTTCTATGCGAGAGAGAGTATCTGCCGTAACATTATACTTACCGGAGATATGCTTGATATCGGTTGTGAACTGTGCGATGAAATTCAACTGGTTGAACTGGCGCGGTGAATAGTGGCGGTCCCGTTGTTGAAAGGCGAACGTAATGGGCTTTATAGTCTGTATATACGACAAAGTGCCTACCTTCAACCTTGAAGCAAAAGTGTTTGATGCTTTCGTAGATCGCAAGCAACTCCCTGTCATACGCGCTGTATAGCTGTTGTGACTTGTTTATCTTCTTAGAAAATAATGCTAAGGGCTGCCAATCACCTTCAAGCAACTGCTGTAAGACAGCGCCTATGGCGAAATTCGATGCGTCCGTTACGAGGGCGAGCGGTGCGTTTGACTCCGGATGTGCTAGGAGAGTACACCTGATGATTCTTGCTTTACAATTGTCGAAAGCTTGCAGTGACTCAGGAGTCCAAGTAAGAGGTTGAGAACCTTTTTTCTTTGGGCAGGCGAGTAAGTCATGCAAGGGAGCTTATTCCTCGGCAGCGTGCGGGATAAATCGCCTGTAAAAATAGAGCATCCCCAGAAATCTTCTTAATCCGTTGAGGGTTTTAGGTGGCAGAAAATCCTGAATTGCCTCAATTTTCGTATCCAGTGGACGCGTGCCGTGTTCCGAGATTGTAAGGCCAAGAAAGGTTACCTCATTTAATCCGAAGGCGCACTTCCCCTTATTAATCAGCAGACCGTACTCTTGCAGGCGCTCAAAAACTCGTTCCAGGTGTTCCTCATGACTTCTGGAAAATACCAAGATGTCGTCAATGTACGAGTAGCAGTAATCGAGCTGTCGTAGGACTTCATCTAGAAATCTTTGAAACGTTTGTGTAGCGTTTCTTAGACTAAATGACATGAAAGGGAACTCGAATAGTCCAAATGGTGTAGTAATGGCGGTTTTAGGGATATCTTTACAATGAACAGGGATCTGATTGTAAGCTTTTACCAAATCTATTTTGGAAAATATTTTGCAACCTGCCAACCTATGAGCATAATCCTCTACGTGCCTTATGGGGTACCTGTCAGGTATGGTTCTGACGTTTAGTCTATAATCACCGCAGGGTCTCCAGCCGTCCTTCTTCGGTGCGAGATGTAAGGCCGAGGCCCAAGGTGAATCAGAACGACGCGTTGTCCCGTTACTCATCATGTCTTCGAACTGCTGTTTGGCCACCTTCAGGCGATCAGGAGCAAGTCGGCGAGGTCTGCTGAATACTGGAGGTCCTGGAGTGGTACGTATAAAGTGGACGGTGTTGTGCTTCACTTCGCGCTCGATACCCGATGGTTTTGTGAGTTGAGGGTAGTTCGCTAATAAATTGTGGTACTCACTGTTGCCCGAGATGATTTTAATGCTAGGAACCTGGCATTTCATGAGCGTTGCTGCTGACGATAGCGTAGTCAGGCTATCCAGAAGTCGAGAGTTCATGCAATCCACAAGTAAACCATAGTGAGAAAAGAAAGTCGGCTCCGATTATCGGCTTGTCTACGTTGGCTATGACGAAGTTCCAGGGAAATTCGCGTCGCAAACCCAGGTCTAAATGCAGCTTGATGGTTCCAAATGTTTGGATTGGAGTGCCGTTGGCAGGGGTGAGGCGGTACTCAGTCGGTTTACCGTTCGCCATGTGTAGGCATGGTAATACTGACAAAGGTCGGAACCGGTGTCGATTAGGAATTGCATTTTTAGACTTCCTGTCGGTAATGAAAAGGCGGCTGGTGGCGTGGCAGTCAGTCGCCGCGTCTATTGACTGCCGCTGAATTTTTCCGCTGCGTAGCTGCAGGGTGATGTGCACTTCTTGGCTTTGTGGGCAAAAATGGAATGGTACCAGCACATACCTGGCATTCTGCTCCGGCACCGACACCTGCTCTTCGACTTTCCTTTTGAGTTGCCTCGACGAAACGTGTACGTGTGCGGCACACCCTTATATAATGCTAGAGTGGAAAGATTCAACAATTTATTACTTGATGATTTTATTAACCATAATGAATGTTTCTTTGTTTATGATTCGAACCGTAATTTATCATTTGACATGTTTTCGATGAGAACTGGTAGATTGAATAACTATGACATGATGAATATTATTCAAAATCTACAATATAATATTTATTGGCATGCAAACATTAAGTCGCCCTATTGTAGTAGTAAATATAAATGCACCCGTGGCACCTGTAGTGATAATGTTTCTTGCAGCAATGATGGCCTTTTTCGTGTATAAGCATGTATTTGTATTGCACCAGAACATCAATGGCTTAATAAATAAATCAAATGCACTGGCCGTTAATTTGCAGGAATTATCACTATCTAAAAGGCAAATCGATATTATTTGCATCACAGAGCATAATATGATAGAAGGTGATGAAACCCAGTTATCTTTAGCTAATTATGTACTTGCAGCGCACAACTCAAGAGACAGTAGGAGTGGAGGCTCTTGTATTTTGGTTAGAAAATTTCATAAATATAAAGTTTTAAAGAACATTTTAGACATATCTACCTCACGTATATTTGAATGTTCCGCTATTGAGCTTATAGAAAGCAATGTTATTGTGGTTTGTGTATACAGAGTCCCTAAATACAATGACTATGACATGGACTTGTTTCTAAATAAATTAGATATTATTCTCAATCGCATAAATGACACTAGGAAAAAAATCATAATTTGCGGTGATTTTAACATTGATACCCTAAAAAGAAATAAACATTCAACCAACTTTATAAACTTAGTCTCTGGTTTTAACCTGCGGTTTGGAATATCAGTACCTACAAGATTACAAAGCAATACGTGCATTGATAATATCATACATAATGTACGTGGAGCTAAGGCTGAAGTAGTGGAACTTGCGCTATCAGATCACACAGCCAAAATATTGAAATGCCCAGTTAAACCAACGTGTTTACTGACGCATTGATTCATTGAGAAAAGGGATTTTGGTGCTGATAATATTGCTAAATTTACGAAATGCATAAAGACCCTTAGTTTTAATAGAGTTTACATGGCAAGTGACCCAAACGAAGCATTTAATTACTTTAACGATGAGTTTACTTTATTTTATAATCTATGCTTTCCCATTACAAAATGTAAAGTGACCTTATTAAGTAAACCAAGGTGGATTATGTAACCGATGTTATAGTAGATTAGTATATAAAATATATTTTATATTAAGTTTGAAATGATATATAATTTTAGTTGCTAATTTTAGATACACAACAAATCCTAAGTAGGGCCTTTTTTTTTACATTCTTTTGGTTTACATGTGCGCACAAGTGCCGTCTATTACTTAGAAACTTAAGAATTCACAGGCAATAAATTCAGATAGTTTATGACCTTTTTTTTTCACTCTCGCACAAGGGCAGCGTTCAAACACATTTCAAGTGGTCATCAGAGTTTGTTAGGGTTCCTTAATGTCAACAGTAAAACGCGGCGTTATTCGGTATGTGTATGTTTGTCTGTATATGACGTTACATTTTTGTATTTTGTAACATTGAAATTAGTTTGCTTTCAATAGGGAATATAATATAAACGGTGTTTCATTTTTAAATTCCGTTTTACCGTTTATAACTTATGTATATTACTTTTGGTTTTTGCTCTATAATTTTGATTGTATCAGATTTAAGGATTACAGATAAAGTGACCTTGGCGTATAAATGTGTTATCTGCTAGCTTACTTTTAGACAGGACGAGGAGTATTTTTAGGTCGAGTAATCATTAATTATTAGTAAATAAACTTACAAAAACTATAAATGTATTCCTATATTATAATGGTAACGGTAGTTAAGCTATATATTATATAGTAATGATTGGATAGTAGATATATAATTTTAGTTATAGGAATAGATAAACTTTTGAGTAACTACGGAACTTCAGGGTGTGCTATTTCGTTTCGCGCTTGGCACAATTTCTACCAAACTGTTCAGTAAGCATCTATGGTGTTTAGAATCAAGGGTGGGGGTGTTTTGGCGTGAGTATAAAAGCTAATGAACAAAGGAAAACAGGGCTGAGAGGGTCTTAGTATTTGGCTTAAAGGGTCTTAGATTTTGTCTTTGCATCTGTCTTAGAATCGGTCTTAGAATTCACGATTGTCCCTGGGGATACCGATATTTTTTTCAAAGATTTAGTTTCGCGACGTGAACGTATTTTATTTTAATTTGTTAAGTCAGTGTTAATTAGCGGAAAATATTTAGTGATTGCGTACTAGTGGACTTTATGAACTTTATGAACTTAAGTAGTGTTGGTGTTACGGACTCAATTTTCATTTGGATTACCGCATGATCGGCAGCATGTTATTGGACGAAGCTAAGTGATAGCATAGTTTTTATTTTATTATTATTTGTTATTGATGTGTTTTTTTTTAAGGTCTCCATTTAAGAGATCGATCGCAATATTTGTTTTGTGTGTTAAAATAATTGACATTTACGTAAACAAAATTATCTGTTCTATTTAACCTGTCTGCGTTTTGAAGTTCTTCATTATCATTATTTTCATATTTTTATTGATTACAATAATCTTTTTATGTGTTTAAAAGCTAAATAAATCAAAAGCAAACTATACCGAATCGAAGTGAAACATTATAATACGTAATTGAATTACTCAAACGAAAATAGGAATTATAGTCTCTTATTTGTCGTTTAGAATTTGATTGTCCGGCGTGTTTCAACTGTGACCAGAGCGGCGATTTTTTCGGTATTAGATAGATAAAGTATGAATGTGTTTCTGCTTATCAAAATCCTATTTTTTTTTATCTTATCTTTTGTCCGAGTCGCCTACGGCCAAGTTTAAAGTCAGGTCTATTTGAATTCGGACGGGGCCCCGGGGCCTACGGCCGGTCGATAGTACGTACGACTTTTTATGTTGTTGACGGACGATTCAGTAAAGCCGTGCGTGCTCTATTCCTTGACATCGTGCCTTCAGGTCGAATACCTGGGGTTGCAATCTCAAGGAATGAACCTAACGACGTATGCGGGAAAGCGGTACCCTCGATAGGGGAGCACTTAAATTCCCCACCACCACAGAATGACTGGATTTTGTTTCAGATTGTTTGGAATGAGAGTGATGGTTTGAATCGAATTAATTCTATATTTTGTAGGATTATTTTGTTTTCTGGCCAGACCCCATCCAAAGGCAAACTTCAGTTTGTGTTTAATTTCACACTTTGTGAAGGTCAAATTTCAAACACTTGCTGAATACGCAAACTGATTTTTGACTGTACCAGGCCGACCGGTAGGGGAGTTGTTAGGGATCTCAGGTCTTACTCTTAAACTGTATGTTTCACTGCACTAATATTATTATGTTCAACTGACTAATTTAATTTTAAGAATTTAATTAACTTAAACCAAATTCTTACTTAACGGTATAAATAAAAATTACACAACGTAGAAAGGGTCCTTCCATTTAACTAGACGATCACACATTTTTATGGCCAAGTATTTAAATTCGTAGTTCGTAGTAAAAATTTATAGTTACGTATATTATTCGTACATTCAAGTATTTATTTTTAATAGGTTAAATATATATAAAAGTTACAGTGGTGCCGTGACCAGGATGTGAGTCACTAAAATTTGAATTATTGTGGTTCAAATACTTATCAAACAATTTGGGTTACTACATATTAATTTTTTGCCGTATTAGAATAATTAGTCTTATAAGAATTTCAGTTGAACAGAGCACTTACTATTAGAATAACCAGTCTTATAAGAATTAGACCAAAAGTGCGTCGATCCTTTTACGCAAGAAATATTTTGGAATATGGGTTCGACTCCCATTATTAATATTGTCGGCTGAATTTTTATTTAAATAATAAGTTGTTCTTTTCTTGTGTGTACTCGCGGGTTCGATTCCCATGATAACTTATTCGGATTATAACACTAGGTACTTGTTAGATAAGATATCTGCCATCAGCAGGTTCGATCCCTGCGGTAATTTTATTGAACGAGATTGCATCTTATAAATTAAGTTACTAGGACGTGATATTAATATGATTACAACAATCATTTGGACACTTTATTCTTAATTATGTTATTATTGGTGTAATAAAACAATGTTATGTTAGATGTGGGTTCGAATCCTGCAAATACTACCTTTAAGTGCGTAAATTTACAACAAATTTACATTTTAATTTTATGTTAAGGTCTGGCATGCTAGGGGCGCAACTATAATTTTTTTAGGTCAGTGACAAATTAAAGTTTAGACTGATCTAAGACATGGATTCGATTCCCACGTCATTGTAGCTATTTTAAGGCATATTTGAATTTGACGTATGGTTAAGTAACTTACTTAGAGGATTAGGATATTTTTGAAAAATACATTAGGACATTGGTTCGATTCCAGTGCATTTTTTTGGTCAGAGCTGGGAGGCAAACGAGAAAGGGGTTCACCTGAATAATCACGGTACATATCGTGATTTACTTGAAGTATTAGACAAAAAAACAAATTGCCATTTACTCTAAGAAATAATTTAAGTAGGGGCGTGTATTCTTAAGTAATTATTAAGTATTTTAAGTAGTTGTGCATTTATTCTAAGGCTTTTTATTTAATGTGTTTGTACAAGTTAAAGCGGTGTTAAAAGTTTTAATTGATTACAGTATCAAATAGACTAGGTTCGGTTAAATATTATTTAATTAGAAATGGATTCAAATACTAGAAAGTATTCTCTGCGTAGCAAAAAGAGCACTGAACCAACGGACGAAAATAATATAATTTCTTCAGTGAAGGAAATAACGACAGCATCTTTAGGACCGGTTTTGCAAAGAGTTGAAGTATTAGAAAATCGCTTGATGGCAACTGGGGATCAAAATAGCGAAACGCTAAGTCCCGAATTGCAGTATTCAATTAATAAGTCAGTCACTGTTATGATAGTTCCGGAAAAACCGGTATTTGATGGAAGCAATATCCATCTCATGATATTTTTAGAAAATCTCGATAATTACAAGCGACAAATTAATGCATCGTCATGTGACTTATATGTAACTACGGGCTGTCTGGCTGGATCTGCCAAGAGCTGGTCTAGAGTTTTCTTGGGAAAGTGGAAAGATGACAACGACTTCAAAATTGATTTCATACATTTTTATTGGGATTCATACGCACAGCGAAAAGTTAATGACAAAATTATGAATGCAAAATGGATATCAGATAGGAATGGTAGAACCTTGACAGAGTATTTTTGTGATTGTTTCAATGAAGCAAAATTTGCAACGGTATTATTTAAAACAGAAAAAGACATAATTTTTACTATCATGATGTCTTTTCCTCGCAGCATACGTTTGCTATGGTTATCACAGAGGGATTATGACAAAGCCGCGATCTTAAAATTCCTGCAAATGATGGATGCAGATCCTAGTGACGATTTCATCGAACAACCTGAAACAATCGCGGCGACAGAAGTTCAGAGTGAAATATATACGCACGTAATGCCTCAAGAGAAGTCGCGTTCGCGAAAAATGCGCACTAGGAAACGGAGACATAGGAAAAGCAAGAATGGTAGTACTTTTAACAAAGGGTAAGAAGCAACTCATGTGGGTAAAAATTCAGGGTTCATTTGTATGTATGTAAAACTTGGTTAAGCACCTGCTTGAATAAATTGATTATCTCGAAGTTGGTATGTATGTCGATTTGGACTTTATGTAACAGAAGTGTGTATGTATGTTATGAAGGTAATTAAAGTATGTTTGGTATGTTTGTTTGCGAGAACAGTCCTTCCTCTGACTGTATATCGCGAAGGAGACCTTATAGACACATAAACTAGGGGCGTGTGTAGGCATTAATCTCAGTTGTAAGGTATACATATATGTAGAAACTGATGGTCTTGATTAAGAAACTTTTCGTAATCCTATTCAAGATTCCTCATTATTTTACATTCTATGAATTCAAAATACATCGTCATCTTAGGGGCGTTCTGTAACCGATGTTATAGTAGATTAGTATATAAAATATATTTTATATTAAGTTTGAAATGATATATAATTTTAGTTGCTAATTTTAGATACACAACAAATCCTAAGTAGGGCCTTTTTTTTTACATTCTTTTGGTTTACATGTGCGCACAAGTGCCGTCTATTACTTAGAAACTTAAGAATTCACAGGCAATAAATTCAGATAGTTTATGACCTTTTTTTTTCACTCTCGCACAAGGGCAGCGTTCAAACACATTTCAAGTGGTCATCAGAGTTTGTTAGGGTTCCTTAATGTCAACAGTAAAACGCGGCGTTATTCGGTATGTGTATGTTTGTCTGTATATGACGTTACATTTTTGTATTTTGTAACATTGAAATTAGTTTGCTTTCAATAGGGAATATAATATAAACGGTGTTTCATTTTTAAATTCCGTTTTACCGTTTATAACTTATGTATATTACTTTTGGTTTTTGCTCTATAATTTTGATTGTATCAGATTTAAGGATTACAGATAAAGTGACCTTGGCGTATAAATGTGTTATCTGCTAGCTTACTTTTAGACAGGACGAGGAGTATTTTTAGGTCGAGTAATCATTAATTATTAGTAAATAAACTTACAAAAACTATAAATGTATTCCTATATTATAATGGTAACGGTAGTTAAGCTATATATTATATAGTAATGATTGGATAGTAGATATATAATTTTAGTTATAGGAATAGATAAACTTTTGAGTAACTACGGAACTTCAGGGTGTGCTATTTCGTTTCGCGCTTGGCACAATTTCTACCAAACTGTTCAGTAAGCATCTATGGTGTTTAGAATCAAGGGTGGGGGTGTTTTGGCGTGAGTATAAAAGCTAATGAACAAAGGAAAACAGGGCTGAGAGGGTCTTAGTATTTGGCTTAAAGGGTCTTAGATTTTGTCTTTGCATCTGTCTTAGAATCGGTCTTAGAATTCACGATTGTCCCTGGGGATACCGATATTTTTTTCAAAGATTTAGTTTCGCGACGTGAACGTATTTTATTTTAATTTGTTAAGTCAGTGTTAATTAGCGGAAAATATTTAGTGATTGCGTACTAGTGGACTTTATGAACTTTATGAACTTAAGTAGTGTTGGTGTTACGGACTCAATTTTCATTTGGATTACCGCATGATCGGCAGCATGTTATTGGACGAAGCTAAGTGATAGCATAGTTTTTATTTTATTATTATTTGTTATTGATGTGTTTTTTTTTAAGGTCTCCATTTAAGAGATCGATCGCAATATTTGTTTTGTGTGTTAAAATAATTGACATTTACGTAAACAAAATTATCTGTTCTATTTAACCTGTCTGCGTTTTGAAGTTCTTCATTATCATTATTTTCATATTTTTATTGATTACAATAATCTTTTTATGTGTTTAAAAGCTAAATAAATCAAAAGCAAACTATACCGAATCGAAGTGAAACATTATAATACGTAATTGAATTACTCAAACGAAAATAGGAATTATAGTCTCTTATTTGTCGTTTAGAATTTGATTGTCCGGCGTGTTTCAACTGTGACCAGAGCGGCGATTTTTTCGGTATTAGATAGATAAAGTATGAATGTGTTTCTGCTTATCAAAATCCTATTTTTTTTTATCTTATCTTTTGTCCGAGTCGCCTACGGCCAAGTTTAAAGTCAGGTCTATTTGAATTCGGACGGGGCCCCGGGGCCTACGGCCGGTCGATAGTACGTACGACTTTTTATGTTGTTGACGGACGATTCAGTAAAGCCGTGCGTGCTCTATTCCTTGACATCGTGCCTTCAGGTCGAATACCTGGGGTTGCAATCTCAAGGAATGAACCTAACGACGTATGCGGGAAAGCGGTACCCTCGATAGGGGAGCACTTAAATTCCCCACCACCACAGAATGACTGGATTTTGTTTCAGATTGTTTGGAATGAGAGTGATGGTTTGAATCGAATTAATTCTATATTTTGTAGGATTATTTTGTTTTCTGGCCAGACCCCATCCAAAGGCAAACTTCAGTTTGTGTTTAATTTCACACTTTGTGAAGGTCAAATTTCAAACACTTGCTGAATACGCAAACTGATTTTTGACTGTACCAGGCCGACCGGTAGGGGAGTTGTTAGGGATCTCAGGTCTTACTCTTAAACTGTATGTTTCACTGCACTAATATTATTATGTTCAACTGACTAATTTAATTTTAAGAATTTAATTAACTTAAACCAAATTCTTACTTAACGGTATAAATAAAAATTACACAACGTAGAAAGGGTCCTTCCATTTAACTAGACGATCACACATTTTTATGGCCAAGTATTTAAATTCGTAGTTCGTAGTAAAAATTTATAGTTACGTATATTATTCGTACATTCAAGTATTTATTTTTAATAGGTTAAATATATATAAAAGTTACAATTACTAAGGGGATACGTAAATGTTGCAAAAGGAAAAGAGACTTGCTATGGAAATGTAGATCACATCCGACCCCAAACAATAAAAGCTATTTTAAACAATACTCGAAGCGACTTAAACAAATAATGCTGTTAACAAAGAAAGCTCAGAATAATTACTACATTAGGAACGCATCAAATAAATCGAAAGCCACGTGGACTATCATAAATAACTCAAAACAAAGACGTATCAAAGAAAATATTACTGAAATTAATGCTAACGGCAATATCATCAGTCACCCTAAGGATATTGCGCAATCTTTCAATGATTACTATATTAATCAATGTAAATTAAGTAATGAATCAATTAAAAGAATAAATAAAAATGATCATTCGGATAGTAACACTTTTGAATCTAAAACAACAATGACTTCTAACACAATAAATTCAATATTTATGAAACCAAATAATCCTGATGATATAAGAATAACTATCAATTCTTTAAAAACCACTAACAGTACGGGTTATGATGACATAAATACAAAAATAGTAAAAAATGTTGCAAACATAATTTTAGAACCCCTAAGTTACATTGTAAACTTGGCCTTGGAACATGGAATATTTCCGGAAAAGTTAAAGATAGCCATCGTGCGACCGTTATATAAAAAAGGAGAAAGGAAGGATTTAAATAATTACAGACCGGAATTATTACCGGTTTTTTCCAAAATAGTTGAAAAAATAATTCATAATAATTTAATTTTTTTTTTCGAAACAAATAATCTTTTTACTGATGAACAGAAGGGTTTCCGTAAAAATAAATCTATAAATATGGCGATTTATGATTTACTCAATAGAATTATGACACAAATAGATAAAAAAAGTACCCGTATCAGCCATGGACATGGACTTAACTAAGGCTTTTGATTTTGTAAATCATGATATATTATTGGCTAAATTGTATAATTATGGTGTACGTGGTAATGCCTATAGTTTGCTTAATTCTTATTTGGTTGGTCGAAAGCAGATCACCCAAATAAAACAAATATCTGTTCAATCTAAGAGAGAAGTTACTTTCTCCTCAGAGACTGGAGAAATAGAGTTTGGCGTTCCACAGGGCAGTGTCTTGGGCCCACTACTATTCCTGATCTATATCAGTGATCTTCCTCGGGCTATCAATGACACTATGGTACTATTTGCTGACGACAGTACAGTGATTATCAGTATTCGAATGAAACACACATTAACAAAACAATAGAACTCATAATTGAATGGTTACATAGGAACAACCTTTCCATAAATTTAAGCAAGACGAAAATTATGCACTTTAAACAAAAAAAGAATATGACATTGAATTCTAAAATAGCATTTAAAGATCACGATATTGAAGAAACTGACATTACAACATTTTTAGGGTTAAGTGTAGATAATAAGTTAACATGGAATAATCACATTGACATTATACGTAGAAAACTGAACAAATATTCCTACGCTTTGTATAATTTAAGTAAAATTGTAAATCAATCAGCAGTCCTGACCTCATATCACGCATACGTAACATCTACATTGAGATACGGGGTGATATTCTGGGGCAATAGTACAAATAGGGAATTAGTATTCAGAGCACAAAAGAAATTCTTAAGAGCAGCATGCGGTTTGAAACCCAGAGACTCATGCAAACCTTATTTTATTGAGCTGAAGATTATGTCCTTACCGTGTCTTTATACATATGAAGTGTCAATACATGTAAAACAACACATTGATAAATATTCTAAATTAAATAGCCATCGCCACCACGACAAAATTAACCATAGACTATGTAAAACGGCGCTTCTCAGTAAAAGTATATATGGCATGGCGCCAAGGATCTACAACAAATCGCCAAAAAGAATACTTCAACTGGTGGACATTACACAATTCAAAGTAGTACTCTGTGATTTTCTGACCGCGAAAGCTTATTATTCTGTCCAGGACGTGTCAGTGTGTTCGTGTCAGTGACGGACTCTTTTTAGGATTTTACTTTATAAAATAATCGAAACAATTTGCTCATCGTTTGTGTACCTGTACCTAATGCATGCTGCATGTAAATCTGTAGCTATTTGTATGCCATATGGCAAGACATAGTGATACGAATCCATTACTGTAACATCTAAGTATTAACATGCATATCTATGTTTAACAATTAAATTATTTTTGATTTGATTTGATTTGATTTTGAAACTTTGATCGTCCTCTATTTGTATTTAATGAGAGTTGCGAGATCTGGTTACCAAGCTCGGTCTGAATCCTGGTCGTAATAAGCTCGTCGATTTTTTTAACAAACCGTCGTAGTTTGAGGTAGATGCAACATACTGCAATGGCGGTACTTGCGCCGTCACGTCGCAAATCATATCGGCAAGGTCAGCTAGCTCATCCAGTGTCACCGAAGTCTGCGAAATCAAAATGGGTTGAATATGTTTAGGTAAACGCTGCATTCACATCGTGCGCAAAAACTCGTCCGATACGCCGCCTTTTGCTAAATCAATCATGTGTCGCATAAACTGGGACGGCTTATGATCGCCTAGTTGTTGATTGGGAAGCACCTCGGTTATTTCCTGCTGACGCGAAATGGACAAACGCTCCGGTAATTCCGTTTTTAACTTCAAATATTTGTCTGTCTTAGGTGGATTCCTTATCAATGCTTTTATTTCTTTGGCGTACCTGTGATCCAGTTGTGCTATTATACAATAAAATTTTGTGGAGTCGTCCTTAATACCGGAAACCAGGAAATGCGCCTCTGCTAGCCCAAACCAAACCTCCGGGTCACCCGGCCAAAAGGGTGGTAATCAAAGCGCCACGCGGTCGACAGAAGCGGATGCGCCGCCATCTTGAACATCGGCAATCTCCGCGGACGCCAAGGCGCCTTGCTCGGCCGGCGCGCTATTATTCGTCATAACTATTCGCGCGATTCTTTTTCACTCCCGGGTCATCACTATGTGGGTTCTAATCTGATTGCGTTTGAGTAAAACGAGAACACCACATTTAACGATACTATATTACACGATTTCTTTCATACAATGTATAGAAAAGGAAAACGGACGCATGCCTACGGATGCATGGGAATTACCTTTAAATGCATTCAAAATTTACATTAAAACACGTTATTGAAGAAAGCTTACTACAAAGTCGAGGAATATATATGCAACGATTTGACTTGGCCAGTTCTAAAGGCACAAAAGACGACATGAATATTTTAGCTTTATGCTGCCGTTACCGGCTGTTCACTTTTTAATTTAAATGTGACCTTAATAAATAATTGTATGTTTGTGACATTTCTAAGTATTAACACTTATTAACAATTTGTATTCCACTCAATTATGACATCACATTAATGACATCACAGTGTAATTCTTATCTTAGAGCACATTGTGATGTTTCTCGCCAAACGAGCCGTATTAAATTTATCTTTTGTAGTCCTACAGCTTGAGTATGTCATGCTCGCTTAAAGGGCATTGCTTACGGTGGCGTCGTTGATCGGGTCGCCACCTTCCCTGCAATATGGTTGAGGGAGACGATGGCTGAGATACGCGTCATACTCGTAATCGGGTGCTGTTTGTGGGGTCCGGACTATTCATGCTGCAAAGACTGTAACCCTCAAAAAAAGCCTAACATGTGTGCTCTAAAATGCGACTTGGTGTGGGAGACTTCATCGTGTTCTCTATTTAATTATATTTATGTATATAACTAAATGTATATATTAAGTTACTATTGTTTAAGTTCTGATTTTTGTTGGATTTTCAACATTTTTTTTGTTGTTTTGTTTGTTTCTTCTTGTATATGTCCATTTATTAAGCTTATGGATTTTAATAATTTACCTCATTTTGCATACTTGCAGTATGCGGTCGCTATAAATGGTTTACTTAGTAATCGGTGTTTTTTTTTTTTTATTTTAAATATTTAGCTATGCCTATTTTGAATCCACAAGCTTAATATTTATGTACTATTTTCTTTTTATTTGACATGAATATTTTTATTCTTATTTTATTTTGACATGCGGAGACTATACATCTCCAAGTAATATTGCACAGTTTGACCGTGGAGGCGTTTTACACCTCTGCTAAGCATAGATTAAGTTAATTAATTTGTTTTTTGACCCTTAGAGACTATACATCTCTAAGTTATTTAGACTAAGTATTTGATTGTTATTATTTCGGGGACCATATACATCCCTATCTAATTTCTTTGATCTGGGGACCCTATACATCTCCTGATCATTCTTAACTAGTGCCAGTACGTTCAATATGCTTAAAGCTTGCTGTGCTATTTACTGTTTTTTTTAAATTATTATTATTTTATGTAACTTGTGTATGCCATGTACTATTGTGATAAATTGCACTGTAATCTGTTTTGAAAAGAGAGGAAAAAAAAATAAACTGCTGAGTTTCTTGCGGCGTTTCTTCTCAGTAGTATCTTCCATTTTCCGAAGCGCTAGTAGATTCAGACATGTAAAAGAGCCTATACGGCCTACTAGCAAAATAAAATTTTCATTTTCATTTTCAAAAAGCGATAGGATATAAAATAAATGCGTGCGCGCGGCGCGAGAGCAAGCGTAAGCAGTGAGCTAGCAACAAGCAACGTAGGTCCCGCGCGTGAGTCGATCGTAGGCGCTCTGCCGCTCCAGCCAGCCGACTGGGGCCCAGTCGCGACGCCCGTCCCGCGCGCGCTCCTTCACACCGTCGCCGCCTAGACTGGTTTTGTAATAGTTATGTGCGCAGCGTCTAGTGCTGCGCCCCAAATTTATCTGGATATTTGGTTTTCATGAAGTCATAGCGAAATTCATACATTAAAGTTTTTGACAAATCTAATAATAAACAAAATCCTAAATAAATAGGTTTGTTCTACAAGACTTTAGTTTTTTTCAACTGTACTGCAACCAAATTCTACGAAAGTATAGAAAGTTTGTGAAATTCAGGTCTTGCTATTAAAGATTGAACTCCTTGAGTTTTTCCGTGGTTTTGCTAGTGGTTAAGCAATTTAACATTCACTCTTTTATTTATATTTTCCATAGTTTTACCGAAAACGAAATTGTTCATGAGTTTTAAGAAGTCTTTTTCGAATTCCGATCTAGCCAACGAACGCATGTGTGTATTTAAATCGATGTAAGTCTTTAACCATGCCTTTTGTTTAAACTTAAACTTTGACTTGTTTTGTTAAAATTCTATGAATTTTTAGGAAACGTAAACCAGATTTTAAACATTGTTTTAGATTTTGATAGTGAATCACATAGTTCGCTTTGTTATTTCAATTAGGAACCAGCTTTTTTCCTTGATATCACCTAAACAAACGTTTTAGTGAACAAACAGAATGGTAAATCAGAATGAAAATCGTGTAAGTTATTTGGGTATTCCAAATCAACTTCTAAAATGTATCCGTGTTCAGGGTCATCGGAAACATTAAAATCAGTATTAATATCCACCCATTCAAACTTACCAATGGGAAGGCATTGTGACATTGCCCAACCGTAACGATTATTTGCATCTAGATACATCAAAAATGAAAATGGCAAAGTAGGATCATATTGAGACATAAATATATTATTAGCTTTCCCATGTCTGTTACTACATTGAGAAATACCACCTCTTAACAAACCGGAACAAATTACCTTGCTACTCCGCGAGCAAGCAAGCAAATTAATTTAGTAGCAAGGTAATTTGTTCCGGTTTGTTGATATGGACCTCCGCAAAGTAACGCCTGAATCTATTAATTACCTCTTATGTTATTTGCGATAAGAGAAATTTTATCAATATCCGTTAAAAGTTCTAGATTAATTTTAGTAGACATTAACATAGCATCCCAACTTAATCCAGGTGCCGTGTAATATTGTCCAGGATCCAATCCATATGTCTGTATACAATCATTTCTAAAATTTTTAAACGCATCTTCTAATAACAAAACATCAGTTTTTAAGTAAAGATTTGAATAATCCTCCATTTCTTTTACATTTAACGTGATTCCATACGTCACGTGCATGTTTATAATCATTTTCTGATACATGGTCATCATGTAATGAGCTGTAAAAATCATTGGGATTGGGAAGACTAACCAATTCTAATGATTCAAAAGATTCTATATGTTCATATGGATATATTCCTTTTCGTATTAAGCGTTTGAAGTCTTTTTCAAATGGGAATTTTTACCGAAGATCATGAAACTGATCGGGCAGTAAATTTTTGGCTAACTTATCAAGACTGCTACTCATAAATTTTAAGGAATGAAGAAATCTTAATTTCATTACATTGTTATTAATGTGAAATTGCTTGGAGAAAGAAATATATTTTTCATCACACCTATTCGAAAAACAAAAATTGGCTTTAGGAGATAGCGGGGCAAAATTCTATTTTGTCCCCTAGGGAGTTTTAGTTTGAGTCCTCTGATTGGTCCGCGTTCTGGCTTCTGATTGGTTAGCGTAGTTAAGTTAGTATTTTTGTAGACTTGCCCACTTAACGACGGGCAAAGGTCCACACAGCTATACAGCCATGTCTTATGTCTGTAGTCAGGTTGAAGTGACTCGCGTGAAGGTTAAATGTAAAAAAATATAAATATTACTAACTGACTGTTCTCTGTGGTGATGAACTCATTTTTGTAATAAGTTAGCAAGTAGTTTGTATTATAATAAGTACTAACTCTTCATTGATTAGTATGAGAAGTTAATTAAAGAGGTTGAGCTCATGTACATAATTGTGAAGAACTTAATGGGCGGTTAGATTTTCGATTTTAATTTTTCACAATTAATTGTGTTTTATATATGTACACTTTCAATCCAATGTTTATACATACGAGTTTCAAGGCGTACTTTTTTGTTTTTCCCATAGTGTTACGCTGTGCTACTTTACTTCGAGCCACACTAGAGGGCGCTACTAAAGCCAGCGCTTATTTTACCAATTGGTATAAATAAATGCTGGCAACATTTAGAATCGTTAGGGGCGGGGTTTATTTGAATTAGTTACAACCCCTTTCCTTTGGAAGGGAAGTTCAGGAAATGGCTTATAAAAGCCCCTGCAGCTCTCAGAGAGCTCATATTTTATACTTCACTACAACCACCTCTAAACGGTGAAACCTCTGCCCAACTGGTAAGCTCTCTCTCTGCTAATAACTGTCTAAATTGTTTTTATAAAATTGTATTTTTCGTGTATGTGTTTCTTTGAGATTGTATTTAATTTATTTCTATCTTAATTTGTTCTAACTTAAATCCTGCGACCGTTTCTTTAACTTCTTTCTGTGAATTTCTAAGTCTTTGTAATAATTATTAATTTAAATCTTGCACTCTCATTTCATCTCATCTCACTTGCTCAACGGTCGCACATTGAAATTTCAAACCGTAACCGTCACTGAGCTTTAACTTCACTATTTCTTTCTTTCTCAATGTAACGTAGCTTTTCTTTCTTACCTTGCCACCTGTAAACCCATCCTACCCACGGGCCACCTAATTACCTACGGGCTACCCAACTACCTACGGGTTACCATACTACCTACGGGCTACCTAACTACCTATGTGCTACCCAACTACCTACGAGCTCACGTTCACATACTACCTACGGTCTAACGAACCCCAAGCTTCGCATATCCTCGAGCCACCTGCAGGGCACCTCTTGCCGGTTACTTGGACACTGTACCCTGACCGAACTGCTACCAGCCGGTTACTTGGACAACCGTACCCTTGCCGAGCCTTCTACGCCCTGCAGCCTACGAAGACCTGCCGAACCTCAAGCCTACGCTGCTCCACGTCGGGTCACGGCCAGGGGAGTGCGAGCGATCACGTTAATTGACTCAAGCTAGGAATTAGGCACAAGAATTACGAACTTACGACCTAGAGTCTCTAGTCGTCCTAGGGAGCTTATATTTTAATAAAAACCTATTGTTAATTTTATTCTTGTTTCACTCGAAAATCCCCTAGGGCGAACTTCTGTACCTGACCGGGTAACAATAGGTAGTGATGAAAAATAGTGCGTGTCACTCGGGGACAAAATATTTTATCCTTGGACGGCGTATATTGAATTCCTCGCTACGCTCTGAATACAAAATAGCGCCCTCGAGGAACAAAAATTTACTTTGTCCCCTTGTAACACAAATAACTTTTTCTTTGTTTTGTGGAATAATTTCTATGTCTTCAAATCCAAGCCCGTGTACAATAAAATGAGCATCATAGCTACTCACATTTTGTAAAAACACAGGTACGAAATTAGGGGTCCGATATTTCTCAGAACAGGATGGATGAACGACTCCATCAAAATCACCGGTATGTTGGTTATGAGAAGCCGTGAATTTCCATTTAAACTATTTTCACAAATGAAACAGGTATCACTTTGTGCATTGGTTACTTTATCTTGTTCCGTTAAGGGTAAAGGACATTTACAAAAGTGTTCTTTTTGCAAATGTTCTCTAAATCTTTTTTTAATAATTTCATAAAATATTCGGCATAATTTTGACCTGTGTATGTTCTATATACAGATAAACTGTCATCATATGAACATTTAATATAGTATCCAAAACTGTACATTACATGTTCCTGAACATTAGTTGTTGATCGTAGATTATTATGCTTAGGTCATTCACGTGGTCAAACATTAATGCTTAGATCATTCATTTTCTCGAATTTATGAATATCGTTTATTTTTATTGGAAAGGAAAGATTTTAAGAAAAAAAAAGGGTAGTTGGCGGGACGAACATTACGTGCATATTTTTATTATTGTAATCGAAATTATTTATTTTTAAATTTTTTCGATTTTTCTTTTTGTATTTTTTTACATTCAAATTAAATTTAAAATGCTATATAATGAATGACAATACAAAGAAAAATTAGGGTAATGGCAGTGTTCGAAGCTGCAACATCAGCATTCCTTGCCTTGCGTATTCCAGTTTCCCCACATTACCGCTGCCATACCCTGCAAATTTTTCAATGTGTTTCGTCTTTACGGTCATTACATTATTGATATTTTTTCTTTGGGTAAACTACCCTCGGTGTCATCTATAAGAAACTTAATCAAGTTATCTCATTCATCTTGGTCATTTATGAATGCCCGTTAGCTGACGAGAGATGACGCCATTTGTTGTTAAATTATTGTAATCGAAATTATTTATTTTTAAATTTTGTCGATTTTTCTTTTTGTATTTTTTTTACATTCAAATTAAATTTAAAATGCTATATAATGAATGACAACACAAAGAAAAATTAGGGTAATGGCAGAGTTCGAATCTGCAACATCAGCATTTCGTGCCTTGCCTATTCCAGTTTCCGCCACATTACCGCTGCCATACTCTGCAAATTTTTCAATGTGTTTCGTCTTTACGGTCATTACATTATTGATATTTTTTCTTTGGGTAAACTACCCTCGGTGTCATCTATGAGAAACTTAATCAAGTTACTTGAATGTAAAAAAAATACAAAAAGGAAAATCGAAAAAATTTAAAAATAAATAATTTCGATTTCAATAATTTAACAACAAATGGCGTCATCTCTCGTCAGCTAACGGGCATTCATAAATGACCAAGTTGAATGAGATAACTTGATTAAGTTTCTCATAGATGACACCGAGGGTAGTTTACCCAAAATAAAAAATATCAATAATGTAATGACCGTAAAGACGAAACACATTGAAAAATTCGCAGGGTATGGCAGCGGTAATGTGGCGGAAACTGGAATACGCAAGGCATGGAATGCTGATGTTGCAGGTTCGAACCCTGCCATTACCCTAATTTTTCTTTGTGTTGTCATTCATTATATAGCATTTTAAATTTAATTTGAATGTAAAAAAAATACAAAAAGAGAAATCGAAAAAATTTAAAAATGAATAAGTTCGATTACAATAATTTAACAACAAATGGCGTCATATCTCGTCAGCTAACGGGCATTCATAAATGACCAAGTTGAATGAGATAACTTGATTAAGTTTCTCATAGATGACACCGAGGGTAGTGTGAGGATTGGAACGTAGCGGGGATATTGCTTTCTCCCTCGCTCACGACGGTTCTCCCTCTCTCTCTAATCTGTCCCTTGGGATAAGAAGTAACGTGCTAAACAATAAACCAGTATTAATAAATTATTGGTGTTTAATTAATATATAGCAATTGGCGACGAGAAATAGAACCCAAGTACAAGGGTACGATAATAATAAGAACAACAGAGCATTAGAAAAAAACAGTGAAAATACGGTACAAAAAAGGTGGCAAAGTGCATCGACGTTTGACATCGGGACGCCATCTTGATGCAGTCTGTGACCGGCCGGCGTATATTATCACTAAAGTTTTTACAATGTCATGTCTGATTCGCAAGAAGAATTAACTTGGTCTTGGTCAAGTGCAGAAGCAAATGAAAACTTACAAATCAACGAAGAAAACATCGCGCTTGTGAAGTCAGGACAAAGAACATACATTTACAAGTGTACAAAACTCGAACTTTTACAAATTCTACACGACGAAAAAATATGTTACAATGAGAGGGCGACCGTCGAGGAGCTGAGAAAAACCTTAAGCAATCACTACAAAACAGGAAAAAGTAATAAACATTGTTACAGCCAAGTTTAATAAAAATGTCATCCAGCGAATTAAAACAATTTGACGGAGAAAAATGGGAGGTGTTTATACAACAATTTGAAAATTTGAATGCTTTGTGATAGTAAATGACGTGGGGGATGGAAAGAAAGTACCACTATTAATCACCAAATTAACACCTCGAGTTTTTGAAACATTAACTTATTTATGTTCACCACTATCACCAACCAAGAAAACCTTTGAAGAGTTGTGCCAACTATTAAAAGATAAGTATGCTAAGCCACTGTCATCAGCGTTAGAAAGAGTAGAATTTAGAAAAAGGAACCAGTTACCAACCGAGAAAATTCAAGATTACAGCATAGAATTACGTAAATTAGCCGGGAGATGCAATTTTAAAGATGCTGAGGATCAAATAAAAGAAAAGTTTATGGAAGGTGTTCATTCAAAAATTATAAAATTTGAACTCATGAAAACTGAAACAGGCCTGACATTAGAAAAATGTATAGAAATAGCACGAACAGTGGAAGCGGCCCTGCTGCATTCAAATAGTTCAAGTGAGGTGACAGAAGTTTTCTACAATCAAGGGAAAGCTAAACCGGTGTTTAAACAAAAGAAGTACAATAATAATCGTCCGTCCAATCAGTCCAATAAGATGCAATGTTTTTGCTGTGGGAAACAAAATCATATTAAAGCTGAATGTAGTCTAAAAAAGAAATACTGTTCGGAATGCGGGCAACAAGGACATATTTACAGGATGTGCCCAAGAAAACCACAGCAAACTAATGTATTGGAGGTGGAAATGGAGAACAAAAAGGATAGTGAAGATGTAGTGACCTCTATCAAGAACTTATATGAGGAATATGAAACCTATACATTTAATAGTGTAAGTAGGATACCACCTCATTATTTAAATATTACTATAAATGGGCAAAATGTGCCTTTTCAGTTAGACACGGGATCCGACGTCACAGTCATGTCATTGCAAGATAAAAATAAATATCTAAAAACATTGGACTTAAACAACTGTAATGTTTTGTTTAAATTTTTTGACCAAAGTGTGAGCAAGCCCTTAGGTATTGTAAAAAATGTAACAGTCCAATATAAAGAAACAATTAGACATTTAAATGTATTTGTTGTAAAAAATAATGCACCTCGGGTAATTGGTCGTGACTGGCTTAATGAATTGGATTTATGGCCTCCAAATTTAAACAATAGTGCTAGTATCCATACTAATGTACTTGAAAATGTTTCAGATGCCCAACAACTAGTGAAAGACCAGTTCGCAGAAGTATTCATGCCGGGTTGGGGAAACTTCAAAGGTGAAACAATTAACTTAAAATTGAAACCAGGGGCCAAGCCCAAGTGCCTACCGGTTCGGCGGGTACCTTTTGCTCTACGGGAAAAGGTAAACAACGAAATTACTCGACTCCTAAACAATGGACGAATAATACCTGTTAGTCAAACTGAATGGGGCACACCTGTGGTACCAATATTAAAGCCTGATGGCTCAGTCAGGCTGTGCGGTGACTACAAACTAACGGTGAACCCATGTTTAGAAGTTGATCATTTCCCTTTGCCCCATGTAGATGACATTTTAAATTCCCTCAAAAGTGGTGAATATTACTGCGAACTTGATCTAAAAGAGGCCTATTTACAGGCTCCTTTAAGTCCTGAAAGTCAAGATTGTACCACTATTGTAACAGAGGCAGGCACATATAAATATAATTACTTACCCTATGGTGTCAGTTCAGGCCCGGGGGCATTTCAACGACTAATGACAAAGAAATTGGAAAAAATTCCAAACACAATTGTTTTCATTGACAATATATATATAAAAGGCACAACATTGGAACAAACTAAGGATACCTTATGTCAAGTTTTAAACCGACTACAAGACTGTGAATTTAAATTAAAGCCGGAAAAATGTAAGTTGTTTACTACCAGCTTAGAAGTTTTTGGTTTCCATGTAAACAAAAATGGTATCAGTTTAATAAAATCTAATATTGAACCATTGCTAAAGGCTAAATCACCTACTAACCTGTCAACGCTGAAATCATTTTTGGGTAAAATTAATTATTATTCTCGATTTCTTCAAGACATGGCAACAATTTTGACACCTTTATATGACTGTACTAAAAAAAATAAGTTCAACTGGACAGAACAGTGAGTGTGAGCAGGCTTTTAAACAAATTAAGAATAAATTAACCTCTGCAAATAATTTGAGACATTATGATCCACAGTTGCCATTAATATTAACATGTGATGCGTCGGACACAGGGCTGGGTGCAGTATTGTCAAATCGGGATAAAAATGGTACAGTGCAACCGATTGCCTACGCCAGTAAAAAGCTAAGTGATGTACAGCGTAAATATTCAACAATTGATAAGGAGGCCATGGCAGTCATATTTGGAATTACAAAGTTTTACAATTATACATATGGGCGTTACTTCGAACTGGAGACGGATAATGCGGCACTGGTGCGTATCTTTGGCCCGACAAAAAGTATTCCAAAAATGGCTGCCAAGAGATTGCAACACTATGCAATATTTTTGTCGGCATTTAATTATAAGGTGAGATACATTAAAACAACAGAAAACCCAGCAGACTTTCTGTCCAGATCGGCAACGGACGCAAACGAGGATTGTAAAGAAACACATCCTTTATGTATGGATGCAAATACTAGCTTAGGTGTATATACTAACGATTCCGAAATGAAAACATTGGATTGGAAAATAATACAAGCAGAGTCAAAAAAAGATATAATATTTTCAAAAATTATAAGATTTATGATAGATGGTTGGCAAGATAAAAAAGAATAAGACAAAGACATTTTACCATTTTACAATCTAAAAAACGAGTTAACATTAGATAGAGGTTGCTTATTTTGGGGATACCGCGTATTAATACCTAGTAGCATTCCGGAAGCAGTTTTGTCAGAATTACACAAAAGTCACTTCGGAATCGTTAGAATGAAGGAAATTACACGGTCTTATTTTTGGTGGTCCAATGTTGATTCAGAGATTGAGGAAATCACAAAAAAATGTATTATATGTTTAACTAACAGTAAAACACCAACAAAAACCCAGAAACCATGGCCTGTGCCACCTTCCGCTTGGTATAGAATTCATGCTGATTTCTTAGGTCCCTTTCAGAATAAAATGTTTCTGGTAATAGTAGATAGTTACTCAAAATGGCCAGAGGTATTTGAAATGGCAAATATAACCAGCAAACGCACAATAGAAGTTTTTAAAGCTCTATATACTCGATTTGGATACCCGGTGCATTTAGTTACAGATAACGGTCGCTCATTTGCTAGTCAAGAATTCAAAGAGTTTTGTGAAGTAAATCACGTTAAACATACATTCTCACCCCCCTATCATCCCGCCACAAATGGCGCGGCAGAGAGATTCGTGGATACCTTTAAATCGGCAATAAACAAAATGAGTCAAAACGGTTACAGTCTGGTATCAGCTGTAAACTTGTTTTTGTTGGACTATAGAAGCACACCGCAACGTACCACCGGGGTGTCACCTGCCCGTTTAATGTTAGGTAGAGAAATTAGAAATCGTTTTAGTTTGCTAAGCCCACCACCAATAGCTGAAATAGTGCAGGAGAGAGTGAATAACAGGGATCAAGGAAAAAGGGAAGTTAATTTTGAAATCGGTCAGAAAGTAATGATTCGAGATTACAGGAAGGATTGTAGGCCATAGATCCAGGGTTTAGTTATAGAAGAGTCAATACCTGGCGTTACTTATATTATAGATGTAGAGGGCGCCAAATGGAAACGCCACATCAACCAAATGTTGCCGTGTTCGGATACTTTAGAATGTTAAGAATGTTAAGAATTTAAGTAGTTAAGTAACATCTATTTTGTTTATTAAAAATAATACAGTGCGGGAGAGTGTGAGGATTGGAACGTAGCGGGGATATTGCTTTCTCCCTCGCTCACGACGGTTCTCCCTCTCTCTCTAATCTGTGCCTTGGGATAAGAAGTAACGTGCTAAACAATAAACCAGTATTAATAAGTTATTGGTGTTTAATTAATATATAGCAGGTAGTTTACCCAAAAGAAAAAATATCAATAATGTAATGACCGTAAAGACGAAACACATTGAAAAATCCGCAGGGTATGGCAGCGGTAATGTGGCGGAAACTGAAATACGCAAGGCACGGAATGCTGATGTTGCAGGTTCGAACCCTGCCATTGCCCTAATTTTTCTTTGTGTTGTCATTCATTATATAGCATTTTAAATTTAATTTGAATGTAAAAAAAATACAAAAAGAAAAATCGAAAAATTTAAAAATAAATAATTTCGATTACAATAATTTAACAACAAATGGCGTCATATCTCGTCAGCTAACGGGCATTCATAAATGACCAAGTTGAATGAGATAACTTGATTAAGTTTCTCATAGATGACACCGAGGGTAGTTTACCCAAAAGAAAAAATATCAATAATGTAATGACCGTAAAGACGAAACACATTGAAAAATCCGCAGGGTATGGCAGCGGTAATGTGGAGGAAACTGAAATACGCAAGGCACGGAATGCTGATGTTGCAGGTTCGAACCCTGCCATTACCCTAATTTTTCTTTGTGTTGTCATTCATTATATAGCATTTTAAATTTCATATTTTTATTGTTTATTTAATATAGTATAGGATCCCGATATAAAACGACCTTCACCGAGATGTTTATTTGATGAAACGTATTTTATATTTAGTTTAATATGTCAATAAATATATTGCATAAGAGTTGTCTAACAAATTTCAGTCCATGATATGATTAATTAATAATTAAAAAAAAAAATTTAAACATTTCACCGGTTTGATTGTTAGACAAATTCTATACCAGTCGAAAGTCTTAAGCCCATAGAATATGCAAACGTTGCAGTTGGGTTGCCTATTCTTTTCCGGTCACAATTCTCGGGTAGCCAGGTATAAACAGGTCCAGGTGGACCTTGTCGAAGCTAGACCCGGAGTTGGCGGAGGAGGCCGCCATGATACGGGCTAGGTGGTCCACCACTCCCTCCGGCGGGGACATCGATGAGAGGGCGATGGAGTTCCAGGCGTTGCTCACCTAGGTGTGCGACGCCTCGATGCCCCGGACGCGGCGGATGTCCGCCAAAAAGGGAGTATACTGGTGGACGGCGGAGCTTGCGGACCTCCGCACCACCAGTATACGGGCGAGGAGGGCGTACCAAAGGTGCCGCAGGAGGAGGAATCACACGCCGGCCGAGGAAGACCACTACCATCAGGTCCTCCAGGAAGCCAGGACGGCACTCCAGGGGGCTATCGCCAGGGCCAAGGACTCTGCGCACGAGGAGTTCTTGGCCACCCTGGACAGGGATCCGTGGGGGCGCCCGTACCGCATCGTCCGCAACAAAATGCGGACTGCGCCCCCCTTGGAGACTATGGAGCCGGAGCTGCTGCAGCGGGTGGTCGCCGGGCTCTTCCCGTTGGCGCTGTCCGTATCGGTCCCGCGAATGGCGCCGCCGAGCGCGCCTGGAGAGGGACAGTGCGAGGCCCCCCTCGTCACAGACGATGAGATGGTGGGTGCGGTGGATCGGCTGCGTCGCTGCAAAAAGGCACCGGGACCGGATGGGGTCCCGGGCAAGGTCCTTCCCATCGCACTCAAGCACTTCGGGTGCCGCCTCAGGCAGTTTTCGACGACTGCCTGGCGGCTGGGCGGTTCTCGGGTGCATGGAAGCAGGGGCGGCTCTGCCTGCTGGCGAAGGAGGGTCGTCCGGCAGAGTCTCCTTCGGCCTACAGGCCTATCGTGCTGCTCGACGAGGTGAGCAAGATGCTGGAACGCATCATTGCCTCCCGCCTACAAGCTCACCTCGTCGACAGAGGGCCGGGTCTTTCGGACCAGCAGTAAGGTTTCCGGACAGGGTGGTCGACGATAGATGCGATCACCGCCCTCAAGGAATTCTGCTCCTATGTGGAGGAAAGAGGTGAGGGTGTCATGGCGGTGTCACTAGACATCGCCAACGCTTTTGGCACCCTCCCCTACGGAGTGATAGAGGAGGCACTCCGGTATCACGGGGTGCCCCTCTATCTAAAGCGGATGATAGGACACTACCTGGGGGGCAGTGTAGTGTTCTATCAAGAGAGAGGAGGAGGAACGGGGGATAGGCGGATGGCTTGCGGCGTTCCACAGGGGTCTGTGCTGGGACCCCTGCTCTGGAACGTCGGGTTTGACTGGGTCATCCGCCTCACGCTGCTCCCCCGGGTGGCGGTCGTCTGCTATGCAGATGACACGCTGGTGGCCGTCCGGGGTGCAACATACGAGGAGACAGCGCGGCGGGCGACCGTGGCCACGACAATGGTCGTAGACCGCATACGCATGCTGGGGCTGAGGGTGGCCCTCCCGAAAACGGAGGCCATCGTTTTCGGGGGGCCGAGATGGCGAATTCCGGCGGACGCCGGCATTGTGGTTTGGGGAGAGGGAATCCAGGTTAAGGGCCAGATCAAGTATCTGGGCCTTTACCTGGACCGTAAGTGGACGTTTGAGGAGCATTTCAAACGACTTGCTCCTCGCGTCGTGGGCGCCGCCTCGGCGCTGGGAAGGCTCCTCCCCAACTTGGGAGGGCCAAACGCTCCGTGCCGACGCCTGTTCGCAGGCGTGGTGCGGAGCATGGCGTTGTATGGGGCTCCCATTTGGAGCGGCGCGTTGAACGCCAAGTGCCGGGCCCTCTTAAGGAGGCCCCAGAGGGTCATCGCCATCCGTATCTGCCGTGCATACTGCACGGTAGCGTTCGCTGCGGCATGCGTTCAGGCGGGGACCCTACCCTAGGAGTATGAAGCGGACGTGCAGGCGGAAGCGCACAGGAGAAGGGTTGAGGGCCGGGCGAGAGACGAGCGCCTGGCCCCGGAGGAGGTGGCCCACGCGCGCCGCGAGGCCGCCGAAAGGACGAAAGACCGCTGGAAAGCGAGCCTGGCGGACCCCTCTTATGGCATCCGCACCATAGAGGCTGTCCGCCCGCTGCTTTCCGAGTGGTGTTTGAGACGGCACGGGACTCTCTCCTTCCGACTCACGCAGGTATTGACCGGGCATGGATGCTTCGGTCATTACCTGCACAGGGTCGCGAGGAGAGAGCCGACCCCGTCGTGCCATGAGTGTGGCGCGGGGGACGATACGGCGCAGCACACCCTCGCGGTGTGCAGCGCCTGGGAGTTTCAGCGTCGCACTCTGGTGGCCACAATCGGGGGCGACCTCTCGCTGCCCAGCGTGGTAGCCGCCATGCTGGACAGCGACAGGTCGTGGGAGGGAGTGGCCTCTTTCTGTGAGACATGAGTCCCAGAAAGAGGCCGCGAAGCGGGTGCGTGAAGAGGCCGTCGACTCACACCCGCTCCGGCGCAGACGATGGGGGAGGCGGCGGAGACAGTTCGCTGCCCGCCAACTTCCCCAGTGAGGCCTGCAGGTACGGGGGTGGAGCACTCCTGCCTGCCGTAGGCTAGGCCTCACAGTCTGGGGGGGAGGTTCAGCATCCCTGACCTCCCTCTCCTTTGGCGCGGGTTAGCCCCGGCACGTAGGCTGGGGCGCCGGTTAGGCGTCTTTGTGGGTCATGACTGAGGTCCCACGGCGCCTGGTAGAAAGCCGGTTCGAGGGTGACGCCTAGGGAGGTTTTAGTTCGGGTATGCCCCCTACTCTGGGGGGAGAGTCTCACATATCCTTCGGCCGCTCCAGGCCGGGGTGAAGCTATAAAAGCTTTCCTCCCTAGTCAAAAAAAAAAGGTATAAACAGGTAAATCGAAACTAGCATTTTGCACCGGTCTGATTATTGTATTCAAATTAATTGAAAATAAAGATTATTTCATTATGAACACGATGGTATAGGGTTGCCTGCGAAAATTCAGTCCCGAATTCCGGCTGTCGAATTTTGAAAAGTGAAATATTGCTACGTTTTGACCTGGGATTAGTTAAATTAAACAATAAAAAAAATGATAATTAACTATTTATTAAATGACCCAAGGTACGCCGCTAGCACACGAATAAGTCGTAGGGATGGGAACGTTAAGGCCGCCTAATTTTGCTCCTTGGTTTTGAAGGGGTGTTGCAGCCACCACGTCAGTACTCCCCTGGTTCTCGGAGTGGCCTCGAAGTGGGTGAGCTGAAGGACGTCAGCTACGGGCAGTACGGAGACAGGTGTTGGGCTTGAGCCGTGCGGTAGCACCCTGGAATTATGTCCACCGTAAATATTCAATCTTAATCGGCTCCGCTGGCTGTGACCGGCGTTAAGCAGAAGCAGGGAAAGCAATACTGCGTGATGGTGATATGGCCCGGTGAAGTGCGGATGTCACAGTCAGACGGAGTTTACAAAATGAGATGAAAAGCGCTAAATGATTACAATGGATTTATGCTTACTACCTACAACCTTTAAAAGGTGATAAATGATAAATGCATGTAAGGCGTGTGATGACATTAAAAGCATGATTAAGCATTTATCATAGCGGGAAGCAAAATCGAACACTGAAACACACATATTTAAATCTAACAGGTTTTTTTAAACTAAAGCACAAGAAATGTTCAACACTTACCCGATAAAGGGGGTAGAACAGCACTGATTATATAAACTACTACTAGACGAGTACGACTCTGGGCAAATATACTGCGCCCGTAATAAATAATAAAATGTTATAATGTTATATCGCCGGCGACGTGTGACGACACTGACTGGAGGGACAAGTGAACGTGCGCCTGCGTTGGAAGCGAGATATGTCTGACGGCAGCGCGGCGCGGACGCTCGGAGATGCGGACGCGCGGGCGCGGGCGGCAAGCCGCCGACCGGTTCAGTCGGAACAAAGGCGCTGCGCTGCAGTACAGTCCGCCGCGTAATAAAGCAACAAGATGTGATGCACTGTTAACATATTATTACGTAGGCTAATTATATTTGTTTTAATTGTGTTTTAGTGTAGTTATAGATAGTAATAGGTAAGTTTAGTTTATAAGTGTGTTTATTTAGTATTAAGTTGTATAATATTGTTTTAAATGTATTTTTTTTAATATAACCTAGGTTACATAACGTTTTTACGTTACAATATGTGCGACTGAGAGGTCCCAACCAACCATCCCATGCGATAGAAGAGTACACAGCATAGCAGCATAGTAGCAGCTGTTTTCGTAAATTCTATGTGGGTTAATGCAACGGATCCATCATGCGTGAAAATTCAGCCTGAGAACTGCGGTTGGTTCATAGATGAATATTTAAAACCAGTAGCATTCATTGGGGATCATACACCTTTAAAAATAGAAGACATTGTCGAAAGAACTGAAACGGAGAGTGATGACGAAGAAGGTTCAGAAGTTGCAGATCATAGTTATATGTCCGATGACTCGGAACCTGAATAATTTAAAAAAATTGAATTTTTTTTTAATTTATATTTTTTTACAATAAACTGAAGTTTTTTTTTAATTGTTGTTTTTTATTTTGTCTTCTAATAATAAAGATAAAATTTGCAAGATTAGTATTATATATGTCTTACTATAACCTTTTTTACTAAAAATGTATATATACTTTAATGTCACATAAAACATATACACACAAATAATTAATTAATAAAAAAAAAACTATTCCTCTATTTGAATAATAAACTACTCCAAAATGATACACAGTATATACGAGTCTATCGCTATCCTTTTTATTTTCAAGAACAAATAGCATGCGCACTCTCTTTCTTAAAATGGGCGGGCTTTAAACAGCTGCTATGCTGTGTTCTCTTCTATCGCATGGGATGGTTGGTTGGAACCTCTCAGTCGCACATATTCACTCGCAGCACTGTTTCACTTTTCAAAATTCGACAACCGGAATTCGGGACAGATTTTTCGCAGGCAACTCTATACCATCGTGTTTATAATGAAATAATCTTTATGTTCAATTAATTTTAATTCAATAATCAGACCGGTGCAAAATGCTAGTTTCGATTTACCTGTTTATACCCGACTACCCGAGAGTTGTGACCGGAAAAGAATAGGCAACCCAACGTTTGCATATTCTATGGGCTTCAGACTTTCGATTGGTATAGAATTTGTCTAATAATGAAACCGGTGAAATGTTTAAAAAAAAATTTTTTAATTAATTAATTAATCATATCATGGACTGAAATTTGTTAGACAACCCATATGCAATATATTTATTGACATATTAAATTAAATATAAAATACGTTTCATCAAATAAACAACTCGGTGAAGGTCGTTTTATATCGGGATCTTAGACTAATAACAGCAGTAAGATAATCCTAGTTTTTTTATATTGTCGTAAAGTTTGGACTCAATGAAACGTTAATAATTTTTAGCACAGCGAAAGACTGTCTATTTCTGGCGCATTAAGTGAAAGTTGGTGCTGTGACTGTCGGTGCCTGAGGAAGCTACTGTCATTGCGAATTTGGATTGCGTTTTGTGTGTTAGATACGTGTTGAATTTATTTGTGCCCAATAATACCACCATTTCTTTTAAAAAACCTAGTGACATAAACACCAACAACCGATCCTCTGAGAGTAGTGATTTTTTTCGTGAAGAATAAAACTATCAAAATTTTACACCAGTGGCCCGTTTCACTAAGCTACAAGTTACAATTTTACAAGTCTAAACCGGCAACATTGGTCATTATGCCCCTTGCCATTGGTCGTTATTGACCAATGTTGCCGGTTTAGACTTGTAAAATTGTAACTTGTAGCTTAGTGAAACGGGCCACAGAATATTGCCGGCTTGCTGAATTAACTAGGCATGCTTGAGCTGGTTTTACAAGAATTTGATGAACGGGAGACTTCATTACAATTTATCTGCCTTAGCGAAACGTTTGTTAAAAAGGGAGAGGAGCGAAATATATCACTAAAAAAACTTTAAATTATTATCTGCTTTCCCCCGAATTAATAGTAAAAGGGGTGGTGTATGCATCTTGGGAAGAAAGGACATATATTACGTTAACCTACAGTGGATCAAGGAACATTGCCAAGAAGGTCTGTTTGAGTGTTGTGGTGTAGATATACCAGACCAAAACCTAATAATAATTTGCATCTACAGAATTCCTCAAGCAAATTTGGACATATTCTTTGGCAAACTGCATAATATCCTTACGGTATTGACAGCAAAAAATAAGAAAAGTGAAGAATTGTATAATCTGTGGCGATTTCAACATTGATCAGATAAACCAGAAGTCTAAAATTACAAAAGAATTTAACTATATTTTGGAGAACTACAAATTCAAGCTTCAGATCAATCAACCAACTGGTGTCACTGAACATTCAAAAACTTGCATTGATAATATTGCAACAAACTTTAAAAATACTAAGGATGCTGCAGTTGTACACCATCTAAACCTTTCGGATCATTCTGCACAGACGATCGCTATCCAAACCAAACAAAAAAAGCAAATTAAGTTTTGGTATGTTCAAAAACGTGACTTTTCAGCGTCCAATAAAGTTATATTTAAAGAGTGGAAAATTTCTCATTTAACGAAGTTTATTCATGTGATGATCCTAATAAATCATTTAATGATTTTCATGACATTTTGACACTATTTTTCAATCTTTGTTTCCCTATTATCAATATCAGAGTACAACCAAATAATAAGCTTAAATGGATTTCGAAAGGCATGAAAATATGTTTTAGAAATAAAAGAAAACTGTTTTTGAAATACATACACTCAAGAAGTATAAAAAGAAGCTCATTATAAAAAGTACACTAAATTATTTAAAATATCTGTAAGAGACGCACAAAGACTCAATAACAACAAAGTGATATCGAATTCATCAAATGTTGCTAGAGCTACTTGGAGCATAGTAAATGAAAATATAGGTAATGAACAACCGAGACAAACATTTCAAAGAATTCAGTTTGATGGACATTTTCTGACGAATCCACAAAATGTAGCTAAGGCATTTAATGAGCAGTTTATACATGGAGCTGATGAAGCCGGCGCCTCGTGTCCTCAAATTCCACAGTCTGTTTCTTTAGGGACTTTCAATAGCTCTACTGTATTCCTTAAGCCTACATGTCCAAATGAAGTGTGGAGGGTCATAAGAATGCTCAAAAACTCGAAATCGTTCGGGTATGACGAGATAACCACGACAGCAATAAAGGATAACGCAGTAGGCTTTGCTTTACCTATATGCCACTTAGTCAACGCCTCTCTGAAATATGGAGTATTTCCTGAGAAACTAAAGAAAACTACCGGTGTGAAGTTAGCGGACAAAAGTTAGCGGCCGACTATAACCCGGCAAAATTAAGAAGTCATCATTTTGCTTCAACCTTTGAGAACCAGAAACGTCCCAAGTAACAAAGTAATCCTATAACGAAAAATTACAAGCATTAAAGTCCTGTAAAACTCTTATACTTGCATTTATATTTGTTGTTTACCTTATAATAGCATATTATAAGCCATATTTTACTGCAAAAACGTTTTGTCTTATAACTAAGTCTTCTAAATATTTAAAAAACTAGTTTGTGAGACATTTATGAGTCATTTTACTACAAGACCGATCAGTTTTGTAACTAAGCCTTCTAGATGCGTATAAGACCAACTTTTAAAATACTCACAAGTGCAAGTATTTTATAACTGCATGTTACAAGATTAAATAGCACCAGAGCACATAATAATCCTATAATAGCATTTCATAAGAGTACTTTGTTTTTAACATTCTTATGTTATGCTTCTATAAGATTTAAAGCCTTATAAAAGCATTTTCAAGAACATTATAAAACCACAGCGTCTTAAATCTTGTTCAGGATGTTTACAAGACTAGTAGCATGGAACAAAAACGCTACAAGAAATAAATTACTCATAAGGGCCTAGACAAATGTTTATTTAAGTATATGTACGCCATTATGTCAAGATATTGCATGTTAACTTGTTAAAAAGACCCGGCCAAGTGCGAGTCGGACTCGCGCACCGAGGGTTCCGTCATCAACAACATCTAGGATGGCATTTTTGCTTTGTAAGACCAAAAAAAATTGTTTTTTGTGTATTTACGGTAACAAATGTAACAAATTTACGGTTTTCGGATTTATTATTTTATTTGTGCTGTGAGACCTTGCTTCTTGCCTAATTTCATAGTTCTAGGTCAACGGGAAGTACCCCATAGGTTTTTCAGTGCCTTACGAATGTATGAAACATGCGGCATAAACGGCCGTATCTTTTGATTCCGTTGACTTAGAACTTTGATTTTTTCACGGCTCTAAGAAACTGCAGATTTGAGTACTTGATGTTAATTTCAACTCAATACCTCCACGCGTTCTTGAGAAAAATGGTCTTGACAGACAGACAAACAGGCAGACAGACAGACAGACGGATAACAAAGTGATCCTGTAAGGGTTCCGTTTTGAGGAACGGAACCCTAAAAACCTGACAATGGATTTAAATAAATAGAAACGATTTAAAAGTTCACAATAGATATCACGACATAATCAAAGAGTTGGGTATGGTGTCTGAGATTATACCAGGAAGCACGAATCGGCAACAAATAGAAGAAGGGTCCGTCATCTGTAATAACTTATCGCCAATAGACAGTGATCCAGACCAAAAAAAAAAGGAAATTCAATGTTATTATAAAATATATTAGACCTCAAATTGATTGATAGAGAACCCTAATTTTATACAACATGGTCACTTTTTAGTCTTCTGTTTTGTACTATGAGCCTTATTATTCTTATAATAATCTTACAAATACCTTAATAAGAATTAGTTATACAAAATGGACGAATCCCGTAGCAATACTGAAATAACAATTATAAAAATAATCGATGAAACGACCAATTTTCAAAGGCGCGTTCAAAAATTAACCTTAACCATGGTACACATTCACAATAAAACAGACTTACCTAAGATTTTTCTGCAATTAAATAACACGATGCAAAGAAAAAAAAATCTACAAATTATATCATAGTTGTGTACTTACGTCTTTACTTCAATTATTAATGGAAATAAATATAAGCCCACACACCACATGCTGCGTTTATATTAATTGTGTTTCTAAATAAAACATGCCTATTATCACATCACGAAGCCCGTTTTAAGAGCGTTATAAGCGCAATTGCATTTTTAAATGACTCGTTTCAGATAATTATAGGAGCATTCGTTCTTTAACGAAGCAATAACAAGTGTAAGCTTCTACTGAATAAATGAAACACTATATTTAATAATGTAATTACTTTTATATTTCTTTTTCCTAAAGGGTACAACCTTCCAATCGAAGCGTCCACAAGAGAATGATCAACCGACCAAGTATTTTCCTCTGTCGCCGTTCATCATTCAGTTGACCGAAACATTCAAACATTCGATCTTGTTTTAATCCATTCCGTTCGCAAACTGTTACCACATTAAAATAATCAAATAGTAATTTAAAAGTACGTGCTTATTATTTGGAAAAACTTGGTTAAAACAAAATCAAACCTTACACTCGACCATCCTGATAACATGTATGCCCCCATACATGCTTCTGACGAAACCTTACACTTGGTCAGTTCATCCCTCTTTAACAAAATAATTATATCATTAACAGCAATGGAATAAGATAGACAAAGAGAAAAAAAATACATATGATGACGCTCAGTACAATGCCTGTTTTTAAAATCGAAAGAAGTAAACTAAGTATTTAGGCTACACTAACCATTTATAGTAAACTTGATCATTTGAACTTTTATTAAGTACATTTTTTTTAAAGTACTGCAATTAGTAAATTTATACAAGAATAATTTTTAAATTCAATCGTTTTATAACCAAAATGATTATAATTATTATTTGTCAATGACAAAAGCAATCATGTTTATTTACATTCTTAATTACTTTACTTAGTTTTACTTTTTAATTTTATCTCAGTCATTATAACTTTATGCATTTATATGAATTACTCAAAGGCACTGTACAATTAAGGAATTAATAACTCTAATAATTACAATTATTACTCAAATTTTATCATTTATAACTTTTATTGTGTAGGCTCAGGCCATTACACTCTCAAAACTTTAATATTACTGCCTCGAACCAATCGCTTCTCGAGGTTCTCAATAACTTATTTTCTTGAACCAATCAATTCTCAAGAACTTATTTTTACCTCTAAACCAATTCAATTCTTAGGGTAACCATTGCTATAACGAACCAATCGATTTTCGTTATCATGTAGTCTTGCAGTCAAGGCGTGAACCAATCACTTCTCGCCCCTTGACCTGAAACAGTGTAAAATCTAGTTTGTAGTATACAATGTGACTATTTTGGCAAGTGAATAAAGATAAAAGATCTACTTGCACATGTTCAGGGTTTTTTTTAACATATACTTAGTTTACTTTGAATATCAATAAACATTATATTACCAAGTAAACACGATCACATATTTTATTCACTTTGGCCAGTGACATTGATAAATCTTATCGTTTTAGTAACACTGTAACTGTAATTTTTTATTTCATTTTATTCACACATCTCATCACTGTCTTGATTACAGTCGCTAAGACAATCATCATTGTTCATTTGTAGTGATTTTATATGAATCCAGGGCTGCATTCTGTCTGCAGCTACCGTGGTTTTGCGCTTACTTTTCATGCCCTCAAACCCAGGGATTGGTGCTACCTTATATCGATCATTACCTAACACTCTCACCACTTTATATGGACCTTCATAGGAAGGTAGGAGTTTTGAACTATTACCCTGATTATAAAAAACAGTTTTTGTAATTCTAACCAATTCGCCAGTAGCGTATGTACGTGCTGGACGTCGACCCTCATCGTATCGATGCTTCTGTTTATCTTGTTCCCTGTCTATTCTATCTTTTACCTCACCACGTATGGAATTTAAATCTTGCTCAGTACCCGTTACGTCCATTATCTCATTTAGAATTGGGGTAGTCTCGCTTGCCATGGACGTGCCAAACATAACCTGTCCTGCCAATAGTCTTTTGTACAGAATTATTAAGGCCCCATTGAATTTTGCCTACTTTCGAGTCCCAATCTTTCTCATCATGTTTAAGGTTTGATGCTATCAATGAATCCAGTATGGTTCGATTGTAGCGTTCCACCTGACCGTTGGACCTGGGACTCGCTACAGCGTTAAGCACGTGCCTGGTGCCTCTGTCCAAGCAAAACCTTTTGAACGCATTTGATGTAAAGCAGCTACCTCGATCGCTTATTAACCGGTCCGGTGCCCTAAATGTGTCGAAAATACAGTCTTAAACCTTAATTACGTTTTGGGTTTTTGTGTTTCTGACAGGCTTAACAAAAACGAATTTCGTAAATGAATCTACGACGACTAATATATGAGTGTTACCCTGTTTTGATTTTACGAACGGCCCGAGGTGGTCGATATGCTGCGTGTGGAAAGGCTTTTCAACTTTAGTAGTCGGATGCAGTAGCCCTTCACGAGCGCTTGAGGTTTTCTTTGCATAAGCACACTCAATGCATGCTCCCACATATTTTTTTACGAACCGCGACATCTACGATAACCAGTAGGTCTTTTTTATTCTGTCTAAAGTTTTTTCGAAGCCAATGTGCCCGATCTCATCGTGGTTTAGCCTGCACAACTGCCACCGAGCGCCTTTGGGGACGACCCAACGTAACTTATCCCCGTCACCTTCTACACACCTAAACAGCCTATTATTCCTCATAACATAATTTTTCTTTATATAATCTAGCCCTTTCGTATCAAGTTCACTGCTGAGAATCTCGCGAATTCGAAGCAATTCAGTGTCTCCAATTTGAAGGGTAAGCAACCAGTATTCGTCACTAATGGCCATTACTGCTGGATAAGGTTCCAGGTGTAAAGTTTCAAGGTCGGACACTGGATTTCTTGATAATGCGCCCAATACTCTATGGAACAGTCAAACTCTTGCAGAGCCAGCCACCAACGAGCAACACGTGGTATGAGATCTCGTTTCTGAAACGTTGATCGTAACGCGCTACAGTCTGTGACAATCTTGAATTCTTTCCCTAACAAGAAAACTCTAAACTTTTTGAGTGCACAAACTACCGCCAAAGTTTCCAGCTCATACGAGTGAAAGTTCTTTTCTTCTGGGGTAGTCTGGCGACTGTAGAACGCTACCGGTCTGAATGAGTCACCCTTATCCTGACGCTGTTACAGAATTCCACCGACGCCGATCTTGCTCGCGTCTGTGTTGAGTTCAGTTTCAGCGTTTGGGTCATATATTGCCAGCACGGGTCGTTCGACCAAACTACTTTTAAGCACCTTAAATGCTTCCTCTTGTTCACTGGACCATTCCCAGGTAGCGTCCTTTTTAAGCAATTTTGTTAGGGGGTGGGCGAGCTGTGCAAATCCACAGATACATTTTCTAAAATAGCTGACTAATCCCAGAAACTGTCGCACGCCGTGGACATTAACTGGGCTGGGGAAATCTACTACGGATTGGATTTTACCCTCACCAGGTTGCATCCCGTCCGCTCAAATTTCATAGCCCAAGTAATCAATTTTGTTTTGCAAGAAACTACACTTTGACAGATTTAGTTTAAGGTTAGCCTGCTCTAGAAGTAGTAATATTTCTTCTAACCTACTGATACATTCTTGAGCAGTCTTGCCAAACACGAGCAGATCATCTATATGAACATTAGCTTTGTTAAAGCGTGCCGGGCCCAGGACATGATTCATCATCCTTTGAAACACTGCAGGTGCGTTTGCCAGACCGAACGGTATACGATTGAACTCGTATTGTCCGTCCGGTGTGACGAACGCAATTAAAATGTTTGGATTGTTCGGAAATTGGTACTTGATAGTATCCAGACATCAAGTCCAAGGTGATGAACCAAGCCTGGCTGGATAGTCTAGCTATTTCATCGTCTATGATAGGCATGGGATACCTCTCCTTGATTGTCATAGAGTTTAACATTTTATAATCAACGCATAGACGAGCTTTGCCATCCTTTTTCTTCACTAAGATGATGGGACTAGCGTAATCCGATACACTTTCTCTAACTATGCCAGCCTCTAACATCTCATCTACCATACCGCGCACCTTATCGCGCTCGTGCTGCGACAATCTATACGGCCGGTATACTACGGGACGCTGACTGTTCAATTCAATTTTCATTTCCGTGGTGCCCGAACATCCTAATTCAGCTAAATTGTAGGAAAAACAATGTTTGTATTTCTGAAGTACCTCAAAAAGTTGTTGTGCATCTGCTTCTGGCACTGTATCGCCTAATCGTACCTGGTTCATGTGAATTTGTTTATGCTCGGACCTAGGAGTCTTTAGTACCGGATCATTATGACTATCTGACGACGTCGTCACTATGCGATGTACTACGTCTACCTTTTCCGCCCGAGCGAAAACCGCGTTTTCTTGTAGCAAACATGGAACTGAACACGGTGTTATCATGACGTTTACAATCCCATGCTTAAAAGTCAAGTCAAGTCAAAGTCAAAATATTTTATTCAGATTAGGCTTACAGGTAGCACTTATGAATGTCAAAAAATTTACCACCGGTTCGGAAAAACCTCTGATGAGAAGATACCGGCAAGAAACTCAACGAGGTGTAATTTTTTAAATAAATCAAAATTACAATGTTATTTTACATCTCAATTATTCAAAATTTTTACAATTTAACACAGCAGGTGTACAATCTTTGGAGCCAGGGATTGCCAATACAGATCGGGATCATTTCCAAACATCCTTGTCCAAGATACAGTCATTGATTTTATAATACGCCCGAGAAATTAATGTCTTCTTGACAATAGATTTAAATTTTGTATCATTTAGTACAGTTATGTTTTTTGGAATTTTGTTGTAAAATCTTACACAATTTCCCATGAACGACTTATTGGTTTTAGCCAGTCTGTAAGTTGGAACTTTAAGCTTTCCTGTATTTCTAGTAGCCTTTGGCTTATCGACGTTGGTAGGGAAATTGCATATATTTTTCCTAACGTACATGATTATTTCAAAAATATATAGCGACGGTAGGGTTAAGATGTCTATTTCCTTGAAAAATTCCCTTTATGACTCACGAGTATCCATATTATAAATTGCTCTAACTGCCCTTTTTTGCAAAATGAAAACTGACTCAATATCTGCAGCAGATCCCCATAAAATAAGGCCATACGAAATAATGCTATTAAAATAGGCAAAATAGACCAACCGTGCCGTCGCTACATTGGTTAGCTGCCGAATTTTTCTTACTGCAAAAGCAGCAGAACTCAACCTACTTGCTATCGCTGTGACGTGGGAACCCCACTGCAGTTTAGAATCGAGTGTTATTCCTAAAAATACAGTTGATTTTATGAATTCAATCGTTTGACCATCTAATTTGATATTTGAGACTGAAACTATATTAGTTGAATTTAACAATGAAAATTTAATACATTTAGTTTTACTAGGATTTAATACTAAGTTGTTGGCAGCAAACCATTCAGATACCTTGGACAGGGTGTCGCTGGGTTCAATGAATTCAGTATCTTTCCTATTAACCTTGAAGAGTAAAGAAGTGTCGTCAGCAAACATGACGATGCCTGATCTTCGGCTCACCATATATGTAAGGTCATTTACATAAACAAGGTACAGGAATGGAGCAAGAATTGATCCTTGAGGCACTCCCATCTCGACCACAGATCCCGATGATATTGCTCCATTTATCGCTACCTTCTGATTTCTCTGCACTAGGTAAGACTTGACTAGATCCAAAGAGATGCCACGAATGCCATAGAAATTTAATTTACAAATTAAGGTGTCATGGTCTACACAATCAAATGCTTTGGAAAGGTCGCAAAAGACACCTATGGCGTCATGCGACTCTTCCCAAGCTTGCAAAATAAATTTAATCAAACTGTGACCTGCATCTGTAGTAGATCTACCCTTAGTGAATCCAAATTGCTGCGAATGTAAGATTTCATTTGTATTGAAATGAAAAATCATTTGCGTTAGCATTATTTTTTCGAATATTTTGCTAAAAGCTGGTAGAATGGACACTGGGCGATAATCAGAAGGATTATCCTTATTACCTGATTTAATGATAGGAACTACTTTACTACATTTCATTAGATTGGGGAATACGCCTACGTCTATACAGTTATTAAAAATGGTAGCCAGAGTTGGCGCAATGACGTCCAAGATGGCATGTAAATCCTTGACTGATACGCCCCACAACTCTTCCGTCTTTTTTATTTTTAATGATTTAAAGGATTTAAGAATATCGAAAGGAGAGACTTTTGTAAATTTGAATTGACTAATGTTTTGGATACTAACATTTTGTTCTAATGGGGCTTCAGCGAATTTTGAAGAGGACGCGAGACACTTTGTCGTTTTGGCGGGAATTTCTGAGAAGTGTGTATTAAATTCATCAGCTACTTTAACGGCGTCCGTTATTATAGTATTATTTATTTTTAGTGAAATAGATGAGTCTGTGTTTTTTCGCCGGCCTGTTTCGGTATTTATTATTTTCCAAAGTGTTTTAACTTTATCATTTGATAATTTTATTTTATTATTTACGTGTGCTGCTTTTGCTTTATTACATACGATTTTAAATAATTTTGAATAATCCCTAACGTATTGGTGGAAGCGTTCGTCAGTAGTACAGAATTTTCTATCATACAGCTCATATAAGACGTTCCTACTCTTTCTTATTCCAGTCGTAGCCCATTCATTAAATGTTAATTTACTTCCTACCTTAATACGTTTTTTAGCACAGGTTTTATCGAATTCTTTACACACGGTATTTAGGAGTATTTTGAAATGTTTATTGGGTTCGTTTGAGATTACTTCTAGATTGGTAATTTTTTGCGCGATGTTGGTTTTGAGACGATCAAGTCTATGTTTATCTAACGGCCTAACTTCTATGATTCGATCTGTACTGCCCTTGGCCCGAGGCAGCTTCACTAATTGCGCTTTATGATCCGAGCGAACTCCGCTTATAATAGCTTTCTCTAAATATCTACAATTTAAACAAATGTTATCTATGCATGTGGCCGAAGTGGGTGTGACTCTGGTTGGTTCGTTAAAAGAGCAATCTAAATTAAATGACTTCAAAAGAGACACAAACTGATCTCTTTCAACTGATTGTGACAAAATATCTACATTAAAGTCTCCGCAGACTACCACTTTTTTATTACCATTTACAGATTTCCTTAGAACATCTTCCATAGCATTAGCAAATATGGGAAGATTTGAAGTTGGTGGTCTATAGATGCACAATATTAAGTACTGATCCGTCTCTGCACAAGCGATCTCACACACACGTTCCACAGAGAGGCCAGACAGATCTTTTCGCGCTCTGAACTTTAAATGGTCTTTAAACAAGATAATACAGCCGCCTCCTGCCGCGGACTCCCTGCAGAACGCGCTGGCCACTACATAATTATTAACATTAAATTTCATCATATCTTGTTTTAGCCAAGTTTCTGTTAAGCAGATAATATCTAGATCTATAGTTTCAGACAATAATGCTAAATCTAATATTTTGCCAGAAAAGCGATTTATATTTTGATGAAGTAATGTTAAACTACTTAGCTTCTCTATTGTCGTAGTAGGTAGTTTAAAGACAAGTCCTCGGTCGGAGATGTCGTCCTAACAGGGGAGGGGGGAGGAGGATGATTTCCGAATACGGAATTAATAAAACATGCTAAGGATTTAGCAAGCTTGTCAGAAGTAAATTGATGCTCACTAATAAGATTATTAGTGTCAAAAAATAAAACGTCACTATGACGGTTCGTCAACTTAAACAATAATTTGTTTAAACGATATAAGGATTTATTACATTGAGATTGAGAAGCTGAGTAGGGAAACGCACCCATAATAATGTTTTTTGCACCCAGTTTTAGTAGGGAGTCGAACCCAGTTTTGACATCTGAATATCGAATGGTAGCCCCGTCACCTAACATTAACACAATTGTTGATTGTTTGGTCACCTGGGAATGCATAATTGTTTCAATTATTTGTTTAAAAGAGGCGTTCGGCATACAATGATTTATGACACAGCTGTTTGGTACCTTATTATATAATATTTTGCCAAAGCCTTTTCCTATCCTATCAGAAAACACTAGGGTTCTATTTACATTTTTGCAGAACTTTTTATCCTCTACAGTTCCGTCACGGGGAGACTTGGCGCTGGGGGCCTCAGGCCGACCGAGCAAACTCTCTGGCGGCGGCTCAGTCTGCTGGAGTCCACAATCACAGTCGCACGCAGTTGGCGTCGCGAGTAATAACTCGATGCGCTGCTCATTCTGTTGACATAGATCCAACAATTCGTCCGCCGCCAGGATGTGTTCACTGATTTGCTTCTGAGATGTTAAATATTTGTTACTTAAGTCCCTTAAGGAACATTCAAGCCTATTAATTTCCGCCCTCAGCTCGCAAGTGTCCGTGACGTAACTACACCTACTGTGTTTTAATTTTAAATTACTTGCTTTTAATTTATTTAAAATATTGATACTACTTTTATGTAACATTTTAGTTTTGTGAACATTAAGATGTTGTTTGTACGGTCTTTTTGATCTTCTTATAAATCTATTTAACTTAAGATATTTTTTTAGTTTGTTATGGCTTTTAAAATGAACTTGTTTACACTCAAAATATGACTCCCTAGTAAGATCAATAACAACCGGAGACAGCGAACGTTTGCTAAGACGTGGTGTACAGGCGTTAGGCGATGGCATTAACTCTTCATAAAGCCGCTGGGTGTTATCGGCTTCCTGACGTTCAATCTGCTCCCGTAGCTTACGAACTAATTTGTGGGAGTCGGCGAGCTCGTACTCGAGGTCGTCGACCCGTTGCAGAGCCCGCTCATGAACGTCGTAGCATTGCTGAAATTTGCTAACGGAGATCAGCAGTTGGTCGCGCTGTTCTGCTACGTCCGTGTACATCACATCCAAGTCCGCTAGTTCGTATTTAAGTTTCGTGTACTATTTTATTGACCTCCTCTTCGTTCTCATCACGTTCCCGCAGTAGCTGTTCACACGTAGCTTTAGATTGCTTGAGCTCTTTAAGGGCTGCGTTCAGTTTGAGATCAAGTTCACGTGCCGTGGCCTTGCGGGTCATCACTGAGCTAGACATTTTGAACTCAGGAGACACACAGTCACTCCACAGCACCTGAAACTAACCGCAACGCAACTATACACCAAGCATAGAAAGCAGTGAAGTCGGATTGTTATTAGGAAAACAAGAAAAAGTCGTAAGAAAGGCAAGATAGGTACAGACAACAGTATTTAGGCGTCTAAGCTGCTAGTAAAGAGTAGCAAGAAGGTATTATGAACAGAAACGCCCTGTGTAAACAGCTGACCGGTTCAATGACATTTATGCATGAGGTTATAAATGTAAGATTCTAGACTTTGTTCAATAACCATAGACTATTTGTTACACAATGCTTATTTAATGCGTTTTTAGGTGTCCTATTTTGATTTATTTATGATTTACGAAGACAATACTTCCCTTTTTTAGACGTAGATTTGAACTTGCTGTCCGTTGGACGCCGCTGGGCTGGCGAGTATACTTGGAATTTAACACTTTAACGTTAATTACAACATAAACTACTTTACTCGAACATGTTCTTGTTTATTAAGAATGATTTTTTGTTGTTTATATTACTTTAAACACTTGAATTATAATTATTTTTAATATTTATAACAGCAGTGTCGTTTTTGACGTTTGAGCTTGGCAGTGTTGCCAGCTTTTTCTTAACTTGGTACACCCCCTGCAAACCATATATTGTTCATTTGGTTTTCTTACAATTTTGGTATTTAACAGAATTTCTGCTGTTAGCGTCGGTTCAGTAGCAGCCCTAACGCTTGCGGGCCCATGAAGGACGCTATGACCTTTAATTCGAATTCGAATTAAATGGTCATCATCGTCATCCAGATCGTGATGGGGCATTACCGCACCAATACTAAGGAACTGCAATTTGTTAGAGTCTTTATACACTACAATATGTGGCTGTTCAGAGTATGATTGCCCGATTAGTAAAGGTCTATCTAGCAAATTGTCCCTCACTACTCTACACGGCACAGTCGCGCTTACGCCGGCGACTACAATTTCTACTGACTCCGGCACTAGAGATTCGACTAGCCCGTTCCCAAACCCTTTCATTACAGAAGGCTGCCCGTCATGTGAAAGCAGCAACTTTGGCATAACTGACTCTTTAACCAGGGTAACCTCGCTGCCAAAATCCACAAATGCATCCATACACAAACCGTTTACCGTTACTTGCTTAAAGAACTTGTCGTTAGGATTGAAACTCGTAATGCACAATGTGGATTTAATAGTATCAACAGGTTTTGACTTTTCTTTAGTAAAACAGTTTTCTGTGGAGTGTCCCACTTTACTACATCGGTTACATTTTAGCAAAGGTTTTGGGCATTGCAGACATGGGTGCCGTTTTTCTTTGCAATTAAAGCAGAATACCCCAATACCAGACGCTGGTTTTGCGAAAACCCTACTGCCTTTGTTGTTTTCAGTTATGCCAACGTTTCCAGTTATATTTTTATTTCTGAATGGCGAAAAATGGGATACAATAGATTCTTTATTACTCATTAAAAACTGTAATAACGTGTCGAGTTCGACACAACGCAATGCTAGAGCACTAGATTTGGTGGTTTTGTCACTTATTCAATGGATTACGCAATCAACGGCCCGCTTGCCTATGATTTCACATTGATTCAAAAGAGCTGCCTTTTCATAATAGTAGATCTCGATTGGTTCATTAAATATACTTCGTCTTCTGAGCATATCCTCCAAGGACTGGTCATAATTCTGCTCGTGAGGGAAAGCGCTAGTCAGTTTATCCTGCCATTCTTGCCAAGTAAACAGAATGGAGTTTAAGCTTTCATACCAGGTTTTAGCCAGTCCTTGTAGCTTCTGCATAGCATAATGGACCGTAGCTTTTTCGTCCCACCCATAAACAGAAGCACATTCATTGACTTTCTTCAGCCAAATATCGATGCGTTGATTTTTGGTTGAAGGGTTAAATTCAGGAATAATATTTTTGTAATCTATAGTTCTACTACTTAAATGTGCACTCTGACTTATGGGCTGTGACGTTAAACTGCTTTTAATGGTATTTATCAGATAAAACATGTCTTTACTGGAAAAAACAGGGCTACATGACCTTTTCGAGCGTCGCTCCACGCCGGGCCTCCCATTGCGTTGCTCGTGTCTGCTATCGCTGATCCGGCTGGGGCGCTCGCTCCTGTCCTCGGAGATGCGAAGACTGCGTCGCTTCCGGTTCTCTTCATCCCGTTCTCTCTGGATTTCTCGTTTTAACTGACGTAATCGCTCGCGTTCTTGTTCCAATTCCTTTCCATGCTCCCGTTAGTGGCGGCTAGGGCTGCGGCTTCGTCTACCCAAAAGGCTGCGACTTCGAGAGCGGCTAGGATCAGCACCACTTTGCTCGCACATCGGTGGAGTCACTAGCCGTCTGCGACTATTGCCGTCGCGACTTCTTTCGGCCGCTTCGTCCATCTCCGACACATAACATTGGCAAAATTGGCCAAGACGGAGATGCGTGCGCGGTATAGGCATGCACGTCGATTATACTCCAGGCTAAGAGCTTTCAGGAACTGCCTTCTGTATGTACTTAGTTGAACTAGTTTTCACGCAAGAGCCCATAAAAAGTTAGCGGCCGACCGCAAAATGAGAAAATTGGCAAAATTGGCCAAGACGGAGATGTGTGCGCCGTATAGACAGGCACGTCGAATTTACTTCAGGCTTAGAGCTTTCAGGAACTGCCACCTAAATGTACTTAGTTGAATTAGTTTTTCACGGTAGAGCCCATAAAAAGTTAGCGGCCGACCGCAAAATGAGAACATTATTGTAATCGAAATTATTTATTTTTAAATTTTTTCGATTTTTCTTTTTGTATTTTTTTACATTCAAATTTAAATGACCAAGTTGAATGAGATAACTTGATTAAGTTTCTCATAGATGACACCGAGGGTATTTTTCTCAAAGAAAAAATATCAATAATGTAATGACCGTAAAGACGAAACACATTGAAAAATTCGCGGGGTATGGCAGCGGTAATGTGGAGGAAACTGGAATACGCAAGGCACGGAATGATGATGTTGCAGGTTCGATTCCTGCCATTACCCTAACTTTTCTTTGAGTTGTCATTCATTATATAGCATTTTAAATTAAATGAGAACATTGGCGAAATTGGCCAAGACGGAGATGTGTGCGCGATATAGAAATGCACGTCGATTATACTTCAGGCTAAGAGCTTTCAGGAACTGCCACCTGTATGTACTTAGTTGAACTAGTTTTTACGCTAGAGCCCATAAAAAGTTAGCGGCCGACCGTAAAATGAGAACATTGGCGAAATTAAAAAAGGGTATCCGTCGGCACGGTATCAGTATGCTCTATTAATTAATTCGTTAAAATAGTTTCAAGTGATAGTTTGTGGTAAAACGTATCTCAAAATAATCCCCGTTATACTGTGAATGCTGTGACATATTTGCTAAACGAATTACGTGTGATAACTAGTACTATTAAACAAAAAAACTTGAACATTCTAATAATTATTGAGCTAACGGCAAGAGTTTGACACCAACACCGCACCGCAATCTGCACGGCGTTTAAGCCCTTTTTGTCGGGGTGCATTCTACTGTGAGGTTGAATTGCAGCGTACAATTGAGTGAAATTTACGAATAATTAAGTATCTACCGTTTTATTGACAACTAAATATATATAAGTAGAATCAGTGTTTGTTGGCTTGGTTTTAGTAATTTAACATGCCATCAATTATTAAATGTGCTGCTTGTCATAAAGTACCGCCGAATAAGGAGATATTAACATGCTCTGATTGCGAACTAATATATGACATCGAATGTGTCAATGTGACCTACAAGCCATTTATAAACATGGAAACGCGGCAAAAGGCAAGCTGGAAGTGTCCTGAGTGTTGCTGTAAACAGCCAAAAACACGAACACACCAGTTCGCCCGGCCACGGCGGGAACCTTTGAAGATGATGGCCGCAATAATGTCACTCTTCGCGTCAAAAAAGATGAGGATGGTGATTTTGCCCGCAAGATAAAACTGTTTCGGTCGGAAATGGCAGCGTTGCGACTGGAAGTCAGCCAACTCTGACAGGAGTTCAACACCGGTTTTGATAAGACTTTTCCAGGCCGTCCACGGCCTAAACAGTCGCATAGATGGCCTAGAACATAGGATCCAAGTGTTAGAAGAACGACCGACCCCGCCTGGTTTTCTTGTGGATTTGTCGAACGCTGTTTTAATCTTAACCCGATTATAAGGGTTCCGTGTAATATAATTACAATCCAAAATTGTCTTGATGAAGTCCCGTAAAAGAGTACAATTGCTTTTAATGGTCTCGGGAATACTGTTATAGTCTCATCGCGGTCGTTATGTTATATGGTGTCGTGGTGGTTAATTTTGTGGCTTTCTATTTGTTCTTTTTACGAAATTGGGATACAAATATTTTACAAAAATGGATTTGAATAAATGGAAACGGTTGAAAAAAAGTGGTGCATACAAAAGAAGAGTTAAAAAAACATATCACCAGCTTATGCATGTGTCAGGTTCTAGCTTCATATCGGGCGAAGGAAGTAACGCAGAAGTCGGCGGAGGTTCCGGACAAAATAGTCAATTTGAAAATTTTACAGAAAAAGTTAACATTGATGGTTCTGGACAAAACAACGCTTTTGATGATTCAGACCACGAGGAGAGTATTAGTGGGGAATCTTCGCACGAAGATGAATGTGATGGTGAAAACGATTCCAGTTTAAAAAATTTGAATAATTTTGAATTGCGTAGTGATGTTAGAGCATGGGCTGTAGAGTACAATATCCGACATGCGGCGTTAAATTCTTTATTAGAAATTTTAAATAAAAACATAAAAGATGTCCTGCCTAAGGACGCCCGAACACTTCCTGACACAAATAAAGAAAATCTGGATATACATTTTTCAGCGCCACGGGAATACTGGCATAACGGCCTAATCAAATGCTTGAGAAATATTTTCGACGGCGTACCTTTCCACCTGATGAAATTTCATTGAATGTAAACATTGATGGCTTGCCAGTATTCAAAAGCTCAAAATGTCAGTTTTGGCCTATTTTGTGCTCTATATCTGAAATTCCTTTATCGCCTTTTGTTGTCGGTAAGTACATGTAAAGTCAGCTTCATAGTGCAAAATGACAGAAACTTCCGGTGATTAAGAATATTTTTTGTAGGTATCTACGCTGGCGAAGGAAAGCCTTCAGATTTGGACGCTTTTTTGGGACCTTTCGTGACAGAAATGAAGAAACTTCAAGAGGGATTTACAGTTACTACCAAATTACTAAGAGAAATCACAGTGCATGGGCAAATACGAGCATTTATTTGCGATTCACCCGCTAGAGCTATGGTCAAAGGTATTGATTCTTTTCACTTGCCTAATTGAATAGTATGCCAAACACTTCTTTTTTACTTCCTTAAAAATTCAAGAGCGTGAATGGCAGTCAAGTTGTTGAGGCAGAGCACAGAAAAGCCGACGATGCCATGCATTAAATATGATTTAGTGGTCCAGTATTCCAAGTTTTGTTAAAAAATGATTTTTATCTTTGTTCAGTAGTCTTAAAACCGAGTGTTTTAATTTTTAAGCAGTTTGCTTTTTTTTTTGGAATTTTTTTGAAATTATTTCGGTATATGATGGCAAATACGAAAACTTTTTTGAATCATAAATTTGTTACAGGTGTGTCAAACTTTAACAGCAAACATGGATGCTTAAAATGAACGGTGGTTGGGGAATACTCGCATAGATCAAATACTGTGTATTTTCCTCAAACAAATTGTTCTAAAAGAAATAACGACGACTTTCGCGCCAAGAAATATGGGCAACACCACAAATCAGACTCACCGTTACTCAAACTTAACATAGATATGATTGAAGACTTCCCAGTGTCGGATTCACTGCATCTCATTGACCTAGGTCTTATGAAAAGACTACTGACGGGTTGGCACGATGGCAATTTTGGCTTGTATTTTTTTAAAGTGGAGTGCTCGTGACATAGACAAAGTTGACAATTTTTTAATTAATTGTAACTTGCGTACAGAAGTACACCGTTCTGTTAGATTACTAGACGTTTTAAAATTCTGGAAAGGTTCAGAGTACCGTAGTTTTCTTTACTATCTAAGTTTCGTAATTCTCAAGGAGGTCTTAAGACGGGGCATTTCCTCGCGAACTGGGATTTTAGGTGGTGAGGTGTGGGGGGCCGCGCGGCTGCCGTGCCCATGCGTCTCACTCTACGCGTGCCTTAGAGCTTATAGTTACAGAGCCGTTGGCGTAGGCCCGGGTGCGCATTTTTTTTACATAACTTTTTAAGTCCTATTATCGGAACTCCAAAAATGTTTCTCATACCATTTTACATCATAATGACCACTCTTCATAAAAATATTCAATACTAACAATCGAAACTCATACATATAATCATCAAAATTCATAATATCGCTAATCACACACCTTTTTTATACTAATATTTGCTTTTATATATTTTCTTATACTAACGATCGAAACACCTAATTATTCTAATTCATAACGCCAATGTTTATAAATTTGTTTATAGTAATAGAGTGAGAGATAGCAGCAAAACTTTTACGTCATTTTCAAACGATTTAAATTACTCTAGTCGTGTTCTGACGTGTTTCTGGACTGTGGCAGTCTGGCTGCTAGGCGCCGTTGCGTTTGGGAGGGGTGGGGGCTCAAAACTCATAAAAAATCATGAAAATTACGTGATTTTCTCAAGGTTGATTTTTAGATTTTCTATTAGTTAGCAACGTAAACAATCCCAAATCAGTGTTGCCAGACTATTTACTGGTTCCCCAGTCAGTGCCAGACTGTTTAAAGTGGCTGAAACCGACATGAAATTGACGTAATTTTCCAATAGTTGAAAAAAACTTTTTTTAATGCCTTATACCATCGCATTTACGTTTATGAAAACGCCAGACCAAATAGATGTTGTTAACACGTGGCCAGACTGGTACAATGGTTTGCTCTCAGAGTAATATAAGCCTAATCACTACTTAGTTAATACATTACTAATTTGTGTTTTATAGAGAATTCATAGTTTTAATGAGTTAAACAAAGTTTAGCGGGTGGTAGGACCTTGTGCAAGGTTCGTCCGGATCGCTACCACCGTCTTGCTCTCTAATCGTGCCGCTAAGCAGCAGTGCTTGCACTGTTGTGTTCCGGCGTGGAGAGCAAGACAGGCGGTGCAACTAATGGCACAATAGGTATTCCATATTAACCCTCTGGATTGGCAACGCATCTGCAATCTTCTTGGTGTTGCTGGTGTCTATAAGCGGTGGTGAACACATTCCATCAGGGGACCCACTTGCTTGTTTGCTTTCCTTTTTCATAAAATAAAAAACAACACTAATGTCCTATAAAATAAGTAAATTCTATTTAAGTGTGCTAAAACGCTACTCGGGATGCCCAATTTTCTGATTTGAATTAATCTATTGGATCGCAATGGATCGTAATCCATTGAATCGATTTAGGATCTGGATCACATGGGTTTGAATCGATCTAGCAAAGATCACATGAATCGCATCGTAATCCATACTTCCATTATTCCATAGTAATATTGTAAATCAGAAAATAAGTTTGTTTACCTTCCCTAACGTCGTACGTAACAGAGAGCCAGAATCATTTGTTATTTTTTGTAGAGGGATAGTTGATAGCCAATCTGGCGGCAGTTGAAGTATACAGTGGGTAGTATAATGATCAATAATTCGATAACCCTCCCTTCTGGTAGCAGTTGGGTAATTAATACAGCGGAATCAGCGGGTGCGGGCTAGCAGTAGTTCGAAGTAATGTCTCCTTGTGGTGTCGTTTTAGATGGTTAGTCAGCTTGGTGGTATTTCCATTTGTTTTAACCAATAGTTGACATAATTTACATTTTCCACCCGTGTCACTTTTAATAAAAAAGATTTGACTTTAATGGCGGAGCCATTTTAAAAACACGTCGCGCTCTCAAGATTATAATTAGTCATACAAGACCAAACTAAGGAACCCTCGGGCAATAAAATAAACTAAAAATAATCACCTACATTCATATTTCTTATAGAGGCAAAGATTGTTTACAGTAAAGTATACTATTTCACTTCATGTAATAAGAAACAGATCTCAATGTAGACTTTGGTCAAGAAATATTTAGGTTATGCATATCGTACTACGAGAATTAAATAATAACAACATATCCTAGTTCGCGCTCAAATGCCTCGCCTTAAATGTTTGATCATAATCATAATCATAAATTTATTTGTCAAGCCAATTTACAGGTTAACATAAAAATTAACATGTAGTATTACAATAAAACATATTAGCAGAGTAGCGTACATCCTTCTACGGGTCCGTTTAGGTAGACAAAGTTAATCTGTAAAAATATTACTAATCAAAATTACATTACATGCATTATAACATCGCTCTTGGCAACAAGTATATTAATAGCGGTTTATGCAACTGCTATAATATAATGAGAGCTCTTCAAACACGAGTGTGGTTTAATAGGATCACACGAGTGTTTTAAATGCCCTGCGAGAAATTACAGAATTTTGTGTAAGCAAATTTTCACACAAGGCCACTCCCGGTATGGATATGCTCTAAGACGCGCGCTGTCAATTTCTCGTATTGTTTACACTACGCCACAGTATATAACATTTTAGATGTTAAACTATGATCAACTTTTATTACGCATTAACTTTATTATTTTTTATTAGCCATTTTTAATTATTACACTCTTGTACGAATGTAAAAACGGGCGGAGAAAATTTGGCACAGGTCTAACGTTGGCAAGCGCTGGATTGCGACTGGCGGGGTAGCGGGCGGCGCGGCGTCTCTCAAACCGCTGGGAAATATTCAAGTTTTGGGACAAATAAATTGACAAAAAAATATAGGACTTCAGTAGAAACCCAAATTTTAGCAGGTTCCCTGTAGTTTTTAAAGAGGAATATTTCCATATAAAAATGAAGTGCAAATTCAAAAATTTTATTAATAAATTATTGGATTTAGACTTTTGTAATAGGCTGTGTTTAGGATTTTTTATGACCAAGCAAAATACACCCTATCGTGTAACAAGTTAGCACATTCCTCAGGCGATATCCTTATCTATATCGTATATTTTTTGCAAGACCGATATTTAATTGAAAATACCTAAAAAAATGGATCTAGCATAACGTTTTTCTCCGCTTCTCCACTGGTGCATCGCCTTAAGAGTTGAACCTTATTTACATTTTATGCACTTATTCTGTGCTGTTACAATCTGTTCGAATAAAAAACATTTGAAATTACTCCAAATCGCTGAAAAAATGTTGACTAATTTTGTAGAACAATTTCAAAAGATATATGGCAAAGACTATGTCACTAGCAACATTCACAATCTCTCACAATTAGTCGACGTAGTCAAAAAATTCGGAATTCTACAAACTTTTAATGCCTATAAATTTGAAAATAAACTTCAATATTTGAAACGTATGGTAAGACATGGAAACAAGGCACTTCGACAAGTTGCAAGGAGAATCACTGAAAAAGATTTAGTGGAGAGTATAAAAAGTTCTACAGAGGAAAATGAGAAATACCCCGTAATACAGAAATGTAAAAACGGTCACAACATTTTAAGTTTAGGTGCGTATATATTATCAAAAAACTATAAAGACAAATGGTTTCTTACCAATAGTAATCAGGTGGTCGAGTTAATATCTGTTTTAAATTGTGAAAATAGTCAGTCAAAGGAGCAAGACATAGAAATCCGTGGTTATGTTGTTGAACATACTCAAGATGCATTCAAAGAGCCACTAAAATCATATTTTTTAAACATATATCAATGTAATTACAATGAGATAAACAACAATAGAAAGGAGGAAGTATTTAAAGTTTCAAATATAAAGTGTAAACTTGTCAGTGTTTTGTATGGGACAAAAATGTTCTTTGTACCGCTATTACATACTTTGTAAGATGACAGATTAAAAGAAATGACAAAGAAATCAAAATCCTTTCTATCTGCCTCTGTTTCCCTTTAGTCTCATCTCATAGCCAAATTTGGTAGCTGGTTTTCAAATAGGAGAAATAATTTCGATTCCAAGCTGGCTATAAAACGGGAATCATTTAGTCCTATTCCATTCCTTCCTTGTGTTTTCTTTTTATTCTTAAAGAACTTAGCTACCAAATCTAGCTACGAGATGGAAAAGTCGTTACCATTTGGTAGCTAGCTTCAAGATGGGAAAGCACATTTCCCATTTAGAAGCCAGTTACCAAATCTGGCTACGAGATGAGAAAGTCGTTTCCATTTGGTAGCTAGCTACAAGACGGGAAAGCACATTTCCCATTCAGAAGCCAGCTACTAAATCTAGCTACGAGATGGGAAGATCGTTCCCATTTGGTAGCTAGCTACAAGATGGAAAAGTACATTTCCCATCTCGGGGCTAGCTACCAAATCTAGCTACGAGATGGGACTAAAGGCCCATTTCGAGATCTGAAACTAGAAAAAATACTGCATCGCTTTAAACTTATTTCGAACAACGGTAAGACGTAAGTTGTTTGAAAATGATCCTGATTTGTATTGGCGATCCCTGGCTCCAAATTTTGTATACCTACTGTGTTAAATTGTTAAATATTTAAGATGTAAAATATCATTGTAATTTTGATTTATTTAAAAATTTCATCTCGTTGAGTTTCTTGCCGGTATCTTCTCATCAGAGGTTTTTCCGAACCAGTGGTAAATTTTATGACATTCATATGTACTTCCTGTAAGCCTAATCTGAATAAAAATATTCTGACTTTGACTTCTTTGAACTAGTCTACAATATTAAAATTAAAATTTGTTGGTTTGTTTGTTCGCCCGTTATGCGCTCCTAAAACATTCATACGGTATCGATGAAACTTTGAGTTGTTGTGAGTACTCCCAAGATGGTTTCTGAATAGATAAACAGGCCAGAGGGGAGATAGCGGGCGAGCACAACGCATTGCAACGTATATTGGGTACAGCTAGTAATAAATAAAAAGCAAATGTTTTTTAATATATACATTATTTAAGGTTGTTAAAAAAAAAAAAATGCCACCTCTTTTTGCTTGTTCACAATAGGACTTTCATATCAAGTTATAGTCAGACAATTATCAGTCTTATAGATGAGGAACTTTAAGTAATTTTATTCTTAAAAGAAAACTAGACATTATTCATCATCTGAATATAAGAGCTTAATTGGTTTTGAATTTCTGACAACTTCGATGACAATTAGTTTGTATTTCATATAGTGCATTTTGGTTAAATATAATCGTATTGATGTCCTCTTTAATAGATTTGACGTCCATTTGTAACTGCTGTATTTGATTCTCCGTGTTTAAAATAACGATACCATTATCATTCAAACTTACGTTTGGCAATTCTGTGACTGTTGTTTCCAGTTGTGGGTTTTGAGAAATAAAAGGTGGCGTAGGGGAAAATGTACTTTTATTTGTGTCTTTTGAATTTATTTCTGGGTGAATGGTAGACGAGTTTTGCGGAGTTTGGCCTGTACCTAGAGAGTAAATTAATTCTTGTGAGACTGATGAATTTTGTTTTTGTTGAATAGCAGCTGGGATTTGCTTAGCTCCCGTGAAATTTGCAGTTGGAGTGTAATTTAGTTCTTGAGAGATTGTTGACGTTGCACTTATTTGATCCAGTTCACGATTCTGCAAAAAAAACATATTGTCACCATTTCAGCAATCAACTGCTAACTAGAATTTTTAAATGCATATTATTAAATGTGAATTTTAAAATGTGTATTACTGCTGTAAACATATCAAAAAGCAAAACCTTAGAAATAAAACTGATAATTTTCTTTTAATTTATTTGTATCAACAACAGCTGTGGTCTAGTTCGGTTGCCAGACATAATAAAAAAAAATGGAAAAGGGAGGAAAACAAGCATACGGGTCACCTAATGGAAAGTGATCAAAGCTATCTGTAACCGATGTTATAATAGATTAGTATATAAAATATATTTAATTATAACTTTAAAAGTATATATGTATTAGACTGCTAATTTTAGATACACAAGAAATCCTAAGTAGGGCCTTTTTTTTTACATTCTTTTGGTTTACATGTGCGCACAAGTGCCGTCTATTATTTTGAAACTTAAGAATTCACAGGCAATAAATTCAGATAGTTTATGACCTTTTTTTTTCACTCTCGCACAAGGGCAGCGTTCAAACACATTTCAAGTGGTCATCAGAGTTTGTTAGGGTTCCTTAATGTCAACAGTAAAACGCGGCGTTATTCGGTATGTGTATGTTTGTCTGTATATGACGTTACATTTTTAATGATCATTTTTGTATTTTGTAACATTGAAATTAGTTTGCTTTCAATAGGGAATATAATATAAACGGTGTTTCATTTTTAAATTCCGTTTTACCGTTTATAACTTATGTATGTTACTTTTGGTTTTTGCTCTATAATTTTGATTGTATCAGATTTAAGGATTACAGATAAAGTGACCTTGGCGTATAAATGTGTTATCTGCTAGCTTACTTTTAGACAGGACGAGGAGTATTTTTAGGTCGAGTAATCATTAACTATTAGTAAATAAACTTACAAAAATTATAAATGTATTCCTATATAATGTTAATGGTAGTTAAGCTATACATAGTAGTAATAATTGGATACTAGATATATAATTTTAGTTATAGGAATAGATAAAGTTTTGAGTAACCACGGAACTTTAGGGTGTGCTATTTCGTTTCGCGCTTGGCACAATTTTTACCAAACTGTTCAGTAAGCATCTATGGTGTTTAGAATCAAGAGTGGGGATGTTTTGGCGTCAGTATAAAAGCTAATGAACAAAGGAAAACAGGGGCTTAGAGGGTCTTAGATTTTGTCTTAGCATCTGTCTTAGAATCGGTCTTAGAATTCACGATTGTCCCTGGGGATACCGATATTTTTTCCAAAGATTTAGTTTCGCGACGTGAACGTATTTTATTTTAATTTGTTAAGTCAGTGTTAATTAGTGGAAAATATTTAGTGATTGCGTACTAGTGGACTTTATGAACTTTATGAACTTAATTAGTGTTGGTGTAACGGACTCAATTTTCATTTGGATCACCGCATGATCGGCAGCATGTTATTGGACGAAGCTAAGTGATAGCATAGTTTTTATTTTATTATTATTTGTTATTGATGTGTTTTTTTTTAAGGTCTCCATTTAAGAGATTGATCGCAATATTTGTTTTGTGTGTTAGAACAATTGACATTTACGTAAACAAAATTATCTGTTCTATTTAACCTGTCTGCGTTTTGAAGTTCTTCGTTATCATTATTTTCATATTTTTATTGATTACAATAATCTTTTTATGTGTTTAAAAGCTAAACAAATCAAAAGCAAACTATACCGAATCGAAGTGAATTATTATAATACGTAATTGAAATACTCAAACGAAAATAGGAATTATAGTCTCTTATTTGTCGTTTAGAATTTGATTGTCCGGCGTGTTTCAACTGTGACCAGAGTGGCGATTTTTTCGGTATTAGATAGATAAAGTATGAATGTGTTTCTGCTTATCAAAATCCTATTTTTTTTTATCTTATCTTTTGTCCGAGTCGCCTACGGCCAAGTTTAAAGTCAGGTCTATTTGAATTCGGACGGGGCCCCGGGGCCTGCGGCCGGTCGATAGTACGTACGACTTTTTATGTTGTTGACGGACGATTCAGTAAAGCCATGCGTGCTCTATTCCTTGACATCGTGCCTACAGGTCGAATACCTGGGGTTGCAATCTCAAGGAATGAACCTAACGACGTATGCGGGAAAGCGGTACCCTCGGTAGGGGAGCACTTAAATTCCCCACCACCACAGAATGACTGGATTTTGTTTCAGATTGTTTGGAATGAGAGTGATGGTTTGAATCGAATTAATTCTATATTTTGTAGGATTATTTTGTTTTTCTGGCCAGACCCCATCCAAAGGCAAACTTTAGTTTGTGTTTAATTTCACACTTTGTGAAGGTCAAATTTCAAACACTTGCTGAATACGCAAACTGATTTTTGACTGTACCAGGCCGACCGGTAGGGGAGTTGTTAGGGATCTCAGGTCTTACTCTTAAACTGTATGTTTCACCGCACTAATATTATTATGTTCAACTGACTAATTTAATTTTAAGAATTTAATTAACTTAAACCAAATTCTTACTTAACGGTATAAATAAAAATTACACAACGTAGAAAGGGTTCTTCCATTTAACTAGACGATCACACATTTTTATGGCCAAGTATTTAAATTCAGGTATTTATAGTTACGTATATTTTTCGTACGTTCAAGTATTTATTTATAGGTTAAATATATTAAAAGTTACATATCCCAAGAGAATCGCTGATCCGTAGCCACCCTGTAGTGTAACGGTGTGTTTATTATGCTTTAAAGTTCGATAGTTTAATCAGTAGTTTGCGAGTGATCCGCTAGATGGCGCTATTCGCAAATGCGATTAACTTGCCTATGATTTATGTAAAATTATAAATAATAGTTCTAAAATTAATAAATAAACATTATATTAAGTGAGAACAACGTGATATTTGTATTCTTTTTATAAAATAACTTCTATATATAAATTTTTTCAGCCGTCTATGGTTGACTTGAGGCGCCATAGATTAATTCATCTACAGCTCCTGTCAATAGTCTATGGAAGTACCGTAAGATTGTTGTTCCTCGGGCTCATAAAATTCGGATGCACAAGCATTTCGGCTTCACTACAATACATTCGCAACTAAATAGAAATATTAGAACCAGCCGCGTATTTCTATAGTAAACTAAAATGTAATTGTGTTAATTTATCGCCGCCCGAGACTTGGGTAAGTCAGTGCCAGCAAATAACCTAAAAACCTCTTTCTTAGCTTATGTTTCCTTTTCCAAATTGTGTTTTACTAAATTAATTCTATGTTAATGTATCTTTATTTAAAATTGCAACCACGTAACTCTGTAGTTACGTGGTAAACTACATCACTATCCTATAATCAAGGCTTACGCTCACGGGCAAACGCCAACAATCATAACCTGTGTAAATCTAGTGTCAATTTCTTTTCATTTAATTTCATAATAATTCAGTCGTTATTATCAGCTCACGTTGTTCCAAATTCAAAACATTTCTTTTTCTTTTTGCTTCTGCTTTGTGGCTCCGTGTCTAATGCGAAAGTGTTTAAGTGTTTAATGCGAAAAAGGGTTGTAAGGGGTTGAAGAGGGGGGGGGGGGGATAAAAGTTGTAACATAAAACTACCATGAAATTATTCATATTTGACATTTAAAAATAATGAAGTAAACGAGGGTAGTTGTTCGCCGCCGCCGCCCGCACCGCCTGCACCAAGCAGCCGAGCTGTCAGGGCTTCGGTACGCAGTCGTCGACGCGCCACCGCCGCGGGGGCTCATGATTAACATTTCGGGCAATTCTCGACTTAAAAATATGTGAGTGATACGTGTTCGTTAATCATCCATATTAAAAAAAACGGATCACAAAAGTTGTATGGAAGTTTTGTCATTTTTAGAGCTAGTAACGGGTACGTATCTGAATATCGAAATATACCAAGAATATTACTTTATTTATTACTTATGTGTATTATACGAAATATGTTGATTAACCTCTTTTCAGGTGTTTATGAGCCACATAGATTTGCTTGGAATGTGGATCTTACTACCTAGATAGTGAACTAATGACTAAATTAAGTACTGTTTTTGGTATTTAACAACAGGCATAGTTTTGCAGGCATATAAAAAAAACTTGACATCGAAATCTAAGGCGAGAACGTCGCTACGCTACGCTGAGCCTTAGCCTACTGAACCTAACCAACGAAGTTGGTATTTTAAACGTAGACATTTTAACCGTAATTACTTTATTTTTCGACATTTAAACTCAGAGCCCAAATAACTGTAGTTATTTTGAACATTCGGTTTTTTAATCGAGTGACATTTTGATCGTAGGCATTTTGGACGTCAATATAATGATTTTCGATGTTTTAATCGGTCGTCATTTAAACTATCGATATATTATTAATTTTCACATTCAGATACGTACCCGCTAAAAGCGCTAGAAGAAGCTAGAGCGCTGTTGATTGAAGGTTGTAAAAGTTTTACCCTCAAAGGTGTAAAATAACAATAGGGCATAGTTGGAGAATGGGAAAACAAAAAACGTACTTTATAAAAATTCACTTAAATAAATTCATATTAATACTTTATACCTTGTGTTTTTTTCATATATACCTAAATAATTTAATAAGCTGTTTGTAGTGGAACACTGGAAATAGCTCATTAAAGTATTTATACGTATGTGTCTTATTTGTAAAATAATTAACCTAATAATAAAAAATGCTACCCAAAGACGAGATGTGGTCGATCACATAAGCTATAGTAGCATAGTTAGAACAGTGGTGGCTTTTCAATCCCTAGTAAAAGGCTCCTGACCCCGCCTGTGCCAATGGGTACTTTTCTAAAATCTGTTTACACATCAATTTTTCAAATTACCACTCACTAGGCAGTGAAGCAAAAGAAACATCGTCACAAACCAAGATTATGTGAAATCTGCTAACCATGCTACTTACAACTTACCTCTACCAAGGCTTCTGCCTCATCATTGAACGATTTCGCTGGTAAGTGACTGTTTTTTTTGCGAAGTGATTGGTTTGTCTGCAGATAACATTCACTGTCAGTTTCTGTTTCTGATTTATCAATCATTAAGTTAATTTCAACGTCAGCATCTTGAAACGTTCTCAGATTTTTTCTTTTCACGTGACATGGTATAGTATCCCAGTTAATATTGGGTGGACAATCTTCTTGTCTTCTTAGTTTTTCTGCTGATTTTTTTGGCCAAAAAAGTATACTTATTATTGTGCTCCCATTGATCAGGCACAGCTGATAACTTTAACTGGCATTTTTCAATGGTTTGCACCACTTTGAAAGGCATGACAAGAATCTGTAATTGAATAAACATATCAGGTATGAATATATAAATCATCTTCATTTAATGATGTAGGTAATTGAAAGAGTTTGCTTTGCTCTTGGGTTATGTAAATATTATGTTTTTTCATCGTTTCGGATGAATGAAGATGTTCATGGAACAAGTTCCAAGGCCGTTTGTCCACCGCCGCCGTTGCCAGAACGTCACCGAGAACGAGATGACGGCGCCGATTTAGCGATACATACGTTTACTATAGGCTGTGTGTCCACCGCACGCCCGTCACTCGAGCGCCGTCATCCCGTTCGCTGAATGGCGTAGTTCGGCGGTACCGCTAGAACTCGGCTCGAGATGTGAAGCACAGTATATAAATGTACCGAAACTAGTTTGTGCCTGTTTGTGGAGTTAGATACCTACGCTCCAATAGAGCGTTAGGGTTGTCCCCTTATTTTTTGTAAAATTGTTTTTTTTTTGTTTAGCACTGTATCTCAACTAGTAAGGCCTTTTATGCGAAAACTAGATACTCTTCATAAGTAGGTACATTAGGGGTGCCGCTCTTAACTTTTGTAACATTGAAAAGTTTTTTTTAATTAAAACGTTTATTTGGGTTTCACCAAGGTATAATGATCAACTACAGAAGTATTATATATTAGAGATGTACCGACTAGTGGCCGACTAGTCGGTAATGCCGACTATCCGGCCATATTTCTAGTCGGCGACTAGTCGGCAAAAAGCACCGACTAGTTGGCCATTATTTTTATTTTATTTTTATTTTAAATACGACATAAGAACTCAAACGAGCAAGTGGTTGAACTAGTAGTGATATTACTATTTTTAAAACAGGGTGATTGAGTTGAAATTATCGTCATGAACACATAATAATATCAATTTCAATTAAATAGTTTCATCATCTGATCGAAGACTTTCGTCTTTAAACACTGCAGTATCTTAGACGAGAAGATGTTGCATAGCTTCCCGTACGCTCCTTAACCAAGTCGAATTCGAAGACATACCAAAGGCATTCCGGACGTTAGCATGTACGAGATTAGTATGGCTCTGAAACAACTTTAAAATGAGAATTCAAGACGACGTCAAATTTCAGCTGAACTCCTAAAGACATTGGCACCCTGAGGATGAACCGGTACTTAGTGCCTTTTAGACTTTGTTCAACTACGTCAGTTACGAAGGGAGAACGTCGCATTCATAGAACAGAAGTATGGTGGTGCTCCTTTCTAAAAACGGCAATAATCTCTCTGCTGAAGAATTATAAGCCCATCTCACTTCTAAGCAGCAGGTTTTTATTGCAGGTGTCTATGGGCTGCGGTGATTGATTACCATCACGTGACCCGTCTGCTCGTTTTCCCCCTATACTATACATATAAAAAAAAGCCATGCTTAAATTTTTTTTCGAGAGTCACTGCGAACCGTCTCATGCACAAGCTCGACGTCTCCCAGCCTCCCGAACAAGCCGGTTTCCGAAAAGGCTTCAGCACCGTGAACCACTTACACGCTTTGTGGCAGGAGATCAAAGAGTATAACCTCCCCCTTTGTTTAACATTTGTGGACTGCGAGAAAGCCTTCGATTCAATCGCGACCTGGGCTGTACTGCAGTCTTTCCAGCACTGTACCAATATAGAAGTGCTGAAGAGTTTGTATGAACATGCCAATACGTCCGTCCAACTTCAGGACCAAACCTCGAAGCCTATCTTGCTACAGCGAGGAGTTAAACAGGGGGATTTTATCTCTGGAAGGACTTCGCATCAATGAACTCGTAAACGGCGAATATATCGCTCACCTTCGTTTTGCTCATGACAAAGTAGTCATGGCTGAGACCATGGAGGACCTAAGTATAATGTTCGATGACCTTAGTGGAGCCTACAAGCAAGTTGGTTTTAAGATGAACGTGGACAAGATGAAAATCATGTCGAATGCCCTCGTCCTGCCAACTCCCTTAAAGATTGGAGACTACACTCGAGGTTGTTGAGGAATTAGGTATGTATACCTGAGTTAGACTGTCCAGTAGATGGTAGATCCAACTTCGACAAAGAGGTCAATCATCGAATCCGACTCGGTTAGGTAGCGCTCGGTAAGCTACGCAACATCTTCTCATCTAAGATAACGCAGTGCCTCGGTGAATCAGTCGCAATTTTACTACAATGCAAACTTCTCAGCTAAGTAGTTCGCTGACCTTTGTTTAATAAAAAAAAACTCTATAATGCCAAGTAGTACGTAGACAATATTATAAAAAAATGCAAAATGAAAAAAAACCTGGTCCTTCATATCCACCTATGTGGCGCGTGAACGTATGAGGCGCGTCGAACGTTACATATTCCGCTCGAACATTAGCGAAAGCAATGATCGGCTTGGCCGACTAGTCGGTTTTTTCCCAGCCGATTAGTCGGCTAGTCGGCTAGTCGGCCAAACTCATAGTCGGCCCGTCTCTAGTATATATGTAAGACCCATCATTTGACACGTGACAACACCCATATAACGTAAATGTGCATTATCTATTGAAATTATAAATAAAATATTCAACAGCTTTTGAACTTCACAGATACCTAAAAGCTATGTATATGCTCTTTTGAGGTGCAACTAAGTGATTATTATATTTATTTCTATCGTAATAATAAAGTATTTCATACTAAAAACTCAACACGTAAACAGTTACATATTAAGTCTTTTTTTTCTTAAACTTAGTGTAGTGACCAAGTTCTTCGTTTCGATTCAAATGAAATTTTCGTAAGTTTGTTGAAATCGATTAATTTATTACAAAATCAAAAAGATATCAAAACATTAAATCAAACATTGAAATGAACCAAAAAAAATCCCTATGGCTAAGAACGTGCCCTTTTTAAGTCGACTTAAAAAAAAGGAGGAATATGTTTCGCGATTACTCGAAGACGGCTGGACCGATTTGATTTTTTTTTGTTTTGATTGAAAGGGTATACTTCCAAGTTGGTTCCATTGTCATCAAGTCACGATCTGGTGGTGGGATCAAGGAGAAATCGAGGGAAATCCTAAAAAAATGCATACCTGTAGCGATTTGGATATTTTTTATAGTAACTTGTACTTTTGTTCTCGGAAAACTGGAACTGATGGTGAATACAGACGGCCTCTGGAACTACTCAATAATCATCATCATCATCAGCCCATGTTCGTCCACTGCTGGACATAGGCCTCTCCCATGGCACGCCACTGAGCACGATCCTCGGCCACTCTCATCCAGCTCTTGCCAGCCGCCCTGCGAGGATCATCGCTCCACCCAGTCTGAGGACGTCCCACGCTACGTTTGCCGATCCGTGGTCTCCACTCAAGAACTCGTCTACCCCAACGGTTATCGGTTCTTCGGGTTATATGACCGGCCCATTGCCACTTCAGCGTGCTAATGCGGTGGGCTATGTCGATAACTTTGGTTCTCTGTCGGATCACTTCGTTACGGATGCGATCTTTTAGAGAAACTCCGAGCATAGCCCTCAATAATAAGTAGGCATTTCACGGGTGGCGATACGCGCGGCTATTTTAATATAGTTGCTAAGCAATTTATGCTAATTTCCATGCATTTGGTTAAGTGAGGCTAATGATGAAGAGGTGCAATTTTTGAATCTCACCAGTTGACTAAAGCTCACAAAAATGGCCGAATTTCTATGGAAAACGGCCAGTTTGTTGATGAGCTTTAGCCACCCGGTGAGGTTCAAAATCGCACTCCAGGAGAACTCCTCAAGAATTAACGTCCCTGCATTGGGAAAAGCAATATTTTGTAAAGGGTGATGAGCAATTGACATAAGCGTGTAACTTAGATAAACAGCCAGAATCACTAAAAAGAGAGAAATGGTTTTATTCATCAAATTTTGAATTTTCAAAGCAAAGATTTTTGAACGAAACAATATCAGATTATGGTACCAATCCAGGCGGAACCTGTACGAGGTTCTATCGCCTTAACTCAGATAAAAATATTTTTTTAAATCATCACTATAATCCATTGCAATAATCTGCTACCCTTAGTAATCGGTAGATACGTTAATCGCAACGCCTTAGCCTCATCACTATAAAAATTAATGGACAGGTCTCAAATATTGGGTCTTCTTACATACATTCTTCTTATAGATTACAAATAGAATTGAGTAATTAAAAAAAAACAAAATTATAAAAAAAATAGAAGATTTCAAGATGACGGCTATATTTTCTTATTCTGTTAACGGATTTGTTGTCGGAGACCACAAAGTTCCTTAGATATCGATTTTGAAAGCAATCGGTCAAAAAACCAAATATTTCAAGATGGCGGCTACTTTTACTTAATTTCTTAACGGATTTGTTGTCAGAGACGACAAAGTTCCTTAGATATCGATTTTCAAAGCAACCGGTCGAATAACTAAAAATTTCAAGATGGCGGCCATATTTTCTCATTCTGTAAACGGTTTTTTTGTGGGAAACCACAAAGTTCCTTAGATATCAATTTTGAAAGCAATCGGTCAAATAGCTAAAAAGTTCAAAATGGCGGCTGCTTTCTCTTATTTTCTTAACGGTACTAGGTACCTCACCAAAAGAGCCAAAGGGGAAATGCGGCTTCTTCATCATCTCAGCCACAAGAAGTCCACTGTTGGACATAGGCCTCCTCCATGGATTTCCAAAGTGGCCGGTTGGAAGCAGCATGCAACCAGCGCCTTCCTGCCACCTGTATGAGGTCATCGGACCATCTTGTGGCTGGTCGTCCTACGCTGCGCTTGCCAATACGCGGCCGCCATTCGAGAACTTTCCGACCCCATCGGCCATCAGTTCTCCGTGCTATGTGCCCTGCCCACTGCCACTTCAACTTGCTAATCCGCTGGGCTATGGCGGTTACTTTCGTTCGTCTGCGGATCTCCTCATTTCTGATTCGATCACGCAGACAAACTCCAAGCATAGCCCTCTCCATAGCTCGTTGCGTGACTTTGAGCTTTCTTATAAGGCCCATAGTAAGCGGCCACCTTAGAGCTTTCATACGGGAGCCGTTATGCAACGACTTACCCCTCTGCCGCTGGCACAGGCACAATGTGCCTACGCGACACAAAAACTATTTTTTTATCGATTTTCTTTCACTCTTTCAATCGGCACGGAAGAAATCAGAGCTCACCGAAAACGTCCGCATGTGCTGTAAACAGTTGTAAAAATCGTTCTATGCCATCAAGTTTGGAAAAGGACGGTATAACGTTTCATTTGTAATTATTTTTTCTAATTATTTCTGCCTAAAAACACAATTTTTAATACAACTGTCTTTGTTACACGAGTTGACATGACAAATCGAGTCAAACTTAAAATCGATTGCCATGCGAATATGCCCCTTAGTGTGAAGTGTAGCGAGACTATATTTTTGGTGTTTTACAAAATAAGTCTAATGGGGTACAGAATAAAGTCGATTTTAATATACCCACAGATTAAATATGACGTAAAGATACTCCCCAAGAGACTTCTTCTTCTTTCTTGCAAAATCGAATCGAATTGCTTACGAAATAAAGTTAGATAAGATAAGATAAGATAATTTATTCATAAAAACTTTAAATTACATGAAAACATAATTAATACAGAAACTTACTTACAATCTATGTAACACGTTTGCCTGAACTAGGAGATCCTGTGTTTCAGGCTAGAAGAGCTAACAAAATCATACAAAATCTTATAAATACACATTCCATACTGGTGGCGCATCAGTAAACATTTTGGTTTTTTAAATTTAAATAACTAAAATTAACAATGTATAAAAACTTATAATAAAATACAACTATTAGTTACTTTAACACAACAAGCAAATTTTCTGTATCTTCATAGGTCATTGTTTGGAGAGCTTGTTGAAGAGTTTTCTTACAATTACTATAGTTTAGAGGATAGATATTTGCCATTGCATTTAGCTTATTGTATAAAAATGGTCCTAATATTACATAAAATTTTGATGTGAAAACGAATTTAGCGACAATGTTTCGAGGGCAAACTAAATCTTTCCGTCTTTTTTTAGTATATTCGGTGCTGTAAGGAAGGGCTGCGTGCTGTTTTAGTACTATGTTCATTACGAATAACTGTCGAACTGTTAATACTTGACATGATTTATAGAGAAGGTTAGTGGGAAAAAGAAAAGGGCGGAAAGTAGACACCTTAAGAACAGCTCTCTGCGCTCTCTCAATGGTTAGTAGCAAGGTTTTACCCGCTCCACCCCATGTGGTATTACAATAAGTTAGGATTGATTGGCATAGAGCAAAGTAAACTTGTCGGATTATTTTCGAGTCTGCAATATAGCGTAGCTTTTTGAAGACAAATATCAACTTACGAGTTCTATTACACAAAGCTTCGATATGATGTTTGTTACGCTGTGCTATATCACTTCGAGCCACACTAGAGGGCGCTGCTAAAGCCAGCGTTTATTTTACCAATCGGTATAAATAAGCGCTGGCAACATTTAGAATCGTTAGGGGCGGGGTTTGTTTGAATTAGTTACGACCCCTTTCCTTTGGAAGGGCTGCCTAGGTTTTGAGCTTTAAAAGCCCCTGCAGCTCTCAGAGAGCTCATATTTTCTACATCACTACAACCACCTCTAAACGGTGAAACCTCTGCCCAACTGGTAAGCTCTCTCTCTGCTAATAACTGTTCTAAATTGTTCTTATAAAATTGTATTTTTCGTGTATGTGTTTCTTTCAGATTGTATTTAATTTATTTCTATCTTAATTTGTTCTAACATAAATCCTGCGACCGTTTCTCTAACTTCTTTCTGTAAATTTCTAAGTCTTTGTTATAATTATTAATTTAAATCTGCTTGCTCAGCGGTCGCACATTGTATTTTCAAACCGTAACCGTCACTGAGCTTTAACTTCATTATTTCCTTCTTTCTCAATGTAACGTAGCTTTTCTTTCTTACCTTGCCACCTGTAAACCTTTCGAACTGATGCCACACCACAACTTGGCGAGCTCTAGCTCCCTGGTTGGACTCTCGTCTCCTCGAGCTTCAGTATGGCATCAGTTCCCGCTAGTGGCCAGCCTGTAAAGCACTAAATCTTTACAGGGCAACTTCCTACGGGCTACCAAACTTCCTACGGGCTACCCAACTTCCTACGGGTTACCAAACTTCCTACGGTCTACTTAACTACCTACGGGCTCACGTTCCCCAAGCTTCGCATATCCTCGAGCCACCTGCAGGGCACCTCTTGCCGGTTACTTGGACACTGTACCCTGACCGAGCTGCTAACAGCCGGTTACTTGGACAACCGTACCCTTGCCGAGCCTTCTACGCCCTTGCAGCCTACGGAGACCTGCCGAACCTCAAGCCTACGCTACTACACGTCGGGTCACGGCCAGGGGAGTGCGAGCGATCACGTTAATTGACTCAAGTTAGGAATTAGGCACAAGAATTACGAACTTACGACCTAGAGTCTCTAGTCGTCCTAGGGAGCTTTTATTTAAATAAAAACCTATTGTTAAAATTTTATTCTTGTTTCACTCGAAAATCCCCTAGGGCGAACTTCTGTACCTGACCGGGTAACAGTGGCGCCAACGGGTTTTCTTGTGCTATAGTTCTTGCTTGAGTCAGCTAGCTACGCTAAAGTTGTTGGTGTTGGTTATTTTTCTAAAAATTTTCTTCTTGTCTTGGATACCGCAGTAATTCTAAATTCACTTGTACACCCGTTTTGTGGCGGGCCAAGAATACCGCAAAACCGGCCTGGTATTCGTAAAAGGCGAATGAACGGCGTTTTTGCCGAAAGTCAGGGTTGTTGTTCAAATTCTAACGGTTTTTTTTTCAAGTTTTAACGACTATTTTTCCAAATTTTTATCGCTAATACTCCAAATTTGTCTTAACTGTTCTACATAAAACAATTTAAATTAACAACACAACGTACATACTTAATTTAAATTATCGCACTATCGCGATCAATTTAAATCCTAAACGGCGTAACTGTTAATTTAAATTTACTTAGTAACCGTCAACTACAATTAACCGCGGGTTCGAATTTAAAAAAAACTCAACTGCCACTAAGCGCCTAAGAATCAGCTGTAGTTAACTAAATTAACTACAACGATTTTCTAACAGCTATCTCACTCGGTACAACTAACTTCGCTCTTCTAAAAAGACGACTTGCACAGAAGTGTACCTAACTATTTAATAATCCTTAAAAACCGACGGTATATATTTTTTAATTAACACTACAATTTACTTTAAAATTACTCTTCTATCTTGAAACAACAACCACTGAATATCGACATTTCATCAAAATTAGTTTTGATTTATTCGGCAAAACCACTAAATTTTATTAACATCTAGTAGTTTCACTTTTAATTTTTTTATTTTTTTTTTAATTTTAACTTCGTTAACGTAACTTCACTTTTATTTTATAACACTGCACTATTACTGCGATATCCAATCCAGTACATTGTAACTCTGTAATTATACTTCACTTTCTATTGTACTCATACGGTCTAGCATCCAGTGTTAGCAGAGAGAGTTCTACATCCTAAGTTATCACCTTCCTTGTGAGCGCGTCTCACTAAACATTTTAACTGAACACATAGGTGTTCAACTACCACCTGCATTCCGGCCATAGGCACTCTTCTATTGTGCGAAGACCTTATCGCGCGCGCCTAAGGATCACTATACGCTATCGCTAGTAATTCTTTAAAGCGGGTAAATCTTAAAGTCGCGCCGATAACTCGGACTTTATTGAATACAACGGACGTTGTTGAATACAACTTAACTTCTGTGGGTAAAATTAACTGCTGGCACTGAGGAGGCATTTAAATCTTGTAACAATAAATATCACGCGCTTTACAAAGAACTGACTGACTTACGTCCAAGGTTAGACCAGGGCGAGGCGGACAGCTTTGTACCCTATGAGGACCACTCAGTCCTTGCAAATAGCACTCCCGTAAGCGGCCATAACTCGTCACCAAACATAGCGGTAACTTGCGACCGAGGGGTTTCCTCAGATTTTTCTAAATTACGTTATAATGGTAAGACCTGTGTACGAGCCTTCGTGCAAAGGGTAACAGAATTCCTTACGGCTCGGAAGCTAAAACCGGAACGTTTTCTATCTTTTGCAACAGAAGTATTCGAAGGGGATGCCCTACATTGGTACCGCTCGGTACAAGACAAAATAGTAGACTGGCACGACCTCTCCATGCAATTAATTTCTGTATTTTCTCAACATGACTACGACTACCGTTTAAAGGCCGAAATCCGTGCGCGTACGCAGGGTGAAACAGAAAATATAACTATTTACCTATCAATTATGCATGCAATGTTTTCTCGATTAACCGTACCACTAACTGACGCGGAGCAATTGGAGATTGTACTGCATAATATTCGTCCGTGTTTCGCTACAGTCATAGCTACCGCTACAAATATAGATAGCATAGACGCTTTGCGATTATTATGTCGTAACTATGAAATTGTGCACGCTCGCATGGCACAATTCCGAGAACCACCGTGTCCAACCGCTGAAACACTTTCTCCAGAATTTGCTTTTAATAAAAATTCAAATAACATACCTTTTAACAAGCAGTCATACCAAAACAAACCCCATGGCGGGGGCCTCTCGGCTAACTATGCCAACACTGGCAAGCAACACGGCACGCACTATAGGCCGCGTTACCCAGTAAGTGCCTTAAGCACCAAAATCTACACTAACACTAAACCATTTTGCGTACGTTGTAGAACGCATACACACACACTAGAAAATTGTAAGGCACCACGTACTATCGTCTGTTTTCGTTGCGGTAACGCAGGCGTAAAAGCTACGGAATGTCCAAAATGTATTAATACTAAACCGAACGTTAGAACTTCAAAAAACTAGAACTGGGGCGAAATAGCAATCTCTTGTCTAAACATAATAACTGGTCACAATGGTTAAATTACGTAAATGCATTTTTTAAATCATATAACGTGACCGCTATTTCGCCATGCACTAACTTAATTGATACACGGCCGTTCGTAACGGTACTTATAGACGGACTGGCAGTCCCGGGTTGTTTACTAGACTCCGGAGCAGCCGTCACAGTAATAGACTATAACTTCCATAATACACTTCTTGAAAAAGGCTTACATATAAACTACGATGATTCGGTGCAAATAATAGCGGCCGCCGGACAACGCTTACGAAGTACGGGTTATTTTGACCTCGATATGACCTTTGAGCAACAGACTCACACTATAAGGGCATACGTGGTACCTGGGATCTGTACCTCGATTATATTAGGCGTTGACTTCTGGCGCGCTTTCAAAGTTTGCCCCAAGTACCTCTACAGTCTTGGGGTAAGCGAGCCCGTTACCAAGCACGCGAATCGGGTTGCGGACCCCAGCTCACTGTGGTCTTATAGCCACCTAACAGAGTCTCAGCGCGTACAGGCAGATCACATCAAGGAACAGTTTAACGCCATATCGTACGAAAAAATAGGTCTAGGTCGTACAACGCTAATCACTCATAGTATAAACACAGGCGATTCGGAACCTATTCGGCAAAGATCTTACCGCATGTCCCCTGAAAAACTTAGAATAATAAACGAACAAGTACAGGAAATGTTAGCTTTAGACGTAATTCAACCATGCGAAAGTGCATGGTCATCCCCTGTACTTCTAGTAAACAAAAAAGACGGTAAACCTAGGTTCTGCCTAGATAGCCGCAAACTTAACTCAGTGACTAAAAAGGACGCGTACAGTTTGCCTTACATATCAGAGATCCTAGATAACCTCAGGGACGCCAAGTACTTATCTAGCATCGATTTGTCAAAAGCCTTCTGGCAAATACCTATTAACGAACAGGACAAGACAAAAACTGCATTTTTTGTGCCATCCCGAGGCACCTTTTGTTTTAAAACTATGGCTTTCGGTCTTTGCAATGCCCCGTCGACACAACAACGTTTGGTTGACAGTCTGTTCGGGCCTGAGTTTGAACTAAAAGTATTCTGTTACCTGGACGACATCGTATGTGTCAGTAGCTCGTTCGAGGAACACGTGTCCTTACTCCTACGCGTCCTTGATAAACTTAAAAGAGCCGGCCTAACAATAAATTTCGCAAAAACTCAGTTTTTTAGAGAAAGTTTAAAATATCTAGGATACGTCGTAGATGCCCAGGGCTTGCGTACGGATCCTGATAAGGTTAATGCTATATTAAATTACCCGAGACCTACGTCAAAAAAAGAGGTTAAAAGATTCCTCGGTACCGCGTCATGGTATCGGCGTTTTGTACCAAATTTTAGCACACTGGCGGGACCTTTAAACTCGCTAACTTCAAATAAAAAGAATGCGCCGGCTTTCTCTTGGTCACCTGAGGCGGAGCACTCATTCAAACAATTAAAAGCGTGCCTTGTCAACGCGCCAGTACTCTCTTGCCCTAATTACAATTTACCATTCGAGGTACACTGTGACGCCAGTAACTACGGAGTAGGGGCAATGCTTTGCCAATACGCCAACGATCAATTACATCCGGTAGCTTATATGAGTCGATCCTTGACCGCAGGCGAACGGAACTATAGCGTAACTGAGCGTGAAACTCTTGCAGTGTTAAATGCACTTGAACACTGGCGTTGTTACCTCGAGAATGGGAAAACCTTCAAAGTTTACACAGATCACTCGTCCTTGAAGTGGTTTTTAGCCCTTAACAATCCGACGGGACGACTAGCTCGCTGGGGTGTAAGACTGTCTGCTTTCGATTTTGAAATCCTTCATAGACGGGGGGTCGACAATGTGATACCTGACTCCTTATCCCGAGCCGTCCCGGTATCTGCAATCTCTATCGCAAACGCACATCTCACTACACGAGATAAATGGTACAAAGATACGTACAATAGTTGCGTCAATGCGCCTCAAGGTTTTCCTAACTATAAAATCACTAATAACTCACTATACAGACTAACTAAATCAAATACTAGATACAACACTGAATTTGCCTGGAAAGAGGTCGTGCCAGAGGAATTTCGCGAACAATTAATTAGCGAAAACCATGCACAGCCTACGGCCGGACACTTAGGTATCTTTAAAACCTATCACCGACTAGCCTTAAACTACTACTGGGTAGGTATGTACAAGGATGTGGCTAAGTTCATTGCTTCATGCGACACATGTGCCGCATATAAGAACCCAACACACGCCACCCTAGGCGAAATGGGCCGTCCCAAACAGTGTTCAAGACCATTTCAGGTCATATCTCTCGATTTTATGGGTCCTTTACCTACTAGCAGAAAACAAAACTCATATTTGTTGGTAGTAAATTGCATCTTCTCTAAGTACTGCTTAATGTTTCCCGTACGAAACGCGACTTCGGCTATAGTAATTAAACATTTAGAGGAATCGGTGTTCTTAGTACATGGTATTCCACAAACAATATACATGGACAATGCCACTTGCTTCACTAGCCGTGAAATAAAAGCGTTTTTCGATAAATACAAGGTTCCCAATCAATTTTTAATCGCACGTTATTCACCACACATAAATTTAACAGAACGTTATAACAAAACAATTATGACCTGCGTTTCCACTTTCGTAAACGACGACCACAGAACATGGGACGTCAACTTACCCAAAGTACAGTCGGCCATAAATAACGCGGTTAATGAAACAACGGGTTACACTCCCTCATTTTTAGTCTACGGGAGAGAAATGGTAACTTGCGGCTCTCACTACGTGAATAATGACATTGGGGACGAATTGCTATTCTTACCACGGTTACACACGGTTTACAGTTAACACTTTTTCAAGCTCATCAAAGCAGTACAAAGCGTTATAATCAACGCCGTAAGCCAGCAAACTTTGAGGTTGGTGATACAGTCTGGAAACGGACCTACTATCTTAGCGACAGCTCACGTCACTTCAGTAAAAAACTGGCCCCAAAGTTTATAAAATGCAAGATAATAGCTAAACGATCTCCTTTAGTCTACGTACTTCAGGACTTAGCGGGGAAAAATCTCGGGGAATGGCACATTAAGGATTTGAAATTAACACCAAACTACAAGTGAAAGTGTCCACTCTCTTTAGCAACTAAAAACTCGCATAACTAAATAGTAAAACATCTAACTTCGATACTTGCTACTATCATCTTTAACTTTTATAATATGTAAATACTCTTAACTATTTTTATTAATCAAATTTTTTATAATCTAACTAACTACTACCACTCAATTTGATTATTTAATAAATATTTAATGCACCAAAACTCCATTATGTTAAAAACTAAAGCCTTTTACTCCAGCGGTTCTGAAGACTGGTTAAATAAGCCTAAATTCACCTACCCTAACGGCATGCTTACTACTTTGTAATGTTGTTAACTTATGTAGGGCGGATAGTAACCCTACGACATAATGAAGAACGGTCATGCAAATTGAGTACTTTTAATTAACGTAAAAACAATCCTAAATGATTTCTATTAAATACAAATCAAAATTCAAGTTCTACGGCGAGGTTCTACAACCCTGTCGCATTAATTCTTAAGCGTTAGCATTCTTATTAATTACGTAACACGCTGGGCGTCTCCTGCGATGACCCAGTGACCTCAAAAGTTCAGTCGGCCGACGCGTTTCGAGCGAGTTGCACGCGCGCCATGTTAAGTTAATTCATTCATGCAGCAAATGCGCGCGCGCATTCTCCGCAATACGTAATTATAAAATAATAAACTGCGTTAAACCGCCAGTTTAACCTATGCTGCACGTTAATATTGCAACACAACACATAAGTAAAACATAGTACCACAGATCGTTGCTCATATTAAAAATAGTCGCAAATAGTTAAAATTAAAAGCCTAAATACCAGTAGGGTCGCGCCTGCTCTTAAAAACGCCCTAATGTTAGCATCCAGTTCTCGGGCGGTCTTGGAACCCGTTAAATAAAAGCCATATCCTATCTGGATGTTAACCTATCAAGGACGGATGGTAATCCTTGGACTTTCGCGACAAATTAAATATATTACGAGCACGCCCCGCGCCTTCTGCTACCAGACGCGAAAGTCAGACTAGCCCTATAGCCGGACCTACTCTGAAAGAATGATGTATATATGTGGATAGTAAGAAAGGCGATTGATGAATGCTGCGACGTCGTAAGACCTTTAGCGAAAATTAAAATGAGTTTTAATTTTCTTTACCGGGGAAAAGGGGAACTGTTACGCTGTGCTATATCACTTCGAGCCACACTAGAGGGCGCTGCTAAAGCCAGCGTTTATTTTACCAATCGGTATAAATAAGCGCTGGCAACATTTAGAATCGTTAGGGGCGGGGTTTGTTTGAATTAGTTACGACCCCTTTCCTTTGGAAGGGCTGCCTAGGTTTTGAGCTTTAAAAGCCCCTGCAGCTCTCAGAGAGCTCATATTTTCTACATCACTACAACCACCTCTAAACGGTGAAACCTCTGCCCAACTGGTAAGCTCTCTCTCTGCTAATAACTGTTCTAAATTGTTCTTATAAAATTGTATTTTTCGTGTATGTGTTTCTTTCAGATTGTATTTAATTTATTTCTATCTTAATTTGTTCTAACTTAAATCCTGCGACCGTTTCTTTAACTTCTTTCTGTAAATTTCTAAGTCTTTGTTATAATTATTAATTTAAATCTGCTTGCTCAGCGGTCGCACATTGTATTTTCAAACCGTAACCGTCACTGAGCTTTAACTTCATTATTTCCTTCTTTCTCAATGTAACGTAGCTTTTCTTTCTTACCTTGCCACCTGTAAACCTTTCGAACTGATGCCACACCACAACTTGGCGAGCTCTAGCTCCCTGGTTGGACTCTCGTCTCCTCGAGCTTCAGTATGGCATCAGTTCCCGCTAGTGGCCAGCCTACGGGCTACCAAACTTCCTACGGGCTACCCAACTTCCTACGGGTTACCAAACTTCCTACGGTCTACTTAACTACCTACGGGCTCACGTTCCCCAAGCTTCGCATATCCTCGAGCCACCTGCAGGGCACCTCTTGCCGGTTACTTGGACACTGTACCCTGACCGAGCTGCTACCAGCCGGTTACTTGGACAACCGTACCCTTGCCGAGCCTTCTACGCCCTTGCAGCCTACGGAGACCTGCCGAACCTCAAGCCTACGCTACTACACGTCGGGTCACGGCCAGGGGAGTGCGAGCGATCACGTTAATTGACTCAAGTTAGGAATTAGGCACAAGAATTACGAACTTACGACCTAGAGTCTCTAGTCGTCCTAGGGAGCTTTTATTTAAATAAAAACCTATTGTTAAAATTTTATTCTTGTTTCACTCGAAAATCCCCTAGGGCGAACTTCTGTACCTGACCGGGTAACATGTTTGAATGAAAGAGTTTCATCTAATATAATACCCTGGTATTTTATTTTATTTGCCATTGTAATGGGGGAACATACACATTGGTTATCAGTGGGGATTCTACAATAATGAGCATACAGTGTGGAGTTACTTTGACTTGAAGTTGATTTGCGCATTGAAAACTTAATATAATTTGTCTTGTCTGCATTAAGCGTTAGTAAATTGTGCTGAAGCCATTTATTAACCACATTGAATCCGTGCTGTGCATGCATGTAGAGTTCGTTTTCTGAGTCTGCCGAAAAAAGAAGAGCAGTATCGTCAGCGTAAGATATGATAATGCCATGGTCCAGTTTTAGGCTACAAAGATCATTTATGTAAATCAGAAACAGGGTAGGACCTAAAATACTTCCTTGGGGAACTCCAAAGGAAGTATTGTCCTGATCATCGCTGAGAACATTTCCTATCCTAACGCATTGGGAACGGTCTTCTAGATAGCTAATAAAGAGTTTCAGCTGGGGACCTCTTATACCAATAGCCTCAAGTTTGCGCAATAGAAGAGGGATAATAGATTTGACCTGAGCTGCGCGTGTCACGAGACTACGTCAAAATTACTTGATTAATTATTACGTACTCCCCACGAGACTAGCTTAGTGCACAGGGTAGTGTCGATAAATAAAATGAATCGATAATTTACATTCTTATATTTGTTTTTTTTTATATAATTAATAAAGAAAGTTTTTATTGTATTTTGACTGGATATACTAATTAAACACGTATTATCGAACTAGATACCTATTAAAATATATTTTACACAGGAAAAGCAATCAGTGACGGTTGTTCACATATGACACAATTCTCTTTATAAAAGTATATGGCATCCGAGTGGCCAGCTAACCAAAGAGGTAGCTATTCAACAGTATTTTTATAATAAATAAAGAACTGAACAGAACTGGGTGCAAGATATTGTATAATGTACGATTTATCGGTTACGAGCTCTTTAAACATTCGTATTACACCCCGGGCCGGGCCCGGCACTGGGTTCGCGGAGTAGCAAGGTAATTTGTTCCAGTTTATTCGTATTACTTTTTGCATTTTCTTTGGACAGAACTGACTGAACTGACAAAGGTCATTAAATGTTTACATGCAATATAACATTGTTCTTGGCAACAAGTATTGCAAGTATATAGTTTGTAGTATTATGTACCTGGATTATTAAATATTAAATCGTGAAATTATTTTAAATATTGTTATTGTGTTGTGCCTTCAAATTAATTCATTAAAAATATCGAAAGATGAAGATGTTTAAAAGCAAGTGAAGCAACGGAGTGTTTTATTGTAGAATAATGCGAAAAAATGACAGTTATAGTATTAGCTGTCGAACGCTGGCCGAGCAGGAAATTGGATTACCACAATGTTTGTTATAGAAGATTTTGATAAAAAAATCGACAAGTGTGAGTCGGACTAGCGCACCGAGGGTTCCGTACAGACTTAATAAGCGCCGAACAATACTCTACGCGGGTAAACGTGAGCGACAGACAGACGGAAGTAGTAGGGATTCGCCGGTTCTGGATCACTTTTTTTTCGCTCAAAATGGCGGATTTGGGGGCAAAGAAAACTAAAAAAAAAAAAAAAAAAAAAAAAAAAAAAAAAAAAAAAAAAAAAGGTCAACACCCCATTTAAAGCGATTGGACGGGGTCTCATCACGCTCCGCCCACTCCTTCACGTATATATGTACTTCCATTGCAACATAATACCAACACTTAATCACATACTCATAAAAGGATAGAGACCCTTTCCTTTGTTTCCTACTCACCCTTTGTTACGTTCAACTTCTTACCTGCGCCCACTTGGGGGTTCGGTGCCGACCTTTTTTTTTTCCTGAGTACCTGATCGCCCGCCACGCTCCGTACAAATAAAATACCATGTCTTTTCGTAAGTCCACTTTCAATTCATTATTCTATCAGCACATAAATATCCTATCGCATTATTCGCAGTACACTTTTATTCGTAGCCTATAACTTTTAGGACTATCATAAATCTAACCTAACCTAACCTACATTTTGGAGAAATTCAAACCTAACTTAACCTAACCTCCATTTTGGAGACATTCAAACCTAACCTAACCTACATTTTGGAGAAATTCAAACCTAACTTAACCTAACCTACATTTTGGAGACATTCAAACCTAACCTAACCTACATTTTGGACAAATTCAAACCTAACATAACCTAACCTAGGTTTTGGAGAAATTCGCAAGCCATAACTTTCAGGACTATTTTAAATCTAACTTAACCTAACCTACGTTTTGGAGAAATTCGTAAGCCATAACTTTCAGGCCTATCTTAAATCTAACCTAACCTACGTTTTGGAGAATATTGTTACGCTAAATAGTAAATGGTTTCAGTTAAAAACAAGAATTTTGTTGCTTTATTGCTTTTTACTTCTAACCTTATTAAGTACTCCTTAGAAATACTAGTTTTAACGTGTTTGTTACGCAATTCGATTATTTAAATACTAGACAAAACTTGTAGGATTGCACTATGTACAAAGGATATTAAGAACGCAGCCTTGTGTTTCGCTTACACAGTAGGTACTATCCTACATTTTGTGGACATATTATATAGCTAAAGTTTATTTTATGAATATATATAGATAGAGAGTTTACATAATACAGTAAACGGTTTCAGTAGTTTTATTGTTTTCTTTGTATCAAACGCACCACGGTCTTTTATTATTCAATTACTTAACATCAATACACTATGCAAAGAGAGCTTTTTGAAAAAACAGCTAGTTTGAACGTGTTCACTAGGCGAACGGTTTATTTACCTGGCTGTCGTCAATAAGAGGAGCGTTATGTTTTTTCGAGTGTATGGCTTTGAAGATACTGGTTTAAACTTGTTAAATTGCACTACGCATAAAGGATCTCAAGAACGCGGGCGGCATCGTATAATTGCTTTATTGTTGTCTTTGTATCAAAAGAACCGCCGCTGTCTTTTGTTATTCAACACACCGCGTCTGGAGAATACGAGTTTATACCTGTTCACTAAGCGAAGCCCTTCTTTCAAAAAATACGTGTCCCAACTTGTAGGGATTGCGCTGGGTATAAAAGCGCGCCATCACATCTCGACTTCATTGCGCCCCAAAAATTCTCCGAGCAAGGTCTTCGAGTAAGAGAGTCGTGAGTCGTGAAGTTTAGTGCAAGGTTGCTGAAAGCAGTGTTTCGTTGCTGAAATGGATGTAAGTATGTAGTCATAATTTTATGTGTGCCCACTTATTTCAGATTTTGATTGATTGTAACATAACCTTCATCTATTTTTGTGTTTACCATGTAAATCTACTTTGAAGGACCGTTTGAAGAATGTTTTTATATTGTTACAGGAAAACACATTTAAAAATTATTACTATCCCGACGACGAAGCAAGTGATGAAGAAGGAACGTTGGCCTATAAAGTCAAAAAAGCTATTGCTAACACTAACAAGAGGCCTAATAACAGCATAGATGGCTTCTTTGAAAAACGGAAGAAAAGGAAAGTTGCAGTAAAGTCGTCGAGCGTCAGCCAAGCCACTGCGGAAGGCGTGGCTTTTATAAAGTCCAACAAAGACGATGCATCATACGCCTCACATCTCATAAAAATTGAGGTGTATGATGCGCGGAAAATAAAAAATATTCCGCCAACGGAGCATTGGAAGCATGCGGAAGTGCGTGTTAAATACTACGCTCACTCCGAAGAGGACGCTCACGTCGAATCTACGAGGGATGTGATTTACCAAATCACCAAACAGTTAGCGGACAAAAGTGATTGTGTAAATTACGTTATAGACAATACAAAATAAGTGTAAAAGTAGTTTTAAGATCTTAATTTGTTCCTTTTATCTTTTTTTACTCGATTGTGTGCGTTTTGTTTGTTAACTTTGCTTTATAACTCGTACCGAACATTTTTCTTTGTATAGCGAACACCTTTTGTATTCTAAGCTTCCTTTGTAGTTATTTTTTTCCGACAAAGAGTCATTGTCTTTCATATTAGATAAGTAACACAAGTTCCAAGCGCCGATGTTCATAGTATAAATAGACCATAGCCTTGACTTTGAATATAGTTTTAATGAATATCATGTGTTCATTTTTATGTTTTATCGACAAATACACTTCCCTTGACGAAAATGTAGACTTAACTTAGAACAATAAAAGAGTTTGTTTTATATTTAATTGTTTATTTCAAAAAAATAGACTTAAACATATTTCTTACAATTAGATCGTTACATAGAGAACTCTCAGTAAACAAATTTACCAAGTCACACATAGTTTTTCCTTTAATCTTAAAATACAGATAGACTAAACAATATTCCCCGCAGACCGAGGTAAAAGGATTTTGAAATGAGTTGTGGTTATAAACCCATCTCCTGGAATTTCTTTTCAAAAATAGCTTATGACTACCTGTAGGTTTTCGACCAAATGAGTCAAAATATTCACCAATGCCATTAATATCAATGTGTATAGCTATCCAGTGAGACCCCGGTTTTGAGTCGGGATCTAAATTGCTTATAATAAAAGCAGGTAAATTAACCCAAATAGGCAATCGGTTTGCAGCAAAAACATTTGATTTAAAACTGGAACTTATTTTATTCATACAGAGCTGTATTTCATTTGTATCCATGATAAATATAAATTTAGCTGCTTATTAATGATTCTGTTAACAACGTTTAAGATCAAATGATGTATCCTTTTTAAAAACAAAGTATTTATTAACTGTTATAATCCACAGTTACGTCACGATTCTTGTTTATTTCAATTACATTATCAAATTCTGCGTATACAATACAGTTAACAGTTTGACTAAGAGACGAATCAAAGCGAACTTCTAACCGTACACTTCCATGTCTGACGAGATTCCAATGTGACGTTGAACTAGCAGATAAATCAGGAGTCAAATCAAAACATAGCAAACAATATCCGTCTCCGTAGTCTGTTCTACTTATTGCGTTACCTTCGTTGTGAAAATGAATACCAGTCCCAGAAAATAAAGTGTGATATGGTGATGCTATTAAACCAGAGCTAAATGATGGTTGTAATGTTCTAGAAGGTATTTCATGACCGTCTACATACAAACTGAATGAATTCATATTAAAATGTTGAAAATTGAAAGGATTCAATGCTAAATTACCGTTAAACGCTGAATTTAAGACAAAACCGACAATACATCTTTTAGGAACTTGTCCAAGGAATATATTATCTAATGTTTTACCTTGCACACCCGCCGGTATTGTCAGAACCTTAACTTCCGCTCTTGTTATAGGATACTTTGCAGTTGTTGACGCTAGTACTTTTTGATGGGCTAACAAAACGCTAGGGTTGACTCTTGCTCTTCTTATAATAAGACTAGCATCCATTATTTGTACTTTAAGTTTTTTATCTTGATGACAAATAAGATTAAATGTTTCTTTTGAGCGCACTAACTTAACACGCATTTCTACGCCATTTATTAAAAATTTCTCTTGGTTAAACATGTCACCATGCAAGTGACCAATCATTTCAACTTGTCTACTCTCTTTGACAAATTCCATTCTTTTGTGAAACCCTTTGTTCGTTGCGTCAACGGCATCCATATGATGTGCAGTATCTTCGTACCACAATCCACAAGTTAGATGAGATTCTTTGGCTGCTGGACCATAGTTAAGAAGATTCTCCAAATAAGCACGATAGGCATATGTGTTGTTCGGAGGTGATATGAGTTTTTGATTTAAATATATGTCGAGTTGGTTGAAAAGGGAATGCATCCAATTGTTAACAGGCGAAACTTGGACATCTGCTTTTAAATTGGTGCCATCCTGATTCAATACTTTCGCATTGACATGCAGTAACGTATGTGACAAGTCAATATAGTCATCACCTGATCCGGGAACTTGAAATTCTATAGGGCCGTCGTCGTTTAAAGATGAAATTGGTTTGTAATGAACCCACTGTCCACTTTCAATACTGGTTTGAGTTGACGGCAGGGCAAATATATCTAACTCAGATTTTGCACATTCACATGAATGATTATGTAAGAATGACATTATTTAATATGAAAATATATCTTCGACGTTATACTTTTTAATTTTTTTACTTCCTCTTCCTCGTGATGCTTTTAACGGAATGAGTCGTTCTCGTCTTTTAGTTGACATTTTATACCCAGATCCTGACATTAGAGAATCAATTTTTTCATCAGCTTTTCTTTTTAAGTTAGCACTTGCATCTTTGAATCGAGACTTAATCGAACTCTCCATAGGACGTGAATTTACCATATCAGACAGCAGGCCGATCCCCGCATCTAATGTTTCTTTCCCTACAGCCCTAAAACCACTGGATAACAAAGGAATCACAGACCTAAATAGCCCACCCAAAAAGCTTCCAATCCCATGACCTCGTTGAAATGGAACACCTTTATAGACAATTCCTACACCAGAGCCAGCTTGATGTAAATAATAATGTTCATATGGACAAGAGGCAGACGATCGTTTGTGAGTCATTTTATTCGTTGAAAATGTAGCTTCACACAAGAAGATCCAAATTGAAATGGTACTCTGGCCCCGGTAGTCGTTCTTATATCTATTTCAATCGTATCGAACTCTCTACGTAAAACAGGTACATAATGAGCAGGTGAGAAGACATGCATTTTGTAAGCTCCATAAACGAACTGAGTTGGATCCAATGGAATTATTCTCAACAATGATGTTATAACATCCCCCACTACTTGCGGTTCAATGATATCGGTATACACAAATATTTGTGATGGTAACCCTAAATACAAATTTACTGGATTTTTCCCAATTGAAATTTGTTTTAAATTAGATCGTGGTTTGAAACCTAACTGCAAACTCAGTATTGGTGATGTTATGATAGATGTTATATCTTCAGTTGCAGTTATAGCCACCATTTTTGATATTTTATCACACCTAAATTTCACCTTATTTTTTAATTGCGGGTTTTCATTAAACGCGTCAAGGAAAGTGTCAACGCTATCATATGTAGTAGCGGGTATGTGAGTTTTTATATCTATGATTTTGTCAAACTTGTCATTAGGTAATCGTACTTTCTTTTTTATATAGATGATATTTTCTTGATCTTGAACATTGTACATGGAACGTGGGTATTGAAATTCCACTAAACCAACAACCCATTCTCCTTCTAATTTAACGGTCTTAGGTAGTTTGGTCATGAAATGGGCTGTTGTATTATCAGTATAATAAGCCGTCGAGCTATTGCTTAACAAAGTTATATAAAAACTTCCTTCACTCATATTTTTTCTAAGTTTGATGCAAGAATCCAAGAATTAAATTTACTCGGATAACCTTGCCACTTCACTAACACTTCCTTTCTGCCACCAACACGACGAGAGCGTATTATTTTATCAATTTTATACTTCATGGAGGGGTGATAAGTTGTTTTTTGTAATTCTTTAGAATAAAATGTACCTACGATTGGTTCACCATCCAAGTCCTTTAAGGTATAGACAAGTCTCGGAGATCGTCTAATGATTGCATCAATTATAAAAATTTCATCACTCCAATTAGTTTCATAACCCTTTTGAAATATATGTTTATATTTAGTTATTCGGACATGATCACCTACATTCAGTTTTGTGGTTTCTAATGAAATTTGATTGTCTTTTTTTCTATCATATAAGTTACACCAAACAGTCATGATATTATTAAAATTAACATCAATTGGTCGCATTTTGATACTAGAATGATAACTATGGTTATAAGAGTGAAGAAGATCTTGTAATATATTAGTGTAGTTGTAAGTATTTCTATGAGTAAAATAACGCCACATTTTCATTTTAAGAGTTCTTTGAAACCTTTCAACTATACTTGCTTTAATGTCTGGATTATTAGTGGTGTAATAATTAATGTTTTTGCTTTTAAAGTAGTCTCTTACCACCTTTGAAACAAATTCTGTGCCTTTATCGGATTGGATATGACGAGGGGTAGATTTGGCTTCTGCAAATATGCTTTCAAAACATTGTTTAACTGTTTCTGAATCCTTCTTTTTCATGGCTCTTGCAAAAGCATATTTACTAAAAACATCAATAATACAAAGAATATATTTATATCCATCATTATATTGACTATAAGTACGCATATCACTGAGATCAGCCTGCCAGAGTTCATTATAATTAGATAGGATGTATCGATTCCTAGTAAATCGTCGGTGGACAGGTTTATGTAAAGTATACGTTTCCTGAGACTGTAACCATTTTTTTACTTCCTCCTTGCTCATATTACCTTTCATTTCCTTCGCTAACTTATCTATACTACTGTAACCAGCTGGGTTGGACACATCGTAGTAAATCTTATTTATATCTAATAGGGGGTCCATTTTTCCCAATCTAATTTCTTTTTGGTCGACTCAATTGTTTTAGCAGAAATAGGTGTAGATGCGTTTTTTACTTTAAATGATGAATCCCTTGTATTTTTAGAAGATGATGATGATGCGCGAAACTCGTTGGTGTAATCTCTCTTCATATACTCCAAGTTAACAGGATTACCAATACAAAATGTAGGAACTCTTATATCTTTTAAAACCAATGCAAATTCTTCCCAACCTATTGGTTTTGCGCGTTTTAGAGGTCTTGATACATCGTTTATCAGATCGACAATATTGCTATTTGGGATCACTCGATGGTTTAACACAACTTCCCCTCCTGTCTTCCACCAAATTTTTTTTTTATTAAGGATAATAATGTCCATTAAAGTTTGGGTTTTCGATCGATAAGATTTCGGTATTCCTTGTACGATATGAGATGGAGTTAATTCCACAGGATAGTATTGATTCGTTTTATCAAGTGGTGGTGTAGCAGGAACATCATCTTCCAGCAAAGTTGGGCTTGCGACTGAGTCATTATTTGCATTTTCCTGCTTTTTTAACTTTGAATCTAAGTCACTGTTGAGGTTGTTTAAGTGATCAACTCCATCCATTACTATTGGTATTTTGAAAGGCTTTCGATCTGCTTCGGCAAAATGTAAAAATCGCTGCAGTGCTTGGGAATATAATGCCCATTTTTCACGATCATCCATTTTACTTTTCAATATTTTTTTCATCTCTCCATCCAGACGAGACGATGAGTTCTCTGATAGCTCATTATTTTTAAGTCTTTCAATAAAATCTTGTTCTACCAAAAGCATTTTTTTTGTGTTCTCCATTTTGGTTATAAAGAGTTTATTAAAGCACTTAAAACTGCACCTAAAATAACAGGTAGAAATGCACCACCCTTTTGAATGATGATAGTTTTTCTTAGTTTTTGTTTTCCCTTTGAAACTAGCTTGCGTAATATGTTCTTGTGTTTATTTAATTTAGATTTTTCTTTTTTTTCTAATGGAATTTTTCCTTTTAGCACGTTATAAATACACTCGCAAATAATATTGATTTCATCATCATCACAAGCTTTGAGTAAAGCCGTGCGATATTTTGGTTTAAGTACTTGCAACGCTTCAAGTAAGTGTTTATATGTGCTCACACTCGAGTGCATCATTTAGAACTGACTAAAACTTGTTGATTCCTGTTATATTTAAATCCTTTTTTAGGAATGTAAACTGTGCAATATTTATCGAACGGAAATATTTTAGTTTTGAAACGACATAAGTCATCTGTATTTTGTTTCAGATCAATCATGAGATATCCATGGGCATCCTTAGTAGCATCTTTATAGGCTTCATCCACGAATTTTGAATTTTCAGGATAAACTTGTCGCGACAAGTATCGTATTTGAGTTTTATCTCTAGGATTTTTAAAATATACAATGTAACTTGTGTTTAGCGAGATGTCACGTTGACCTCGTCCCTGGTGAAATATATTTTGTGTAATATAAAACACGCTTAAGTTTCTGTGATGACTACCCTTCGTGAAAATATCAACGATCCGTCCATCTGACTCCCTCATCAAATCATCGATAATAAGAAGTTTAGGTTGCTTCCCATCAAACATGTTAATATCAGGTATTCCTTGACTATAATTAACATTTTCCAGATTGTACAAAGGTTGCATTTCATCATAACACCAAATAACTTCCGAAAAATTTACATCGCATAGTACTTTGCAATCATTTAAAAAGTTTGTGACAAATTTTGATTTTCCACACCCACTGGGACCAGCAACAATGGCCGTAAAAGGGTGACAAAAGTGAATCATTATATAGATCTGTTATACGTGTTGAATCTAAAAGTACCAAAACACTAATGATTTTTTTTAAAGTCCAAACAAGGTTATATAGTTTTGTCACACCTGAATAATGTTTAAATAAAAACACATGAAATTTATCTAAACACTTTATTTAATTTAAAAAAAAGAGTAAATTACATCTTTCTGTAATCTTATAACTAGTCCATGCATAATACTACAAATAAAAAACTTAAATTTATAAAAAATGTCTAAAAACATTCTGAAATTTTATAATTATACATAAATTACAACTTTCTATTATCTTATTACCAGTCCATACTCAATAATTACAAAAAATGTTACAAATTTAGGAACAGTCGCAAGTACAGAAAAGTAATATTAACACTGAATGTCCTTTATTCTGTAGTGGCCCCAAGCAAGCGTGTCAGTGGAATTTTCTAATAAATATCGTTTTGTATCACTGTGTGATAAAGATATTTTGTTTATTTTTTGTGTAAATATAACATGTTTTATAGACCTGAACCGCAACATTTCACACAACAAATTATCTTTTTTGAACAAACATGTTTTGTAATTGTCAATGTTAAATTTTTTAGTAATACATTTATTAACTCCTTTTGCTTTTGCTATAAATTCGTTTTGTACATCCATTGCATACATTTTTGATCGCAGCCCAATAAACTCTTTAAAAATTTTACCATTATTTTCATCTTTAAAAAAACCCAATTGCTTTTTATTTACTAATGGCAAACCGTATTGATTGTCAGGAGGATAATCAGAAGTATCAAAGTAAGATTCTAGATCTATTAGTATATCAGCGTAAAAGTTATCCGTAAATATTTGATATACCAAACTGTCCGTGTCCGTGTAAAGCAATTTCAGTTTATCTGGATATTTGGTTTTCATGAAGTCATAGTGAAATTCATACATTAAAGTTTTTGACAAATCTAATATACAAAATCCTAAATAAATAGGTTTGTTGTACAAGACTTTTGTTTTTTTCAACTGTACTGCAACCAAATTCTCCGAAAATATAGAAAGGCTGTGAAATTCAGGTCTTGCTATTAAAGATTGAACTCCTTGAGTTTTTCCGTGGTTTTGCCAGTGGTTAAGTAATTTAACATTCACTCTTTTATTTATATTTTCCATAGTTTTACCGAAAACAGAATTGTTCATGAGTTTGAAGAAGTCTTTTTCAAATTCTGATCTGGCCAACGAACGCATGTGTGTATTTAAATCGATGTAAGTCTTTAACCATGCCTTTTGTTCAAACTTTAAAATTCTGTGAATTTTTAGCAAACGTAAACCAGATTTTAAACATTGTTTTAGATTTCGATAGTGAATCACATAGTTCACTTTGTTATTTAAATTAGGAATCAGCTTTTTTTCTTTGGTATCACCTAAACAAACGTTTTCTGGACAGAATGGTAAATCAGAATGTAAATCGTGTAAGTTATTTGGGTATTCCAAATCAACTTCTAAAATGTATCCGTGTTCAGCATCATCAGAAACATTAAAATCAGTATTATTATCCACCCATTCAAACTTGCCAATGGGAAGGCATTGTGACATTGCCCAACCGTAAAGATTATTTGCATCTAGATACATCAAAAATGAAGATGGTAACGTAGGATCATATTCAGACATAAATATATTATTAGCTTTCCCATGTCTGTTACTACATTGAGAAATACCACCTCTTATGTTATTTGCGATAAAAGAAATTTTGTCAATGTCCGTTAGAAGTTCTAGATTAATTTTAGTAGACATTAACATAGCATCCCAACTTAATCCAGGTGCCGTGTAATATTGTGCAGGATCCAATCCATATGTTTCTTTACAAACATTTCTAAAATTTTCAAACACATCTGCTAACAACAAAACATCAGTTTTTAAGTAAAGATTTGAATAATCCCCCATGTTTTTACATTTAAAGTGATTCCATACGTCACGTGCATGTTTATAATCATTTTCTGAAATGTGGTTATCATTTAATGAGCTGTAAAAATCATCGTGATTGGGAAGACTAACCAATTCTAATGATTCAAAAGATGTCATATGTTCATATGGATATATTCCTTTTCGTATTAAGCGTTTGAAGTCTTCTTCAGATGGAAAATTTAACCGAAGTTCATGAAACTGATCGGGCAGTAAATTTTTGGCTAACTTATCAAGACTGCTACTCATAAATTTTAAGGAATCAAGAAATCTTAATTTCATTACATGGTTATTGATGTGAAATTGCTTGGAGAAAGAAATATATTTTTCTTTGTTTTGTGGGATAACTTCTATGTCCCCCTCTTCAAATCCAAGCCCGTGTACAATAAAATGAGCATCATAGCTACTCAAATTGTGTAAAAACACAGGTAAGAAATTAGGGGTTCGATATTTCTCAGAACAGGATGGATGAGCGACTCCTTCAAAAGCACCGGTGTGTTGGTTATGAGACACAATGAATTCTTCATTTAATTTTTTTTCACAAATGAAACAGGTATCACTTTGTGCTATGGTTACTTTATCTTGTTCCGTTAAGGGTAAAGGACATTTTACAAAAGTGTTCTTTTTGCAAATGTTCTCTAAATCTTTTTTTAATAATTTCATAAATGATTCGGCACAATTTTGACCTGTGTATGTTCTATATACAGATAAACTGTCATCATATGAACATTTAATATAGTATCCAAAACTGTACATTACATGTTCCTGAACATTGGTTGTTGAGGATTTATTCGGATCGTTGATACAAGTTTCAATGGGTTTTAAAAATGCTTCGAAATCGGCATATATAACAAATGGTACCCTCAATTTACGATCGTAGTTATTGAATGATATTTGGTTAGAGGGAACTAATTCATTAAACCAGTTTCTTTTACTATCGTTTTCAGAGGGTAAGTTTGTACATACATGAAAACAGTCATGTTTTTGATGTTTCTGTAAATTTTCATGTGACGTGAAATAAATTAAACAACCATCACATAAGTGGATTGCATGCTCTGACGTCGTCATTTGTTTTGATACTAATCTCGATAGACTTTTTATGTAACAATAATGGCCCTTAGTACCGTGATTTAAATACAACAAGTTTAAATGGATAGTTTTCCTACTTTTCGTTAAGTGTAACGGACCAATAACTTTATTTTGCTTGCTTTTCGAATCGTACTCCAAGCCAAAAACATTAATGCTTAGATCATTCATTTTCTCGAATTTATGAATATCGTTTATTTTTATTGGGAAGGAAAGATTTTCAAATTTCAATTTATTTCTGTGCAATTTGTACGACGAGACCCTGTTAGAGTTGTTATTTGGCTCATATAAACCTGACAGTATAGCCCAACGGAAGCATTCATGGTCTTTGTTTTTAACGTTGATAACTGCTTTTTTGTTTTTTATATCCAATGGTAAGTTTATGTAAGATGAACCACGCAAAGGATTGAATTTATTGATATTCATGTCTAAGTATTTTATTTTAACTAAACTCCATCCGCTGTCTTTTTTTTCAAAATTGGTTACTTTGTTAACAATTTCAGTTACAAGTGATGCATAAATACCATCTGTGGCGTCCCCCTTGCAAACGACGTAATTTAACGATTGAAAGTCAAAAATATTATTAAGTTGCTTAGTTTGTTGTGTAAAATCTGCATTAAGAATGAAATTTACTTTTACGACAGTTTGTTCTGCTATGGATCGTTCTAGTAATTTAAACACTTTTCCCTTGATATTATGCAAAAATAATTCTGGTGTTTCAAATGCATTGGTAGTAACGGAATCAGGTAAAATTCTGTAAGTAACTATTCTATTCCCGAACGCGCTTTCAATTAACTGAACGTTTGTAAATTCCTTGTCAGAACTTATCACGTTGTTTTTATGAGTATTACTTTTCAAGTGGTTGGAATAATATTTTCTAGATACTGACACGTGACACACAGGACATTCAATTTTGTGATTACTTTCTGTACTCACGTTTTGGTGTCCAACTGATACTGTTGATGTTGCCACAGCAGCGTAGCTAGTTGAATTGTTCAGAGGTTTTTTTTTCTTTGTTGGTGGTTCGGCAGTCACAGTTGACATTGCTGTTCTTTTTTTATTTACACCTCCTCGGCCAACTTGTAAAGATCTGCAAAAATAAAACAATTATTAATATTACAAATTATTGACAATTATAAAATAAACGAAAACACCTAAAAGTTTAATACTAACTCATTTCTCGTCTACAATTTAAGCAATACGCTTGCATTGGCAGTACACCATCAATTTCATCGGATGTGTCTGATTTATGAGTATGTATGATGTGTCCACTGCATGGCGTGAAATATGGCATTATCTCCGTATCCTCTAACCACGAAACTGGTAAAACCTTCCTTAAGTACCACATCCTTATTTGATGATGGAATTTGGACAAGATCAAAGATTTGTCTAGGCTTGTAATTTCACTTTGAGATAGATCCAAATTGAAATACATCTTAAAAAGTACTACTCCTACGTCGAGAGAACAGTAACAAATGATTTGAAGCAACTGGCATTCGGTTTAAATACCTTAAAATCCACCCCTACCAGCTACAACTAGCAAAAAACGAGTTGAAACATGTTTCGGTAAGATGGGTACCCATTACAATGACACAATATAACAAAGGTAATAAAGGTAAGCTATTAGCATCAAATGAGTTGAAGCATGATTCAGTAGGATGGATATCTATGACAATAGCACAATTATAACAAAAGAAAATTATAACAAAAGTAAGTAACCTACGTTTTAAAATATTCTTGTTCCACTTTTTCGCAGAGTTCGTATAGCCTTTGGTCTTCAGTAAGCTGGTCAAGTTGTTGGTCGAAGAAGTTGCAGCTCAGTCCGTCCATTATTATGTCTTCGTTAGAATGTGTTTTTTTAAAGCGGGCTATGGTCTATTTATACTATGAACATCGGCGCTTGGAACTTGTGTTACTTATCTAATATGAAAGACAATGACTCTTTGTCGGAAAAAAATAACTACAAAGGAAGCTTAGAATACAAAAGGTGTTCGCTATACAAAGAAAAATGTTCGGTACGAGTTATAAAGCAAAGTTAACAAACAAAACGCACACAATCGAGTAAAAAAAGATAAAAGGAACAAATTAAGATCTTAAAACTACTTTTACACTTATTTTGTATTGTCTATAACGTAATTTACACAATCACTTTTGTCCGCTAACTGTTTGGTGATTTGGTAAATCACATCCCTCGTAGATTCGACGTGAGCGTCCTCTTCGGAGTGAGCGTAGTATTTAACACGCACTTCCGCATGCTTCCAATGCTCCGTTGGCGGAATATTTTTTATTTTCCGCGCATCATACACCTCAATTTTTATGAGATGTGAGGCGTATGATGCATCGTCTTTGTTGGACTTTATAAAAGCCACGCCTTCCGCAGTGGCTTGGCTGACGCTCGACGACTTTACTGCAACTTTCCTTTTCTTCCGTTTTTCAAAGAAGCCATCTATGCTGTTATTAGGCCTCTTGTTAGTGTTAGCAATAGCTTTTTTGACTTTATAGGCCAACGTTCCTTCTTCATCACTTGCTTCGTCGTCGGGATAGTAATAATTTTTAAATGTGTTTTCCTGTAACAATATAAAAACATTCTTCAAACGGTCCTTCAAAGTAGATTTACATGGTAAACACAAAAATAGATGAAGGTTATGTTACAATCAATCAAAATCTGAAATAAGTGGGCACACATAAAATTATGACTACATACTTACATCCATTTCAGCAACGAAACACTGCTTTCAGCAACCTTGCACTAAACTTCACGACTCACGACTCTCTTACTCGAAGACCTTGCTCGGAGAATTTTTGGGGCGCAATGAAGTCGAGATGTGATGGCGCGCTTTTATACCCAGCGCAATCCCTACAAGTTGGGACACGTATTTTTTGAAAGAAGGGCTTCGCTTAGTGAACAGGTATAAACTCGTATTCTCCAGACGCGGTGTGTTGAATAACAAAAGACAGCGGCGGTTCTTTTGATACAAAGACAACAATAAAGCAATTATACGATGCCGCCCGCGTTCTTGAGATCCTTTATGCGTAGTGCAATTTAACAAGTTTAAACCAGTATCTTCAAAGCCATACACTCGAAAAAACATAACGCTCCTCTTATTGACGACAGCCAGGTAAATAAACCGTTCGCCTAGTGAACACGTTCAAACTAGCTGTTTTTTCAAAAAGCTCTCTTTGCATAGTGTATTGATGTTAAGTAATTGAATAATAAAAGACCGTGGTGCGTTTGATACAAAGAAAACAATAAAACTACTGAAACCGTTTACTGTATTATGTAAACTCTCTATCTATATATATTCATAAAATAAACTTTAGCTATATAATATGTCCACAAAATGTAGGATAGTACCTACTGTGTAAGCGAAACACAAGGCTGCGTTCTTAATATCCTTTGTACATAGTGCAATCCTACAAGTTTTGTCTAGTATTTAAATAATCGAATTGCGTAACAAACACGTTAAAACTAGTATTTCTAAGGAGTACTTAATAAGGTTAGAAGTAAAAAGCAATAAAGCAACAAAATTCTTGTTTTTAACTGAAACCATTTACTATTTAGCGTAACAATATTCTCCAAAACGTAGGTTAGGTTAGATTTAAGATAGGCCTGAAAGTTATGGCTTACGAATTTCTCCAAAACGTAGGTTAGGTTAAGTTAGATTTAAAATAGTCCTGAAAGTTATGGCTTGCGAATTTCTCCAAAACCTAGGTTAGGTTATGTTAGGTTTGAATTTGTCCAAAATGTAGGTTAGGTTAGGTTTGAATGTCTCCAAAATGTAGGTTAGGTTAAGTTAGGTTTGAATTTCTCCAAAATGTAGGTTAGGTTAGGTTTGAATGTCTCCAAAATGGAGGTTAGGTTAAGTTAGGTTTGAATTTCTCCAAAATGTAGGTTAGGTTAGGTTAGATTTATGATAGTCCTAAAAGTTATAGGCTACGAATAAAAGTGTACTGCGAATAATGCGATAGGATATTTATGTGCTGATAGAATAATGAATTGAAAGTGGACTTACGAAAAGACATGGTATTTTATTTGTACGGAGCGTGGCGGGCGATCAGGTACTCAGGAAAAAAAAAAGGTCGGCACCGAACCCCCAAGTGGGCGCAGGTAAGAAGTTGAACGTAACAAAGGGTGAGTAGGAAACAAAGGAAAGGGTCTCTATCCTTTTATGAGTATGTGATTAAGTGTTGGTATTATGTTGCAATGGAAGTACATATATACGTGAAGGAGTGGGCGGAGCGTGATGAGACCCCGTCCAATCGCTTTAAATGGGGTGTTGACCTTTTTTTTTTTTTTTTTTTTTTTTTTTTTTTTTTTTTTTTTTTTTAGTTTTCTTTGCCCCCAAATCCGCCATTTTGAGCGAAAAAAAAGTGATCCAGAACCGGCGAATCCCTACTACTGACGGACTACGTAGTGATCCTATAAGAGTTCCGTTTTTCCTAATTGAGGTACGGAACCCTAAACATATATATATATATACATATACTTAGATTTTTTATATGCAACAAAGGAAGGCAAACAAGCTAGTGGGTCCCGTGATTGATGGTAAGTGATCACCACTCCCCATAGACACTCGCAAACCGAGGAGATTACAGGATGCGTTGCCAACCCAGAGGGCTAAGATGGAATACCTCTTGTGCCAGTAATTGCACCGGGTGTCTTGCTCTCTACGCCGTAACACAACAGTGCAAGCACTGCTGCTTCGCGGCAGAATTAGCGAGCAATACAGTGGTAGCGATCCGGACGGACCTTGCACAAAGTCCTACTACCCGCAAAATGTTGGAAATTTTGAAAATGTTATAATTTATTGCTTTACATAAGTACATTTATGATGTAATATCTGAATTTAATATATCGATATTATTTATCAACAGGTCCCTCGCTCAGTTGATTAGGAGAAATACATTTGCGTTTTCGTTTACTTACGGTGTATCGCAACATAACCTTTGCATGTGTATTGAGTGTATGTGCGTGAAAAGGATAATGTGTTGTAGTTTTCTAAAGGTGTGGGTTTGTAAACACGCAGAGTGAAATTGCATTAGTATGATAGGTTTGAGATATCACCCCCCCGCGAGAAATGGCAGAATTTTGTGTAAGCAAATAATCACACAAGGCCACTCCAGTATGAAAGCTCTAAGGCGGCCACGTCTCAGTGCCATAAGTCATCACTGGTAACACACATTTATCATACACTCTCGATTTCAGACACTGAGGTATATTGGACAAGAAGACATTTCGCAGTTTCCCGAACGCTGCCCAGCCAGTTGGATTCGACGATTGACCTCTTTCTCAAAGTTGGACCTGCCTAGTTGGACTGTTTGTCCTAGGTAGACGTATTCGTCAACAACTTTGAGAGTTGAGTTTCCTACTGCTATTGGGGTGGGCACCACATGGACATTCGACATGACTTTCGTTTTGTCCATGTTCATCTTAAGGCCCACCCGTTGGGAAACCCGATTGAGGTCTTCGAGCATCGTGCTAAGGTCTTCCATCGATTCTGCCATGACTACTATATCGTCGGCAAATCGAAGGTGAGTGATGGACTCGCCGTTGATATTGATGCCGAATCCTTTCCACTCTAGAAGCTTAAAGGCATCTTCCATTGTGTTGGTGAACAGTTTCGGAGAGATAACATCTCCCTGTCTCACACCTCTTTGCAATGGAATTTCCTCCGTCCTCTGGTCTTGTATTCGGACCGACATGGTGGCGTTATTGTACAAACACTTCAACATTTCGATATACCGATAGTCAATACGGCATCGCTGGAGAGACTCAAGCACCGCCCACGTCTCGATCGAATCAAAGGCCTTCTCATAGTCCACAAACGCTAAGCATAATGGCATGTTATACTCCTCGGTCTTCTGTATAACTTGCCGCAGCGTGTGGATGTGGTCTATGGTACTAAAGCCTTTTCGGAAACTGGCTTGTTCGGAAGGCTGGAAGTCATCAAACCTGCGTTCGAGACGATTCGTGATGACCCTGGAAAACAGCTTATAAACATGGCTCAGAAGCGAGATGGGTCTATAGTTCTTCAGAAAAGTGTTTGCCCCTTTCTTGAAGAACAGCGCCACCACGCCTCTATTCCATGCTTCTGGCGTTGCACCTCCGAGCACCACGGAATTAAAGAGCTTCTGAAGGACTTTAAGTACCGGTGTTCCACCCGCTTTCAGAAGCTCTGATGTGATTCCGTCTTCGCCCGGCGCCTTGTTGTTTTTAAGCTGTTTCAGGGCCATCCTAATCTCGTACAGGCTGATGTCCGGGATATCTTCGGTATAGTGTGCGGCTTCTTAGATTTTTATAAATATTACATCTCGATCTAATAAAAACGTGTTAAGAAAATAACAACCTATTATTTAATAATTATAAATCATTCCTACCTTTTAACATCACCAGGGAGTCTAAAAAATGAAAGTACTGGCTTTGAAAAAGTCGAGTTTAAGCAGCCATGTACAACGCAATACCTTCCTGGTATCTTTAATAAGCTCGCGGACTGTCTGGGGCGCAGGCGCACGCGACGCGATAAACAAACACATACCGCGTCCACCCGTCTCGACGCGGCAGCCGCGACTGACGGCCGCCTTGCCTTAGCAGCCTTAGCGGCCGTGTTGAGCGTGCGTCTGTGTGCGTGCGTCGGTTCCGAGCGTTTGTACGTAGATTCCTTACTGGTTATATCTATACTGTGTGTGAAGGGCCGAAGTGCCGGCAATACAAAACACGTTTGAACTTGTTCACCTACGCCGGCGCCCTGACGTTGCGCCGCAATAGCTTTAATTATTATTAGATCGTTGCGGTGGACAATTCACGCGCGCGCACGCGCCAGTCTCTGTACGACTACTACTAACCAAAGAGTATTGTAATATAGAATGAGAAGAGTGGCAACTCTGGGTTTTAACTTGCATGTATGGAAAGTACTGCTGTTAGTGTCAAGGAACTGAACTAATGCATTGCAGTGTACTCCACGTGTACTCGTATAGCTATAGATAGGCATATATACATGTACGTGTGTATGCGCACTTGCGCGTGTGTGCATGTTATTTTTAGAACCAAATGTACTGTTAGCGACCTCTACCGGCACCACATCCAAGCCATCGTAATCCCTAAGTAATAGTTAAAATATATAGCTAAATAACATATATTATTTATTAAATATTATTTTGATTGCTCTTTAATTGTTTAGTACTTTCATATTTTCTTTGAGAAGGCAACTTTCGGGAGGCATGGTCAGGTCCTCACTGACTGACGTCATATGTGCTTTGGAGAACCCTCCCCGCGCGCCTCCATCCCTTATCGAGCCGCTACACGCGGCCCAGAGCTTCTATGACCGCCGCCGCGCGCGCATACTATCTGTACTTTCTGTTCACCCCCGTGCTTTGGTGTGGACCTATCCTTACTTTGTGAGCTGTATGTGACTCCTGAAGACCTAGACAACGCTGTGCTGCAAGGAGCTGGCCGCTATCTGAGGGGAAACCGGGCCATCGGATTTCATCAGGTGAGCGAGCTGTCCAGTCTCTTGATTGTTGCCTTGGGGGTCTCTTTCTCCTTTTACTTTCTCTCCATTTCTCCACTCTCCACTGAGCTATCGCCAGCCTTTTCTATACATAATTCTGTGTTCCTTCACACCGGATATATTAATTCGAATAAGTGCCTTAAGATAACAGATATAAGGCAGATATTGGAATAGCATTCTTTCGTATTTAAAGTTATTTACTTTAAATATTTACTTTAAAAACTATTTATTACATAAAATAAATTACTGTTCACTATTTACGTGCTTGGTAAATAGGTATAACGCCGACGATAAGGATAACACAAATATATATATATATATACATATATAAAACAAAAAAAAACAAAAAAAAGTGTTATAATTACTTTTTATAACATTCGTGTTGTTTTTATGTGCGACGACGGGTAGTTTCGCGCCGTGCGGAATTCCTGAGCCGGCCGGCGAGCGCCGGTGTGTCCTATTCAAGCACGAGTTAGAATATTATTTACTCGCGTCCGTATTCTGTTTCATCATTTAAAGTTTTGTTAGAGTTTCTTTAAAGTTTGGTTCCGTTTTTTGACCTGTGTTTATTACTTAAATAGATAACAACTGTATTACTTTCTCGTCAAATTAAACAATCTTTAAATTAAAAATGTTTCAATAAGAAAAAACTAAACGTAATCTAGCATTGAAGCGAGTCAATGATGCGTATCTCTGTGCAAAAAGATGTGTGGAGCACCCAGAAATTAAGCCGCGTCTTAGAGTTCATTTAAGTAGATTAGAAGGTCTAGAGAAAATCTTTGAGGAAAATCATGTCAAAATCGCTGCATCATTAACGGATGAGCAAGATATTGCCGATGCCGAAGAGTTTAGGCAAAACTTTGACGAAACGTTGACCGACATTATGGAGATAAAATTAAGATTATTTCCGGACGAAGTTGCTCCCAACAATAATGTCACGCCTTTACAACCTGCTATCCATCAGAATAGTGCCGCGACTCATCACATTCGCATGCCCACTATTCACATCCCAACGTTCGAGGGCGGTTATAAAAAGTGGATAACCTTTTATGATTTGTACCGTACTCTAGTACATGAAAAAAGTGAAATTTCAAAAATTGAAAAATTTCAATATCTTATTTCGTCTTTGAAAGGGGAACCGTTAACCCTTCTTTCGGCATTTCCGATATCAGCGGATAATTACGACATGGCATTTGAAACTTTGGTGAAGCGTTACCAAAATAAACTCCAGTTAGCCTTTCTAGCTTGGCAATCTATTCTCAGTGTTAAGTTACAGAATAACACTGCTCAGGCCTTTAGAGTTCTTTTAGATACGTTTCAAGAAAATTTAGCTATTTTGCGATCGTTGCAACTGCCTATCGATAAGTGGGATTTTGTAATTTTTTATACGCTATTGTTTAAGTTGGAACCGTCGATCCGAAAAGAATTGGAAATGACTGTTACCTCGGAAGACATACCGAGCTATAGCTCGCTTGAACAGTTTGTTGAAAACTATTGCACGGCAGTGGAGCGCGCGGGCCCCAGCGCGGGTTCCGTTCCCGGCGGGGCCGCGCGACCGGCCGCCGCCGCGCGCGCCGAGTACGCTGCGCCGGCGCCGCGCCGTTTTAAGCAGACGACTTTGGTGGGCAATCACTCGTCTCCGTCTCCATCGACTCCACCTCCACCTTGTCAGTTCTGTTCAATAAAGCATTTTATTGCTCACTGTATCGACTTTCGAAATTTAACTGTCGCGAATCGTTCGCAAGCTATTAGTGACAAGCAGCTCTGTTACAACTGTCTGCGCGCGGGTCATGTTGTGTCAAATTGTCCTTCGAAAAGCTGTTGTCGTTCATGTGGTCACAGACACCACTCTTTACTGCACTTCAATCATGGTGCAAATCTGAAGATTGAGAATACAACTCAGCACTATCCTCCTGCCTCCACGTCGAACGCTCTCGGGGTCCAGGGGCCTTCTACGAACAGTACTTCGAACAAAACTGTCCTTTTGTCCACTGCCCGCGTGGACATTTTAGATAAATGGCGTGCCTTTCACGCTGTCCGTGTGTTGCTCGACTCTGGGAGTCAAGCAAACTATATTACTCAGGGTCTAGTAAACCGCTTGGGTCTTTCGGTATCGAGTAATGCTCCGTCTGTCTTCGGCTTAGGGAACGCGTCTACGCCGGTATTGGGTACCATCCAATGCACTATCCGTCCTGAGGGTCATCAGGGCAAAGAGCTTTCTGTCGAGGCTATCGTAATAAATCGTATTTGTGACGATATGCCGTCTGTCACTGTAGAAACCGACTTCGTCGAAAAGTTAGGTTTTATTAAGTTAGCGGATCCTGAATTTCACTGTCCAGGTCCAATTGAACTTTTACTCGGCTCTGAACTTTGGAACGAGATCTTTATTCAGGGAATGATTCCTGGTGGGAATGATTCGCCAGTGGGATTGAACACTATCTTCGGCTGGGTATTTCTAGGTCGCGCTCGCTGTCTAGATAGTGTTCCCGCGCTATATTCCAGTCTCTCTTCCGTTCAGACTCTGCACGCATCTAATCGTAATTTAGATGAAGATTTAAAGCGTTTGTGGGAAATCGAGGACATACCCTCATCTGGAAAACCTCTTTCACCGGACGACGCCGCTTGTGAGGCTGCCTTTCTTTCTACCTACAAGCGAGACGCGTCTGGTAAATTTATTGTTGAGCTACCATTCAAAACTGCTGAACCTATTTTCCGTAACATGCGATCTATCGCTGTACGACGTTTTTATAAATTAAAAAATCGTTTATCTTCCGATCCTTCTCTACGTAAATCTTATAACGCCTTTATGAAAGACTATCTAGACAGCGAACATATGACCGAAGTTTCATCTTCTGACACCAATGCAGCAGAGTCATACTATATCCCGCATCACTGTGTATTGTCACCCTCCAGCTCGACGACGAAGCTTCGTGTCGTTTTTGATGCGTCGGCGCGGGATGGCGAGGGCTTATCTTTGAACGATACACAGCATACGGGACCGAAGCTGCAAGAGAATATTTCATCTATCCTCGTACGCTTTCGTCTGCACACAGTAGTGTTCACGGCAGATGTCCGTCAAATGTACCGGAATATTGTGTTAGCAGATAAACACCGCGACTTTCAGCGCATTGTGTGGCGTTTTGACCCAACTGAACCACTTCGAGACTTTCGTCTTAACACCGTTACATACGGTGTCTCATCGTCACCGTACTTGGCTTTACGCACTATGGAACAGTTAGCTGTCACTGAGGGTGATACTTTTCCTCTAGCGGCTAACGCTCTGTCTACAGACACGTACGTGGATGACATCCGACCAGGTGCAGCCTCCGTCGATAATGCCCTTGTTTTGCAAGGTCAGTTAATCTCGTTAATGTCACGGGGCGGCTTTGAGCTTCGTAAGTGGGTGAGCAACCGCTGCGAACTTTTGAACCATCTGCCACCTGAGCACTGTCTAACGCAGGGAACCACATCTTTCGACGCAGAGTCTCAGGCTGTCACAAAGGTTCTAGGCTTACATTGGGATTCCTCATCAGACCAGTTCAAGTACAATGTTAGTCTGTCCGTCGCGGAATGTACCAAACGAAAAATACTTTCCGAGCTTTCTCGTGTCTTTGACCCACTGGGGTTACTGTCTCCGGTCATCTTTCTAGCTAAGTGCTTAATACAACGTCTTTGGCTCTTAGGTCTGGATTGGGACGAAGAGCCTCCTCAAGAGACTGTTGATGTGTGGCATCAGTTCTCTAGCCAACTAAGTAATTTGACAGATCTAGCTATACCTCGTCAGATCACTCATCCCCGTGCTGTTACCTATCAACTCCACGGGTTTGCTGACGCTTCTCTTTCTGGCTATGCTGCTGTCATCTATTTACGAGCTGAGCTTGATGACGGTACGTTCGAAACCCATCTGGTCAACGCCAAATCCCGCGTTGCACCAACTAAACGAATCACGTTGCCGCGACTTGAGTTGTGTGCCGCAGTGTTGCTTTCGGATCTTGTAGATAGTGTTCTCCCTCTCTTATCATCTGTGATTGCCGTTAGTTCTATTTATGCCTGGTCTGACTCGACTATTACACTTTCTTGGATCGCATCCCACCCTTCCAAATGGAAGATATTTGTCGGCAATCGTGTTGCAAAGATTCAGCGAAAGTTACCTTCCGCGAGTTGGAACTATATAAGCACCCATGACAACCCAGCTGATGCGGCCTCTAGAGGTTTGCTTCCAAACGCACTACTTGCCCATCCGCTTTGGTGGACGGGCCCAGAATTTCTTTCCCTCCCGTATCAGCAATGGCCTCGATCTACATTTCTTCCCATATCATCTGACGTAACGATCGAATTACATCAAGAAGAAAAGAAATCGGCTCTCGTGGTAACTAACGAGGCTGATTCTATACAGCAGCTCTTACTCCGGTTCTCTTCTTTGAAGAGAATTCTGCGAGTGACTGCGACTGTGCTTAGGTTCCTGAGTCTTTTGCGTAAGCAGAGAATATATTCTGGTCCAATATGTGAACAAGAGCTAGAGCAAGCTCTTTTAACACTTGTGAGATTCTGTCAAAGATCCTCTTTCGCTTTAGAAATCCAAACTCTCGAAGAAAATAAACTTTTACCAAAGCCTTTCCGTAAACTCTGTCCTTTTTTGTCTTCTGACAATGTTTTGCGTGTTGGTGGAAGACTTCGACATTCTGACTTGGATTACGAAGCCAAGCACCAAGCTATTTTGCCTTCCAATCATCGACTTACCGTGCTGATCATTGACGATGTTCACACTAGATCGTTACACGCTGGCCCTCAAACGGTCCAGTTTCTTTTAGCCCAAAACTTTTGAGTTCTTTCTGCTCGTCGAGCAATAACAAAACGTCTGTCTGGGTGTGTCCGCTGCTTTCGGGCAAAGCCCGTGCCATCACAACCGCTCATGGGTGACCTTCCCCGCGTTAGGGTAACTGCTGTCAAGGCCTTTCAACGCGTTGCTTGTGACTATGCTGGTCCTTTCCAAGTTATTCTCGGTCGCCGCCGCCGTGGGGTTCGATCCGAGAAAGTCTATCTCTGTCTTTTTGTTTGTCTTTGGAGTAAGGCTCTACATCTAGAGATTGCTACTGATCTGTCGACCGAATCCTTTATCGCCGCTCTACGTCGATTCATTGCCCGTAGAGGGAGGTGTACTTTAATCCTCAGCGACTGCGGTTCAGCGGACAGCAACTTCGTTGGTGCGAAGAATCAGTTGTCTTCTCTGATGGGGAATGCCGCGGCCGGTGAGGCTATCGAATTTAAAACTATCCCCCCTTCCTCTCCTCACTTTTGAGGCGTCTGGGAGGCCGGGGTGCGTTCTGTGAAGAGTCACTTGACTAGGGTTTTGGGGAATCATCTTTTGACTATGGAGGAATTTCAAACTCTTATAGTGCAAGTAGAGGCTGTCCTGAATTCCCGCCCCCTCTGTGCGGTCAGCAATGATCCAAATGACTTCTCGGTTTTGACACCGGGTCATTTTCTGACTCTTTCACCTTTAACTACTGTCCCTGACAGTGAAGATGGTAACACGACATCCCTAACGAAGCGATGGCAGTTGCTTCAGCGACTACACGCAGATTTTTGGAACCGCTGGCATAGAGACTATTTAAATACTTTGAACCAGAGAACTAAATGGACAGAAAATAGCCGTCCTGTCCGTGTCGGTGATCTCGTTCTCGTCAAGGACGATAACCTTCGACCGTTGCTGTGGTCGGTGGCACGCGTTACAACCGTCCATCCCGGTTCCGATGGGATCGTCCGAGTTGCAACTGTCCGCATAGCTAGCAGCGATTCCAAGCCAAGAAAATTTGAGCGGCCAGTTGTAAAGCTCTGTGTCATTCCTGTTGGGGAAGACTAACTACTTTTAGCTATCTGTTAGTAACTTTAACTGTTTGTTACACATCCTTTTGCACTTCTATACTGTAAACTTTGTCTTGCCCTTCGCGCCTATCGTTAGTCCTATTAGTAGGTTGTCAGTCTGTTAAACTTTAGTCAATTAACAGTATGGTTTCGGTTATCATATCAAAGAATGCTATTCTTTTCTATCTGTGATGTTCTACATGATGAGGATCGCTATCCTCTTCTACCTGTATACTCCTTCCTGTTCCTTTCCCTATTATCTATCCTATATTGCTTTAACCTCTGGAAATTTTCAATTTCGCAGGGGGGGGGGGAGTATGTTTAGTACTTTCATATTTTCTTTGAGAAGGCAACTTTCGGGAGGCATGGTCAGGTCCTCACTGACTGACGTTATATGTGCTTTGGAGAACCCTCCCCGCGCGCCTCCATCCCTTATCGAGCCGCTACACGCGGCCCAGAGCTTCTATGACCGCCGCCGCGCGCGCATACTATCTGTACTTTCTGTTCACCCCCGTGCTTTGGTGTGGACCTATCCTTACTTTGTGAGCTGTATGTGACTCCTGAAGACATAGACAACGCTGTGCTGCAAGGAGCTGGCCGCTATCTGAGGGGAAACCGGGCCATCGGATTTCATCAGGTGAGCGAGCTGTCCAGTCTCTTGATTGTTGCCTTGGGGGTCTCTTTCTCCTTTTACTTTCTCTCCATTTCTCCACTCTCCACTGAGCTATCGCCAGCCTTTTCTATACATTAATGTTTAATCGTTTATTACAAATTTAATTTAAATGATTTATTAACAAAAGAGTGTTATGATTCTCAGGCAGTTTTAAGTAGTGGTGGGGGTTGTGATGTAAAGTTGATAAAAAGGGGGGACGCATAGTTATTAGGTTGATTCTTATTACGGCAGCCATGCAGGCAACTTGGTGAGTGAATAAACGTATATTTGCTATCTCATCTGAATTTATTTTAAGTTCCCCAATCCTGAGGTCCGTAATACCTAAGAAGTGGGATACTTTGGTCATGTCGGGCCCATATATTGAGGGGTTGGGGCAAAAAAGGAAAAGAAAGTCAACATTCCATGTATCCGACACCAAAAATGACACAAATTTTTTTTCTTCCATGCCACGTGGTTGTAACGAGCGTGATTCAGAAACGTTTATAACCAAACGACGCCGAATAACGCCCACGGAAGCAGAAGTTATCCCGAAATTTAAACCTGACGAAAAGAATAGCAATGTGACTGGATGGTTGCATAAGATCGATCAGTTGGGGGATGTTTACGGTTGGAACAATCAAGACCGCCAATTCATCATGCAGATCAGACTTCGCGGCTCAGCACGTGATTGGTATGACGACCTAGAAGATTACAATCTTACATGGGCCGGGTGGAAAGAGTCAATAAAAACTGCGTTTCCACGCTCAACGGATTTTGTGGACAAACTGGAAGAAATGCTAGCAAGGACCAAGGTCGACACAGAGACTATGACCAAATACTTTCACGAGAAACTATCACTACTGAAAAAATGTAAAATATACAGCGAAGACGCCATTTTCTGTATTATTAAAGGTCTACCAGCAGAACTACGTGCGAATGCCAAAGCATATCAATGTGAGACTCCAGAGCAACTATACTATGGATATCTGTGTTCGTTAGAGAATTATAAGAAGGTTGAAGCAGCATCTACCGCCAGAAAATCGACATGGAGGCGAGGAACCACAACAACAGTACCAGCGCATTCTCTACCGAAGGTGTGCTACGCGTGCCGGCGCCCGGGAGACGAGGCGCGGGACTGCCGAACTCAGCTACACTGCGACGTCTGTCAACGCAACGGGCACAGCGCGGCTACCTGCTGGTTCGCCGCCGGGAGCTCCAGACAACAAACATCAAAGGTTGGTAGCATTTCACATATCACTTATAATGTTTACATCGAACTTTATAAAAAGAAAGTGCGTGTGAATGGGTATGAACTAACGGCCTTCATAGATACGGGAAGTAAGCTCAATATTCTTACCTCCGAGCAAGCTAATAGAATGCGACTTACGCTCGCACAATCCTCTGTCATGATGAAAGGTTTTGGAGGCGCACACTCACACTGACTTGGCTCTGTACATGTTAAAGTTTCAGTAGACAATGTGACTTTGACTGGTACCGCAGAAGTGACCGATTACAAATTAACTGAAGTCGATTTTATAATTGGCCAGCCGCTTATAAACCAGGAAAATATTAGCCTATTTACAACAAATAACTCGGTAACATTTGTTCGCACATGTGACTTGGAAAGTACCCTCAAGAACTTACAATTACATTCCGTAGATTTTGTTTCAAAGTACCCTGTTTATATAAATACAGATGTAGTATTACCGAAAAACAGTCACACTTTTGTTGAAGTTTATATCGATTACAATGAGAATGGAGGTGAACACACATTTTTGCTGCGCCCAGAGTCGTTTGGACTAGGAAGTATGTCTTATTATATACCTCAAGCAATTTTGACAGGACAAAAATCGTTTTTGAAAGTGATAAATGTGGGTGACGAGTCAATTAAATGGGAGAGGGGTGAGCTATTAGCCCGTGCCGAAGTAATAAAGCAAAACGAGACTGTAAAATCTACAATATTACAGATTGAAAACCCGACCCAAAGTGACTTAAATGAAACAAAGATATCCGTGAATGATTTAGATGTAGGTAGCCTTAACGATTCGGACCTAACCAAGCTTTTGAATTTGTTGAATCAATATAACTCTCGTCTTTTGCAAAAAATACGAAGAATTTAGGTTGCACAGATTTAATCAGTATGCAAATTAAAACAACAAGTGACCAAGCTGTGTTTTATAAGCCGTATAGGTTATCTCACAGCGAAAATGAGATTGTAAATCAGAAAGTACAGGATTTGTTGGATGCCGGTATAGTTAGGGAGTCTATGTCGGATTACGCAAGCCCTGTTGTACTAGTTAGAAAAAAAACGGAGATTATAGGTTGTGTGTGGATTATAGGGCCTTAAACGCTCGTACTATAAAGGACAGGTATCCGTTACCTAACATCGACGACCAATTAACTCGCTTATCGGGTAAAGCATTCTTTACAACGTTAGACCTCGCACAAGGTTATATGCAGGTCCCTATAGATAAAGAGTCCATTCATAAGACAGCTTTCGTCACACCAGCTGGCCAGTATGAATTTCTGAAAATGCCATTCGGATTGTCTAACGCACCCGCTGTGTTCTCTCGACTAATAAAAATGGCTCTAGGTAGGGTTCATAATGAAATTGCACTTTATTTGGATGACGTCATGCTACCTACTGTAACTGTTAAGGAAGGTTTAGACCTATTAGAACGTGTATTACAATCTCTAAAAGACGCGAATTTAAAACTAAATTTAAAAAAGTGTTCGTTTTTGAAATCAAGTGCTAACTACCTAGGTCATGAGATCACTGAAGGGACTATACAGCCGGGGCAGGCAAAAATCGAATGTGTGATCCAATATAAACGGCCCAGTAATGTGCATGAAATAAGGCAGTTCATTGGACTGACTTCGTACTTTAGAAAGTTTGTACGCGGTTTCGCTGAGATAGCTAGGCCATTAACCGAATTAACACAGAAAGGTGTTGACTGGTGTTGGGGACCAGACCAAGAACGAGCATTTCAGACACTGAAACAGAAATTGATAGAAAGACCGGTGCTAGGAATATATGATGGAAACGCTGAAACCGAGCTCCACACTGACGCCAGTAGCTTAGGTCTTGGCGGTATAGTACTGCAATACCAACCAGATCGTACACTCAAACCGATTGCATATTTTAGTAGAGTCACAAGCCAGGAAGAGCGTTTCTATCATAGTTACGAGCTTGAAACTTTAGCTGTTGTAGAGTCTTTAAAACGGTTTAGAGTTTACTTGACTGGGATCCCTGTAAAGGTAGTCACAGATTGCGCAGCCTTACGTACAACTCTCGTGAAGAGAGACTTAATTCCTCGCATCGCCCGTTGGTGGCTGACAATACAAGATTTCGACCTTCAAATCGCATACCGCCCTGGCGACCGAATGAAACATGTCGATGCCCTAAGCAGGAATCCCATCACAAGTGAGGCATCATATGATAGAGGAGTCCGACTGGCTACTGACACTCCAAATGCAAGACTGCGAAATACAAAGTATTAAGACTCAGCTGAGTGAAGGAACTAGTAACCCGGATATATTATCCAATTATGCACTCAAAGAAGGAATTTTGTACAGGAAAACACTATTAGGAGAGCGATTTGTCATACCAAAATTAGCTAAATACGGTTTATTGCAAAAATATCACGATCAAATAGGTCATCCAGGTTTTGAAAAATGCGAAAAAACTATTAAGTCACAGTTCTGGTTTCAAGGTATGACTCGATTCATACGAAAATATGTAAACTCATGTTTACGCTGCGCTTACGGCAAGGGACACTCTGGCAGGCTCGAAGGGGAACTACACCCAATCGATAAACCAGCTATACCTATGCACACTTTGCACGTGGACCATTTAGGTCCGTTCGTGAAAACCCGCCTCGGTAATACATATTTACTCGTGATAATAGATTCATTCACAAAATTTGTATTTGCAAAACCTGCCAAAAATGCTAGCTCAGTAGAGACTATAAAACACTTCAAAAATGTAATTTACCAATTTGGAAACCCTAGTAGGGTTATAAGTGATCGCGGTAAGGCTTTTACGAGTCGGTATTTCAAAGAATTTGCAGAGGAATGTCAATTCAAACACGTTTTAAATGTAATAGCTAGTCCACGTTCGAATGGCCAGGTAGAGCGGGTAAATCGCACTCTCTTAAATGGTCTTAATACTATGGCTGAGAGTGAATGTACCTGGGATAGTAAAGTACCCGATGTAGTGTGGGGTATCAATAACACCGTTAATTCCACCACAGGGTTGACTCCATTTAGTCTCATGTTTGGTCACAGCAACTCTCGTTTCCCGGGTTACCCATCTAACACTCCTATTGACGCGACTACCCAGCAAGAACAACTTCGTTCACGTAGGGAAACGGCTAAACTACGAATCGATCGGAATATGACTGTCATGAAAAGTAGATTCGATAAGAAGCGTAAACCGTGTAAAAAATATTCCGTGGGACAACTTGTTCTATGGAAAGGTGGATTTGCGCGTGATACTCGGGCTGGGGTAACAAGAAAACTAGATGGGTTATTCACTGGGCCATACAGAATTACTAAATGTGACCATAATTTAGACCGTTATTCGATATCCAGTATAAAAGGTATGAAGGGGTACAGACGATTTAATGCAGTGGTTAGGGCTGAGGTACTTCGACCTTATAAACCCACTTTATCTGACAATGAAAGTTCAGGCAGTGATCACGAAGTTGATAGGGATGATTTAATTGACCTTCTAGAAAGTAGATTTAAATTTTAATATAAATAAATGTGTGTAAACGCCTATTCGTTATTATAAAGATCAGGTAGAAATTGCCAAGGTAATAAACACTTTATTTGTATAAATAATGTGTAAATCGTGTACGATTACTTGTAATTACTGTATATGAATGCTTATCGAATGTAAGAGTACATGATGTATAAAGTAGTGTAAACCTAAAATGTAATCTACAAAAGAGATTGTCCATGGAAAATTAAATAAAAATCATCCTGTAGGGGAATGTTGGACTTCAAAGGTCGCAGATACTGGGTCATCTTCTTCAGCGGCTTAAAGTAAGTTTTAATTGAAGCCCGCCTCAAAACGTGCCCTATTTTATCTGTGACCCCCTGTACATAGGGGAGGACCGCAGGTCTACGCTCGACTGTTGGTGGCTTCACACGGCGTCTGTGACTGAGGCGTGGGGTTTTAAGCTTGTTCGCCCGCAGAGCGCGCTTAACATGCTGCAGTTCGGGCGGGCTAGCGAGCGCTAGGTGTTGGTCATCACAGACACCCCGTCCTCTCTGAAACAAAGATTTGCCTACAAGTCCAACATTCCCCTACAGGAAGCGGGTGTTTATAAGCTAGACTGTGAGTGTGATCTCTCTTACATTGGTCAAACAAAGAGAAGCATTTCTACTCGGGTAAAGGAGCATGTTGCGGATGTCAAGCATCGTCGGGCCAACAAGTCTGCAGTCTGTGAGCATGTCATGGACAAGCCAAATCACGCGATTAAGTTCGATCAACCTCAAGTCCTCGCTAGGGAAAACGGTTATTTCCCAAGAATGCTACGCGAGGCAATTGAAATTAAGAAATACCCAAATTTCAATAGAGAGGATGGCTTGTCAGTACCACCAGCCTGGGACCCAGTACTACAGTTGGTTAAATCTCAGGCTCGACATTAGATTGTATGACTGTTGGTATTTTTATTTTTGTATTCTAAACATTCAATTACCATTTCTGTAATTTTATCACTATTTTTATGTAACTTCTTGTTTGTAAAAAACTTTTTTAAATTAATTGGTTGAAAAAAGGCTTAATGCTGAGTATCTTGCGGCGCATTCTTCTCAGCAGATGCCACTTCCGAAGCGCTGGTAGAGTTTGTAGTCTTATTGCGTTAATTGGAACGATTTCATATTTAGTTTTTTAATTTTTTCAATTATTTTTTCAAAATTGAGTAGTTTGTATTTTAAAATTTTTTGTCAGTCTGCCCGTGAACATGGGACCTATAAAGGGCTCGAAACGTCGGGAATTAGATTCGTTACAATACACGCGATATAAACCGTATAAATTATTTTATTTCAATGTCTACAAGTCGCGAAAACATAAGAAAATACAGTGCAACTTTTAAACAAAACCTAAATAAACAGGCTCTAAAGCTTATTTTCCCCTTTTTGAACTAACACGTTGTTGAAAATGGAAGACCTACAGGTACTTAATTAAGTTTGGTTTCGTCAAATTAGGTTTAGCTTTAGGGAATTTTAGAAAATTACCATGTTCGCATTCGTCTCTGGTGAAGTGGTCATAAACAGAATAGAATTTGCACTTTTTGCACCAAAACTTTTCTTCTTTTAACAATGATCTGAGGTGTTCTTCATTCATAACAAAATGAATAGGCATTTCTTCAAAAATTTTTGATACTCTATGGCCACAACCATAGCATTTCTGAGACAGCAAGAAGTGTATTTCTTTCCAAGGCCATCTTAAATTTTTTAAGGCATGAAAATCCTTTTTAGTCATAAAGCGGTCGATGTCCATAAACACTACCATGATAGATTCAGAGGTTGACACATAAACCTAAAACAATATTTAAAAAACGTATAGTACGCGTCGAATTGATAACCTCCTGCTTTTTATCAATTCGATTTTTTTTTAAAGTTGGTTAATAAGACACCACAGCAATGAGGAACTTTCTGGCAGCTAGAAATAAAAAAAGTTCTAAAAGACTAACACTAACAATACCTACCTTCGTTAATATATCTTTGGCCACTTCATTATTTGTTAATGCGATCTATCGATCATGTAGTAACTATTTTCTTTTTAAATAGTCGTTTAGTCGTTCAGTTTGGTAATTGGTTTATGAAAAATAATTATGGAACCCTAATTCCTAACAGTATGGCGATGCTGTGGTTCCATTGCAAACCATGTTAAAACCAAGTACGTTTATAATGGTTCTATAGTGAACTTCGGACAGCAAGCTTGAAAAAATGGCGAATTTTCATTGTATGCCTTATTAAACGAATATTATTTTCAAATGTGATTTATTAAATACGCTAATTTCAAGTGGCGAGTACATAATTCGATTTAAAACATAATATACTTCACCGAAAATATACGTTTGCCATCGAAAAGATAGGTTTGCCACAAGTGCGCATCTTATGATTATGTGACAGTAGATAATATATTTTTAAAGAAAATAACCAAGGATGACTTACCTTTTCATGAAATATTTTTTATTTTTTATCAATTTGTGCCGCAACCACCTTCACATGTTCACAACAGTGTTTGAAAGAGCTTGTAACAGAAGCACGGAGTACGTTATAGTCCTGTATGGTTCTGGTAGGCGCTTATAGTTGGCTTCGCGGGGAGCAGATAGTTTTGCGTAGTTCTACTATGAGGATACTATTAGTCTAACTAGTATTCACCAAGTCTACTATGGGTGTCTTAGAAGAAAGAGTACGCCTATAAAATGGGCCCTTTTCCGTTGTTATAAGCGCTTACTATACCGTTATAGTCCTGATAAAATGGTGGTTCCAAGATAACTACAAGACTACTTTTTGCTGCTTGCGCATTTATGCCAAACGGCTTCCGGATAGCAAAGGGTACAGAATACGCACTGAAGCAGATCTGATAAAGGCTTTTACCCCGCCGGCGATGTACCCCGCGGTCCCGACTCCTGTGGTGACTACCACTAAGTATTATTTGTAATTTGTTGTTAAAGAAACGGTTAGTTGCAAACATTTTCATAGTTTATTCTTTCTGTACAGATTTTTTCGTAAGGTGTAGAAAAATATTTTCTGTGTTAGTTCATTATTTAGTTCCAGTTGCATTTTTCTTCATAATAACTCACAAAATAGAATATCATATCATACTATGTTTGACAACCAAGAGCTGTATTATCTTTTTTGTATGTTCTAGCTTTTTAGTATCCAAATGGAACTGTTTGTGCATGCGTTGCTGTGGTATGTCTTATGTTTTTTCTTTGCATCGATTGGACCTGGCTGTATTTTACATTAAACGTTTTCGGACTGCACCTGACACATCACATAACCTCTACTCATGTTGTTATATAACTGTTAAAAATATAAAATACACTATTTCAACTCTTTATTTTAATTACCCTAAAACTGCAAGCTAATCCAATAGTAAATAATTATGTTTATCATGTTTGTCTCCGGTTTTCTTACACGAATAAAAATAAAATATTTAGGCGCAGGCGTGGGCTGTAAAACAACAAATTTGAAATTTGGGCTCCTCAATGCGTGCTCGTTAGGTAGGTACTAATCATGATGCGTTTATTATCGCCATGAAACATCACAATGTGGATATTATAGCTATAAACGAAATATGGCTCAGAGAGGGGCAAGAGGGGCGGGCGCCCGTCGTCCCTAACTATCGCCTGCGACACTGCCCGCGCGACAGCGCGGTGCGTGCGCGCGGCAGCGGTGTCGGCTTCTATTTGAGAAGCGGTCTCAACGTGCGGAGATGTGACCATCCCGACGCACCACAGGTAGAACAAATGTGGATTAGGCTATCCATCAACGGGCTAAAATTGCTTGTAGAAACGGCCTATCGGCCGCCCTGGTTGGACGTTGAGACCTGTAACTTCGCCCCTAAATATCTAAATAAATCCTACCTAAATTATTCTAATATTAAGATAGGGAATTAAAGGGAAAATTGGCCATATAATCGTCTAGTGTCCTACGTTGTGTCCCCTATAAATAACCCATGAACTTTTAATAACTAGCAAAGATCAGTTCGCCAACTACACTAAACTAATTTTCTACCTTAGATTAAAGCGCTGACTTAAGCCTAGACAAACCTAGCTTTACCAATAGCCTAAATAGTTACTGTATAGCTTCTTCTGAAAATGAATAATCGACAGCAATAAATAGTTCCTGGAATTCTAGCACAAGCGCTATAGTTCTATGACTTCAAACTAAAAACTTTAACAACTCTCTCAAGTACTGTGGTATATAAAAAAGGTTTGGGCCCCTGCCCGCTGGTCTCCACCACACCCTTCCAACCAGCCTCAACCACCAGAAGGATGACTCTACTCCACAATATATCCTAAGAAAAGTATACATTTAAGGCTCCTAGTTAATTAGTCAATTATTAATATTTTGAATGCCGAGCAATAATTTAAATCCTACAAGACCGTTTCTATTATGTTAGTCTTATTGCAGATGGTAAGGATATTAAAGATCAATGACGAAAGTAAATAGGAAGTTAACACCTCGGTCAATTAGACCTTATAATAGCTCTCTAGCCAATACAAGACTTTTGTCTATAGCTTGAATCCTTAATCCCATGTTTCTATAGCTTGAACAAAGACACTTGAACAGACTCAATTTTGTAGTTTAATATTTTGAATAAAAATGTCTGATCCTTCCGCTCCCTACGCAGCTGCAGACTCACAAGACTATCAGTTTTAAAAGACTTAAATTTATATTTCATCCAGTTTAAAAATTTATTTTGGATTCTTTAAATTTTTTTGATATGCACTAAGTAAAGAGGACTCCAAACCATAGACGCGTATTCCAGATGTGATCTTACAAATGCATTGTATAAAAGTATTAAAGTTTTGGGATCTTTGAAATCTCTACTCTGCCGAAAAATAAAACCTAGCATTCTAAAAGCTTTTGAAGTAATCTTGTCTACATGTAAGGTAAGTTGGGTTTCACTATCAAGGTATACTCCCAAGTCTCTCACCTCAGACACTCTTTTAAGGGAACTATTCTTAATCGAGTAACCAAAATGTATAGGGTCACGTTTTCTTGAAAATGAAATAGTACAGCATTTATCGATATTCAACTGAAGGTTATTAAAAAAACAATAATCGCCCAGTAAGTCCAAATCGCGTTGTAGATTAATGCAATCATCAACGGACTTGTCACGAGTAAATATTTTGGTGTCATCGGCGAAAAGTAAAATTCTGGAATGGTGGAAGCAGTTATTAACAACGTCATTAATAAAAATGTTAAACAATAAAGGGCCCAAATGGGACCCCTGAGGCACGCCAAATGGGACAGGGACAAAGCTGGAAGTATGTCCCTTGACAGATACAGCCTGAGATCGATCCCGGAGGTAAGAAGTTAACCATCCTAGCAGATCCCCGTGAATACCAAAAGATATAATTTTTTGTATTAATATTGAATGCGAAATTTTATCAAAAGCCTTAGAGTAGTCTGTATAGATGGCGTCTACCTGAAATCCTTCATCCATTGCCCTCTGAACATAATCCAGAAATTCACATAGGTTAGACTCCGTTGAACGTTTGTCAACGAAGCCGTGTTGCTGAATCGTGAGCATAGGTCTAACAGCCCGGTATAGTGAGTCATATATAATCTTTTCAAATAGTTTAGGAATAGCAGAGAGTATTGAGATGCCACGGTAATTGTTTATGTCATGTTTGTCACCATT